>CM032887.1:12719206-13041706 GCA_019176425.1 Megalops atlanticus
AAGTGATAAATGAACAGCGCCGCTGCAAAATGTTTCTTTTTTTTATTCCAATTAAGCATTTGATAAATTCACTGACCAAATTCCTCCAAACACCATGAAACTGAGACAGTGGGGAGGAGTGAATGCCTGTCTCCTCCACAATGATTACCAGACAATTAGGTGGGGAACTCCATGAATCATCAACCTATTACCCCACAGCTCACTGTCTTCAATCACCCTGTGTTAGCAGTCAAAAAGAAAACCTGCACGCTAAATGATTCTGATTAATCTCTATTCTGATTAAGTGCTTATTAACAAATTAATCCTGTTTTCTCCCCCCCCGGAAGTTGGAGGAAAACAGAGATGAAAAAACAGATGATTAAATGAGATATTGTCTCCATGACAGCAGTTTATAGCAATCTAGGAACTCACTTTGAGTAATTTTGTTGTTTGTTTATGCTTCCATGTGACCGCTATTATACCTTAGAGACTGTCTGTTATTTATGGTGGGGGTTGCAGTCCCAGGGACCATGTTGTGTTTTTATTTCGATCATGGGGGAGGGTCCTACATTTTATTTCTTACAGCATTTATATTTCCCAAATATATTGTAACTCTAACAGGCACTTTTTTGATCCCAGAAGTTCGGTGAATAATATGCGCACTCTATAGCTACCTGGATTAACAGACTGTTGTTGTGTAACTGTTGATGATGGTGGTGATTGTAATGAAATTTTTGGAACCATAAAGGCATCCATTTCAGTTTGCAAAACTCTGTACAGTACATCTATGGCACTGGTATCTCCCATTTGACTTCCATCATCATTTGCATGGCCACATATCATTACAGTAAAATTTACATTAAACAAGTGTTGCCTGAACCTCACTGAGCAGCACTAGGTATTTTCTGTGGTTGCAATCATTTTGTCACTGAGCACATGTGATGACGGGAAGGTCATGTATTTTCTTCCAGTGACACAGAAGTGGCCATGCAAAAACACTGGTAGCCTCAGGGAGGGTTGAGAAGTTTTTTTCCATACCATGTGACTTGTCTGTTTCTCTCTTTCTCTCTCTCTCTCCCTCTCTCTCACACATTCTTACACATGCACAGTGTGCTTTAGGTTAAGAGATACTATTTTTACTTTCATATTTGATTTTAAGAATACATATTGCTGAATATATTCAACAACAATGGCATAACCATGTGTTTTGTATCATTTGCCAAAATCAAAAATATATTTTTGGAATCTCATTCTTTTTGGAATGTGCAGTACTTATATGTCTAATTATAATATTAATTTCACAGTTTAGAGATCCCAACATCTGCCTTGCTGCTGTGTTGTGAGAGTGATAGTGGCAGTGTTTTTATTGGTTTTATTTATTTATTTATTTGCATTCATTTACCATTCCCTCGGCAGACACCATTAACGGAGGAGAGAGAGAGAGAGAGAAGGGAAAGACTGATTAGCACATCAAGCATGGAGACATAGCCGCTAAATAGATCCTTTAACCAGGCCACTGACCCTAATTTAGCTAAGCCTGCCTGGGCCTTCTTCTGTGGGGCTCGCTTGTTAGTGTTACACAGCTGCCGGGGCTGGGCGGGAGTGTTGATCAAACGGTGTTTGAAAAGGAAAGCAGAAAGACGAAGGAAACCCCCCAACCCCAGCAGGAGACAGTGGGATGGCATGCAGGGAAAAAAGAAAGAGATGGAATGCGCTCTGTGGGACCTGTTTCAGGCACGTCCCCTAAGTGTGTTTATCTCCACCGCGTAGCGTTACCCCCTGGGGGGGGTTCAGCGCTGCAGCCCAGCCCCGTCTACCTTCAACAAATCACACATCTGACATTCTCATGTCGTCCTTCTTCTTCCTCGCCTCTGACTCACCGCTAAAGAGAGCGTCTCGTTGCAGTGTGAACTCATTCCGTGGGCCGGAGCCGTGCGCTGTGTCGTAATTCATACCCTCTTATGCGATTCATACAATGTTATCGCCAGCTCCACCCTGAGACCCATCTCAGAGGGAGAGCGCTGTTTGTCCTTAAGGGCTGGCACATTAATTAAGATTCTTTTTGTTCTATTCGGCAGAACACACCTGAATAGCCAGCAACAGCCTTGAGAAGGATACAGCCACTGAGTCGAAACATAAGCTCAACTTTACCTTGAAATGATGGGATTGTTGGAGAATTAAAACGCACAGAAGGATTCAGCGGAAGATTGTTTCAGTTCCCCGTTGTTGAACATTCGCACTTAAAATTCATTCAATAGCACGACGGACAAGCCTACGCGTAAATAAAATAAGCATGCTTAAAAGGTGCTGTAAAAGCAGATATTATGGGCTCTGCTATATATATAATGCTTTCCGGGAATCGTCACATAACCAACAGTGGATTTGTCACTCCCTCGTTTTAGTCTACAAAACGAGATATATACACCTGCTATCACACAATAACGGTTAATGGATCCAATAAATACTACCCTGTTGGCTCAGCTGAACATCCACAGAACAGACCCAGGGGAAAGGATGATGTCACCAAAATCACTACTCCCCCTGGCGTTACCCCACCAGCCCAGACAGAGACCAGCAAACAACACACATAAGGATTGGTATGCAGAGACAAAAAAAAAAAAACATTCAGAGATAAAACCGTTATGTTACTCCCAGCTGCCCACGCCTCCTTCAGACAAGGGGTCAGGGGGGGGTCACAAGTCTGGGGTCAAAGGTCACAAACCTCTGCCTTTGGGAGACGGGCTGCTGCGTCACAGATGATGCAGAAAATATACGACATATTCATACAGTATATTGAGATTTATTTCATTATGTATTTGCCTAGCAGCGGCACTTATCACGGGCAACCCGCAGAGCTTACATTTTTACGAGCGCTCCATTTATACAGCTGGATATAAACTGCGGCAATTCAGTTTCATTAAGTACCTCGCTCAATGCAGTTTTGTTCCCAATAACACGCTGCATAGTTGGCACGGGGTTCCGTCAAACGCACGGCTCTGTAAAGGTTCTGCGAAAACGAGCTCATACAGTTCATCTGACGCCCTGCCATTTTAATTGTTAGATTCGGCGGAAGGGAGACGCAAACGCCGTCGTGACTGCGGACTATAAAGCGGCTGTATGTGCATTCATTACGCTATTAGCATTCCTCTGAAATCTGTCTCAGCACAAATGTGAAACATCACCATTATCAGCTCATGGACTTACACAGAAAATTGTTTTTTTCCAAACAGTATTTTTCTTTTATTATTATTTTTGTCCTGAATTCCAAGCGCCACCAATTTGCCACCTACAGATTTTCTTCTTTCATTTAGTTGCTTTCTTCTTAGATGATGCCATCAATCATCACTATGTGTGTATTCAGTGGAATGTATTGCTATAATATAATTCAGGTGACACAGGATTCATGTTTACATTACCAGACAATAAACTCATCTCAGCCCATTCATGACTGGACAGGGCCAGTTTTTAAGGACAATGACAATCTTCTTCAACACGTCAATTAAGTTTTTTTTTTTTTTTTAGGAATTCTAAAAGGTATTTAAAAGAGGCCCGCAGGAGCTATTTTAGATTAGTTTTGTCAGCAGAACAAAAGGACACAAGCGGAAATTACATAAAGGTAAATTTCACACTGGCGCCCGGAGGTCATTAATGCATGGGATAACTTGCCAGGATTCACAGTGGAAGCAGAGACCCCGTTCCCCTGTTTGAGAGCAGGCTTGAAACAGTGCTAGACATACTCTAGACTACAGGCAGAGCGATGAGCCTAACCACACTGAATGGCCTGTCCCCTTCATTAAACTTCTTATGTTCTTATGTCCTTCCAAGTCACAGAAATCAATATGCGGGACATTCTGGCCTGAGCACTCGAGGGGATGCTAATAAACTAAAGCCGAGAAGCCCTTGAATTTCAATCACCGAGCAGCGAACATGCGCAGCTTTGCGAGAATTATCATCAAGTGTTCAAGTAGCCACCAAACAAAGCTGTTTAATCAAATTCTGCATTTTGATTGTTGTTTTTAACAGGAATAAAGCTGTCACTTGCTCAGAAGAGCAATTCATTATTTTTATTTATCCATATCATTAATAATAAAAACACATTTTTTTTGGTGCGTGACAAAGATTTTTACCAACTGCTGCATGTTATTCTGGGGAATGATTTCTTTAGAAATTCTCATTCACTTGTTTGGGAGGAGGTGGAGGTGGGGCCAGGCACATACAGTACTTCCTATAACCTACCGTAACTTCCTTCATGTGTTCCCAAACCAGCCACATTTCCTCTGTCAACTTCTCTCGAACAAATCACAGCGTAGACAGCACGGACGTAGCAGGATGCTTGGAAGCCTGTCCGGGTGCCCTTCATAAGGACTGATCTGATTGTTGTCCCTGCCGGCTCTCTCTCTCTCTCTCTGTGGGGGTAGGTGGGGCGCTTGTTTTTCTAACCTGTCACTTGAATGGAACATATGACCCTATACGAGGTCTCTTGAATTAATATGGATCACAGACCGAGCTTATCAATATTCCAAAAAAAATCAGTGTATGACATATTTTTGGCAATGTGTCTCCCCTCGCTTTGTCACTGCGGCCGGGTTTCAGAATGACAGATGCTTAAACACACTCAAAAGTTTCTCAGCTGCCGCCTGATATCTGCTGTCAGCCATCTCACTCCGCGGTGATGGATGCGGTTGGACAGACTGTTAGGGGAACTTCTGTGCCGTTTTAACTTCTTCTCGGAGTTCAGCAAGGTCTCGCAGTAAATCTATTCAGAGAGACAGGATGCGACAGTGGAGGACTAGTCAGGGGGCGGACGGGGGACCAGGTGACTGAAGCTAGCAACGCACGGAGGGAACGCCACCTGTGTCACATCAGTCTCCCTCCAGACACACAGTGTTGTGTATATCAGACAGTGGAGTGTACATATCATACAGTGCAGTGTATATATCAGTACAGTGGGGTGTATGTATCAGTGCAGTGAGGTGTATGTATCACACAGTGTGTGATATTTATGTCTATTTATCAATACAGCAGGATGTATATATCAGACAGTGCAGTGTATATATCAGTACAGTGGGGTGTATATATAACACAGTGCAGTGCGTATATCATTGCATTGTGGTATATGTATCACGCAGTGCAGTGTAAAAAGAGCTTCATTCAGCATGCATGGTGAGTGCCACCAGACGGTCGCAGCACTGAATCATGGGTAGTGCATTGTGTCTGTACCTTTACAAGGGACTTGCCCTGAATTGTGTCAGTAATTTTATCATGTCAAAGCAAGTAAAAAAATGAACTGAATATCAATGCAGGGATTGAATAAAGGCAACTTGTTGAGTTACATCAGAAGAAAGCTACAAGCAGTCAGGATCCTATATTATCCAATCAGTCATTAGATTTCCTGTATCATTTTATACAAAGGTTCAGGAACTGCAGCAAAATTAACAGCGTGAGCATGCATTTACTGGCCTCATGCACACAATACCACTGCCCTACAGAGCGAGAGGACTGCTTTGGAAATAATGAAAATCAATTGCTTTTTGACAATACTTTATTTTTATTGCCAATAAAGAACAACTGAATTTGAATTTGAGAGAGACAGAGTGGGGGGGTAGAGAGAGAGAGAAATCCATTTGGCTCTAAAACAAGAATACACTGTGGCAGACTGTCTGACAACAGATAATGATTTCAAACAGAGAGAAACATCAACAATGTACAGGTTCAGTGAGCATAGCCCGGCAACAGAGATCTGTTCGGTTATGGTCAGACCTGGCTACCCAAAGGCGACAGGCAAGGGGTTGACACAGAGCTTCATTTCCTAACCACATATGCTGGGAAAAATCCTAAAATAGATAAGATATTCACAAACCTCCCAGACATTCAAAACTTTCAATCTTCCTAGGAAAGGAAATACGGTGTGCCATTATAGTGGCATAAACTGTCACTGCCTGCCACAGTCTGAGGGACAGCATGTGACACATGAGGCAACCTCATAACTTATTTTACTTTTTAATATTTAAATAAATATTATTCTATAATTGTATGTTTTATCCATAGGAATATGTAAAAGTATTAATTGTCCTGTGTTGGTAATTTGTGATTTTTAATTTTTTTTTAATTTGCAAAGCATGCTTTCATAATGCAGCTGTAATCGTTGCTGTGACAAAAAAGCTGAAGCTGAACTGAATCAAACTGAAATTAAGAGAGGTTTAATAGGTTAACAAGTCAGAGAGAAAATGACAGAGAGAGACAGAGAGGGAGGGAGGAGATTGGTGTGTGCTTGGGAGTGTGCAGCTGTGCTGCAGTGATTGGCCTGCGGCTTTGTTAATGGAGCTCGAGCTGTAGCTCCATTTCAGAACCTCAAAGTGTGGCTCTGTTTCAGGACCTCAAGGTACGGTTCTCATTCAGGATCTCAAGCTGCAGTTCCACTCTGTTTCAGAACCTCAAACTCTAGCTCTGTTTCAGGAGCTCAAGCTGTGGCTCTGTTTCAGGACCTCAGAGTGTGGATCTGTTTCAGGAACTCAAGCTGCAGCTGTTTCAGGACCTCGAGCTGCGGCTCTGTTTCAGAACCTCAAGCTCTAGCTCTATTTGAGGACCTTGAGGTGCAGCTCTATTTCAGGACCTTAGGGTGCGGCTCTGTTTCAGGAGCTCAAGCCATGGCTCTGTTTCAGGCCCTCCAGCTGTGGCTCTATTTCAGGATTTTAAGCTGTAGCTCTATTTCAGGAACTCGAGGTACAGCTCCATTTTAGGGCCTCGAGTCACAGCGCTGTTCCAGGACCTCGAACTGTGTTCCAGGATCTTGAACCATGGCTGTATTTCAGGACCTTACAGCATACAGAGTGTCCCAGTACATCAGAGCCTTCCTCCCACAGGAGCCAGGCCATTCCCCTTCCCCTTAAAGCCTGAGGTGACCCAGCTTTACCCGTGCCCCAGGAGAGCCGGCGGAGCACACCCCGCTTCTGTTCCCTCATGTTTCACCCCGAGGGAGGGGATCCACGGGCCGCCTCTATTTAAATGCGATGAGCAGAACCAGAGACAGCGGGGGCTGGACGAGTACCCCTGTGTTTCACTCCAGCGATCCCGATCTTAACATTTAGCCCAGCAGACTGAAAATTCTGCATATCTGGGAACATTTCCAGCCCTCGCTGGGGAAATGACGATATTCCTCAGGCAAAAAAACAAGAATTATTGGTATTAATGTACCGAGGAAAAATGAGATTAGTTAAGGATATGGTGTATGTAGTATAATCACTGTATGTAAAATGAGACAAGCTACCGAAAACAAGTTCAAAGAGCTCTCATTACTATTCAAAGTAGAAAATCTCAAAATTACATCAAGGTAAGAAGGCGGAGGACTGGCTGGGGGAGTTGAAATTACACAGCATCAGTAGCTGGGGGGTCAGTAATTATGCTGTACCCACTTATGGTGTGCGGTATGCAGTCTACCGGAACTGGACCTGCAGGTAAGATTCATATCAGTGTAATGCTGTTTTACCTGGGGCTCCCTTATGCTTTACAACACTCAAAGTTCAATAAAGCAAAAACCCTGACAAGGTGCAGGAATAAGAAAGGAGTGTATTCAGTACAGTACATGGTTGATATGTGAAGAACAGGAGTGCACTCAAAACAGTTTTGCTCTGATGACATCACATATATGTATAGGATAAGACTGTACTCAAAACAGTTTTGTTCTAATAATGTCAGATGTGTGGAACATCCACAGTTCCTGGCTAGCAGGTTAACGTCAGAGCAGACTGAGCTGAACCTCCCTTTAATCAAAACTCTGTCTCATTAGGAACAAAAGACTCCTCCACAAGAGTGCTCTTGGGAAAAGGATTGATTAGCGTTCATAATGTCTTGAGATTAATTTATTTACATCTTTGACTCAATCAGTACAACAGCAACAACAATGAAGTCAACAGTTCTGTTAGCAGGATCACTCTAAAGCTCATTACTAATAACTAAGCATATTATAATAAATGCTATACATGGGGAAAAAGTATCAATGTCATAAATATTAGCAGGTAAGCATAGATTATGGTAAAGTGTTACGATGATGGAGCCATTACGGTCAAAGCCTAATCGCTGTCTAAATGCAATTAAACGGGCCTTTTGAAAATCATATCAAGGCAACCGATGCTCTGGGGGCCTCAGTAGCGACAGGCTCTGTTCACTGCTCTGATAAACGGCATCAGTAGCCTGAAAGCCAATCAGCGTCATTTCTGACAGACCCGTCAAGGCCTCGCTACGGCCCGGCCACGCTCGGCGCGGAGGCCCTGTCTTCAGTATCAACAAAGCGCCGACCCGAGGAGACATGACCTTTCCGTATAGCACAAACGCTAGGAATTCGAGGAACGCACACCTGTCCGTCACCCACTGGGGGAAAGCGCAGACACTGACATCGAAGTTTTCACAGAGTGACTGATTCCGATGATGCCTGTGACAGCTTCACGGAAGCCGCCCCCCCCGAGCACCTGCTATGCCATCTACACATTTTTCAGACGGGGTTTCGACCCAGTCGTAGTACTGATTCTGGATAACGGATCACACACGATTCAATCCTAAATGTCCATTCTCCATTGTTCCGTGGAAACAGTACGCTGGGCACAGCCAATAAAACAGCAGGGTATATCTGGGCTGTTTGCACCAGCACTAGAAACAGCAGCTACCTCAGCCTTTTCAGGGGTGAGTCAGACTCTCGAAAGGCAAAGGATGCAGACATGGAGACCCAGGGGAAATCAGGAGAACATCACCTATGAGTGCTCCCATTCCGTTTATAATTTGCCATTTACCGGTCACAGACACCAGGAATTGTATCTGTCTTTACATTGGAATCAAATAGAAAAAGACTAGCCCAGGTACGGACGAGTTACATACAGCTACAGATTGAGCTGGTTTGGTCTGATTCAGTGCTTTCAAACTGAGCTGAGCTCCAGCATCTAGGGCTCAGATTGTTGTGTTCAAGCAAAATATAGCTATGAAGAATCAGAGGAGAGACAAGAGGCTTGAGCATGCTAAGTTATTCCTGTTCTGAGCTCTGATACACACTTGCACATCTCTAATGTAGGTGGCTTTTTATTATGTACTACTTCCTGCTCATCTGTTGACCCTGCCTACAGCTAAATGACAGTCCAAACAGGACTTGTTCCACCAGGCTCAATTGTTAAAGCAGACTGGCAAAATTATGCAAATACCAGCCTTGGCCTGCTTGTGTTTAATGCCAGATGTCCTTCCTTAACACTGTGAACACTGCCCTCTTTTTTGACGTTTACTGAGGTTTTGGATTCCACTCAATTTTAGGCAGTTTACTCAGGGTCTGTAATAGCTATCCACACATGCTACATATCACTTTGTTTAGGATTAATTTGTCTTTCAGTAATCATTGAATTTGGTCTTCTTGTCTCGGTGGTCAACGGAGCTGAGACTGACACTCCTTTGAATATGCTGCAGCTATAAACAGGCGGAGATTACGTCTTTGTTGTATACAATCCTGTTATTTACTGACATCTGATTGAACACCATGTAAGGCCCAGTACATGGCAAAGTTAAAATGCCTCTACATTGTGAGATAAATCTTTTGGAAGTAAACATGAGAACCACTGGTGATGCAAAAAAGGCAGGCATTGCACTGTAGGTAAGTTCATATGGCAGCAGTTTGGTTTCAGCTTTCAAGTTCTGATGGTTAATGCATTATGCAACTATTAACACAGGCCCTGCTCCAAGTCAGTAAAGTAGTAGGAAAAAGTGTGGTGGAGAGGTTATTGTGTCGGAGTACAGTATTACTGCTAAACAACTGTATGCAACTTGTACTTGTGAAAACAATTGCCATTGATCCATGTAAAGCATATACAATATTCATCACTCTGCATCATTTTTGTGTAATTCAACCAGAACAAAACACACATGTGTGCATACAAGAACACACAGACACACACACATGCACACACGCGCACACCACTGATACTGCCAAAGCTGCAACGAGTAGTCCCATATAATGAAATGGTATTTGCATTAAACTGCAGGGTGCTTTATTATTTACAATCTCATGAGTGTCTGCAATACTAAAAAAAACAGATGCTTTCGTGACGACAAGCACACACATCGGTAAACTTAGGCGAAATAATCAATGATTACATGTTGCATTCTACTCTGCCACAGCTTTCCCAAGCTGTCTGACCTCACCCAGCACGAAACTGCTCAGAAAATTGCACACCTGTAAGCCACCAGCATACACCTGTTTCAGCCACTACGCACACCTGCTTTCCGCCAGAGGTATGATGCTCTCAAGCCACTCGTGTTTGTGGAATCCTGTTTATCAGAGCTTGCATATAACCAAGGGCTCCTCCTGCAGCCTAGACGCAAACAACGCAACACACATGTATTTTCCAAGCTGACTACTGACATGAATATTCCATGAGAGTGAAAAGGGCTAAATAAACCATCAAAGGGATTTTTCATTGCCTGTCATAGTCCATAGGAACAAACAAACCTCTGCACATCCCTTTGTGTCCTGAGGCAGAAGTCTCTTTCGGAGATTCTGGGTTATTTAATATCTGCTCTCCCCCCCCCTCCCAGCTATTAAGAGAAAAACACAGTGTGAAGAAACGGAGAGGATCTTTAAAGCACCTCTCCACTCAGACAGTAGCCTCCTCTCTGGCTTTGATATAGTTAATTGTGGCACGTATCAGGGCTGCTGCACAGCAACTGCTTTTTGATTCTATCGCTGAAATTGCGTGGAGCAGGCATTTTATGTCTCTCCCCATTACCTCAGTCAGGGTTTATCTTTATTTAAACGAAGGTTTGGGACATGTAGCATTTGCTGCGTGGGTTTATAAGGACTGCCACTTATACTAAGTGGCTTAGCAGCAGCATAAGTTCATTAGACAATTAGAGCAGACTATGTGCACTCAGACATTCCGTGGCACTGCAATGTAAAAACCAGAGAAAACGCCCCCCCGGACTGCCCTCCCGGGTCACGCAGTGCGTGCCTGGCATTTCAACAGCACTCCACTCTGGAGCCAATCACCGCGGAGCGAATTTTATTTAACGCCACAGGACGTTAGCGGTCGGCCCCTGCGCAGATTGGGCTGAGGGTCCAAGCTGAAAGCCGTAAAAGTGCATTTCCTGGCTGCCATATGGCGAAAGAGCACAATTTTCCCTCGTCCCCCTTCCCCCGGTCCCTGTCCGCCCTGAAGCAGGGGTGATAAAGGCGGGATGAGGACAGGGGGGCGGGCGAGCGGCGCTCTGTCTCTGGCAGCTCGGCTCTGTGATCGGGAGAGGGCGGCGGGCTGCTGATTACCTGCTGTCGCTGCAGCGAGGCGAGCGGCCGTGCTAATGCGCAGTTTCCCCCCCACGCCTCAGCGCCTCTGGATACCAGCCACTTAGGCCGCTGATGGCATGATGGCAGCCTAACACACGCGTGCGTGCGCGCACACACACACACACACACCCACGCACACACACACACGCACACACGCACACACACACACACACACACACACATACACACATACACAGATGCACACACACACACACGCACACACACACACATCACCACACTGGCAGAGGAATGGGAGGGATTTCTTTAGCATGCACACACAAAGAAACACACATGCACGCACGCACGCACACGAAAACAGATACACGAAATAGCACACAGCACAATCACACTTATATACAGACACACGCACACATTCTCTCTCGCCCCTTGGTCTGTTCAAGTGTACCATCATTTTCCATGTAAATCGTACCTATACAAGAGGCAATTTCAACACTCTGCAGACATTTTCGGATCGAAATGAACTTCGCACAGCCTCCCAAATCAACAGAAAATGTATTTATTTTTTGTGTTTCTTTGTTGCACATGTGCTCAGTAAAGGACACATGTCAGACGAGAGGCCTTCAGGCAGGACAGCCACCCCCGCCACATTAAGTCGCCCCAGTAATTGTATCATTTGGCTCTAGTCATGACCCTGGACCCAGCAGCCTTAAGCTCCCGGCATGAGAGGCAGAAAGAGAGAAACATGTTCGATCCCATTAGCGATGGACCCCCGAGGTCAGGTCTGGCAGCACTGCCGGCAGGCCACAGGAGCTGCCCATTTACCTCCAGCAGCTGCTTCACCACCGCAGCCAGCAGAACGGAGAGAGTACCACTGCATGGCAGACCGTAAGCCATCCCCCACCCCAGTAGCCTGAAGCGGAGTGTCACAGGGGCTGGAGGCTGAGGCTACAACTGTGAGCACAGCGCCTCGGGGCAAAACGGCACACAAAACGGCTGCCTCTGACAATGCCACCCACGCCATCTCCGCTCGGTACCCGTGCCCTCTCCGCGCGCTCGTCACGGATCTGCGGCAAAGCCCACCGGGGAAGTTCATTGCGAGCCTGTGTGAGTGTTGGGCTCTGGGTGTTAAAAACTGGCCTCTGTCAGTGTCAGTGTCAGTGTCTGGGTGTTAAATATCTGCCTCTGTCAGTGTTCAGGTTCCAGTGCAAAATACTGGCATGTATCAGTGTCAGTGTTCAACTCCGAGTGGTAAATACTGGCCTGTGTCAGTCACAGCGTTCGGGTTCAGGTGTTAAATATAGACCTTTTCAGTGTCAGTGTTCAGGTCTGGGTGTTAAATACTGGTCTCGGTCAGTGTCAGTGTTCAGGTCCGGGTGTTAAATACCAGCCTCTATCAGTGTTCAGGTCTGGGTGTTAAATATCGGCCTCTGTCACAGATTTTGAGATGTAGAGATTTTTATTAGGGATGAACATTTTGATTTATTTAATATTTTTATGGCCCCAAAATCAAATTTAATTCAAGTACTCTCACTCTGTTTTTCTTCCCTACAGCTCTGTATCATATGCATATTGCTGTGTAAATAATATCAATTCTAAGCATGACAGCTAGTCAGTTATTTTATGCAGGGTTCTTTGGCTCCCCTTCATGCATTTATTCATATAGGAATGAATAAAACACTGGGTTTCTGCATCATTTGTTAATTCACAAGCAATCGAACACGGTCAGTCTGACCTGGGGTCAGAATCGCTAATTTGTTTCACCGTGTACCCAACAGGATCGGACTGATCTGGGGTCAGGGTCATCCTCTAATTCTATCATGTACACAACAAGGGTCAGACTGATCTGGGGTCTGAGATATCTGCTCGTTTCAGCAGTGAAAAAGCTGGACTCATGAATCTGATCTCAGTGGATTTTCCAGGTCTGCTAGCAGCGGGGGTGTCAGGTACACCGTGGATAAGAGAGGCTGTGGATAATAATTACAGTCATAATCACATGAGTCAAAGTTCAAAGGTCAAACAGGTTCATCGGGTTCGTCAAACAGGTTCATCCCTCCCGAAGCAGTGGAAAGCGCATGAAGACTTCTGATAATCTCAGAACCCATTGTGTGGGGAAATACTAATTAAATGAGCTTCCCGCTCTCAGGCCTTTAGGGCATCCTATTAGCTTGTTACTCCAATGAAAGCAAACAAGCAGTCCTTTCAGTAACATCTGCATGCTAGACACTGCAGACACTTTGCCTCTCAGACGGACACTGCACGCTGCTCACAATCAGATCTTGCACACACCCATTCAGACTGCATGACAGAAAACACCTCATTCTGGGCTGTTTGCACAGGCAACAGATTAATGTCTCAAATGGCCAAAAAAAAAAGGATGGAGAGATTTACAGTTTTGTTAAATCGCCTCGTTCCCTCATGTCAGGCGAGGTGTGTGCGTCTTTCGGACAGCTGTGCCACACAGCGAGCATAAACGCAATGGAGCAGCACTGTGTCACAGCACACGCCCCGCCCTCCTCTCCACGCACCTGTGGCACGGTCACTGTCGCTGTCACTCCCTCCGGCAGCTCACCTGACCCGAGTGAGACCCGGGAACTGCAGGGTTCTGTTTGCCAAAGCCACACTTCTGACATCGAGTCTAAAAGGCTTTCTTAAATACAGTTCCGAATTTTCTTCTGGTGAGTTTGAAACATTAAAGGTGCTTCAAAGAACCCAGAACAATCCTGAGGCCTAAGGCAATGACTGCACAGCATAATGCTGACATGAGACCACACTGAATAACTCGGACAGCTGAAAGACTGCACTAAAAAGGCCCGAGAAAGCTCAGAGAAAGCAGCGCTGACTAACTCACTGACTGCTATGAGGCCACTGAAAGACTGCACTGAATAAGTGAGAAACTGCTGGAAGATCGCACTGAATAATTTAGAGGCCCGCAGAGCAATGCGCCAGGCAGCATGAGGGAGGACCACTGAGACAGTACCCCTAGTATGTGCCACCACTCACCTTCTAATCAAACAAGCTCGAGCACAGAGCTCTAGCACACTGCACCAGCACAGAGACACCAGCACACTGTCTCAGCACCGAGCTCCAGCACAGAGACACAGTACTGAGCACAACACCCTCAGCACAGAGTTCCAGCACAGATCCACAGACTCCACACCCTCTGCTGGGTTACAGCATAGACAAACAGACCTCGCACAGGGTCCCAGCAGAGAGACACAAACACCACACCCCGAGCGCAGGGTCCCAGCAGAGAGACACAAACACCACACCCCGAGCGCAGGGTCCCAGCAGAGAGACACAAACACCACACCCCGAGCGCAGGGTCCCAGCAGAGAGACACAAACACCACACCCTGAGCACAGGGTCCCAGCAGAGACACAAACACCACACCCCGAGCACAGGGTCCCAGGACAGAGTCACAAATCCCACACCTCCTTCACAGAGTCAAAGCAGAGGTTACTCACCACTGTGAGGACCCCTCTGTACCACTGATCTCCAGCACGTCGTAATCGTCCTCCAGCTGGAACTGGGAGAACACCAGGGCAATGGTGTCCCCCGGCTCTGCCAGGATGGTCCAGGTGCAGTCTGCGTTGTTGTTGTAGTCCTGGGGGTAGTTTGGGCTCGTGATGACCCCACTCTGACCTCGCAGCGTTCCACCACACCCATCATCCGCTGTGGAGAACACACACACGCACGCACGCACACACAGACACACACACACACACACACACACACGCACGCACACGCACACACACACACACACGTCACATTACAGGAGATACGCATTTCAACAGCTGGATACTGAAAGAAGTAATTCAGGTCTGCGCCTTGGTCATGTGTACAACGGCAGTGTTCCACCCAACCTTCACACATGCAAACCCATGGTCAACAGGCTAGCTCCTTCACGCTGGCGCTCCCTAGAGGACATCTGTTGAAAGTGCTGGTAAAAACCTCCCCTTCCATGGGCTTTGGGCAGTAGCTTTGTGTGGTCAAATTTTACAGCAACAGTTCATCTTTCACTGGAACTTCCCCATGGCAAAGAAATAAAAAAATAAAAGCATGAAAAAGTTGAGGAAAATGCAGTATATCCTTCATGAGGGATGGAGGCGATTATAACTTGTTTTATTGCATTTAATTTCAGACGTCTCATTTTTTATGTGAACTGAGGGATCGCTGTTCTTGTCTATCGTCTGCTTTTTGTCTCCATTCTTCTCTCTGAGACTGATGCATTAAGGCTCAAAATCAGGCAAGGCCTCTGGCTGGCACTTATAGATGAGCAATATGTCTGTAATATATAGAAATGGACTTCTAACAAAGGCTATCCACTTGTGTGCTTTTTTTTCAGCTGACTGCCTTGGTGCTGACATTGCCATGGCAATGCAGCAGGTGAGAATCTCTGATATCAGGCATTGATCTGAGAGCGTGGTAAGGATGGAAGGCTCTAGAAGAAGAGACCCACTCTTCTCTCCGAAGTGCATTCATCCACAGCTACGCCCCATACTCCGCTGCAGTCCGGCGCGTAGCAAGTTATCGCTGTCAATATATCCCTCAACAGGAGTATTAATCATGAAATGATTCATATTAGCAGATGGGCTCAGTGTCTACCCAGCAGGGTTTACACACCTGAAGAGTAATTACATACGATGATGACAGATCAGTCAACAGCACTCAACAGGACTTCGTTACCCATGCTGCATCACATGGAGGAAGCACATTGATAGTCTCAGTTTAGCGATCCTGCTATTAAGGGACCAGAGCCCATTATCCACAGTCTGAAATAGGGCTAATGGTTGCCTAGATTCTCCATCTTATTTCTCAGGGACATGTTGCGACAGTGAGCGGGGCAAGCTTTGCTTGTGGCCTCGCTCAGGCCATGAGGGAGAAAGCAGGTCTAAGGGCAGGTTACTGGACCACATAATCGTACACTGCTACATTTTTCAACAGAACTAAATAGTCGCCATTTTCTATTTTTCTACCAATAGCAAGTGAGCTACTTGGTAAGGCTGTGGGTGGAAGTTGCATTGGGCACACACAGCTAACTCCATTGGTAAGTATAACACAAAGGCAAGGCTGCTTCCAATCAAAAGTGCTGTCGTTCAAGCATGCTGCTTTTGCCTGGCCAGGACTGTGTGTGATGTCGGGGGCCAGAGTTCTCATTTAAGAAAGACTGTGGAAAAACAACATGGCTTCCTGGGTTTGGGCTTCAGGTCCTGGCTGTACCTGTTCCTAGACTTTTGGCCCCCTTGTTTGTTGTCCCTGTCCCTCCCGGATGCAGACGGCTGGGGAGGGCTGCCATGGCCTCGAGAGGACTCTAAACATCCTGCAGGTGTGTTGACAGATACAGACTCTCCGAAGAGACTTACTGGGATGCGCTACAGCGAGATAAATGTGCAGACTGGATGCACAAACAGGACGTCTCATAAACCAAAAAATAACCTTTACTCCTCAGAGTTACGGTCTGATGTATGTGTCCTTTTAATCTATGGCAAACTCAGCAGCACATGTTTTATGGGTTGGGGGTCCGCAACTTTATATGACATTGTGTTGGAATGTGCTTTTAAATCCCTCAAAGGGCAAAAGGTATAAATTCAAAGACAGCTATATGAGAGAGACCAAGACCCGTCACACAGGGGGGAAATTTACAGCAAGCTGTAACACAGAGGGACAGGGGTTCAGCTGCAGGGGTACAAATGGAGGGGGACAGCAGCGTGAGCCCATTTTTAAGGATAATAAACCAGGGAGAAGAGCGACAGACCTGGCAGAACATGGAGCATTGGTTCCCAGCAATAAAAACATGCTTATGTGTGACGGACAAGCGTTCAGTCATTCTGTGATCTGTCTTATGGGCAGGCAGAGTAAAAGTTTGCAGGAACTATTGATGTGTACTCTGTTTCACAAGTGACTTGTGAGCTACCTGCTCTGTCGAAATCCTTTACATGCTTTATGAATCAGTTCTCCCTGCACAAGGAACAAGACAGGACCAGCTGGTGTGTGTGTGTGTGTGTGTGTGTGTGTTTAATTTCAACTGTCACTGAAGTAGCAGTCAGTTCCAGAGAGGGAACAATGATTATTTTTGCAAAAAACATGAGTTTGAAACATATATGAGGAAATCTAGAAAGCTTCCTGGTAGAGAGAGCAGGAAAGGGGGGGGATGATGGATGAGAGGGAGAGAGGGAGGTACAGGGAGAGGGAGAAGAAGGGATGCCAGAAAAGAGAGAGCGAGAGAAAAAAGGGTTTTAGCCTCTCTGGTCTTGGGGGGCCTGTCCTGGCTCTCTCTGTCTGGTTGAGTGTGTCTCACAGCTCAGACTGCACTGAGCATTCAAGGCAGCAAGGAAAGAGAAAATATGAAAACTAATCTGAACAGGGGATTAGAATACATTGCACGTGTGTGTGTGTGTGTGTGTGTGTGTGTGTGTGTGTGCGTGTGCATATCGTTTTTTGTGTGTGTGCGCTATACATATCATAAAATGCGACAGATTAGTTACAGTTAAGATCACAGCCACAAGAGCAGGGGTGTTTGTTTCATACTGTGCTGTGTCTTGGGGCCTTACAGATATAGCCTTAATGCCATAACATGTCGGCATCCTGTTCTGAATACAAAGCAAAATAAATAACACCCGAGGACCTGAGCTGTAGATCATTTTGGGGAAACGCAAATCTCTCCTTCTTACTGGACACGTGTATTGATATTAAGTATCTCTGATGCATATATACTGACATGGCATGGGGGAAGGGGGGGCTTGAGGGCTAGCTGAGAGGGCTTTGAAGGGTTTGGAGAGTGGAGAAAATGTAAAGGAGCAGAAGTGTATCTCCACCATTTTCCTCTGTACTGGTAACACCTCTGTATGAAAATCTAGGAAAATAATTTAACAAACAAAAAAAACGAAAAATAATACTAATCCGCAGAGGAGAGGAGATGGGAGATGGATTGCTGGGAGGTAATTTCATTTCATCAGCTAGTGTGGTGAAAGAGCCTGTTTATAAGAATAACAATAAAGGCTTAAGTTGCAATTCAGCGTTGCCATCAAACTCAATTTTTACGGGAAGAGAGCTGCTTTGCAAGAATGAGAGAAAGTATCACAAGGCCCAATATGACGCACTGCATCCTGAAATGGATTTTTAACATATATTTTACTGAAAGAAACTGAGTGAAAGGTGAAACTAACAATAGCAAAGGGTACTTTCTTGCTTGATTTCTCGGAGGAGCACGGGCCCTCAAGCCCTTGTGTGGATGGTTGGGGTGGGGAGAGCATACAGAGCTGCTACACAGGAGACAAAGCAACCATGATCTCAACTAAAACACCCAAGCCCTGACAGCAACACTGACAACAAACACTAACACTGATGCCAGTGTTACATCATATAAGCTGCACAGCGGACAACACAGAAAACCTGCAGTGAATTCCCAGTCAAAACCTGCAGTGAATTCCCAGTCAGGACCAACATATGAAATATACATGGAAGCAGAAGAAAAGTATTTGCTTTTACCACCCCCAAATCTTACACCACTCTTTCTGAGAGCCATTTCTAACTGACCTCAGATCAGCACAGAGCTTTACGGAAGAGAAGGTGATCTCATGCAGGGGGTGGGGGGGGGCATGGCAGAGGGGCGGGGCTCACCTCTGCAGTAGGGTAGGGGGAAGTCCCATGCGGCTGTGCCACTGGAGGTGGCCTGGCAGGACAGGACGGAGTGTCCCTCCAGCGTGTACCCTGCGCTGCAGCTGTAGCGGACCTTGTCCCCGATACTGAAGCTGGAGCCCAGCTGTAGGCCGTTCTGCAGGGGCCCCGGGTTCCCGCAGGTGTAGGTGGGCAGAGCTGCAGAACAGAGTGACAGATACACACAGGCAGAGAGTCAGGAGCACAGCACACGGGACAGGAAATAAAAGTTGTTGAGAAGGAAAAAAAACGCATGTGGGATCACTGGGAGAAAGCACACTCCACTGGGGGGCTATCTCTAGCACAAACATCAATCACTTGCCCTTGCAAGCTTGTGACTTTGCCATGGCTTAGAGGCATGCACAGAGGCATAACACCTTAAATAATGTCCCGTGTCAGACCCTTTTAGTAACAATAATCACTGTTCTAAGCACCTTACGACCTGTGAGTAGATATCAAGCAGTCTTGAAGTGTTTTCCAATTCCCGTTCAGTGTGAGGTTTCACAAGCTATGCAGGACTGCCGCCAGCCAATGAAAAATTCTCATTCACATTCCATCGTCAAAGAACTCCCACTAAAAACAGCAGATGCGCAATAAGTGCAAACAGAATAGCTGCGTGGTTTGATAGAAACAGTTGGAAACTTTGTGTCTCTCGGCTCTGATATTATGCAGTTTCTTAGGGAGGTGCCGTCTAGCAGAATACCCCAAATGTATAAATTGCCGGCTGCCGTCAGCCCCGACCTCCCCAAAATTTGCAGCAGCCCCCTCACAGCACACACAAGGCTTCAGGGAAGCTAACACACTGCGGGGGTGCACAGAGAAATAACACACTCCCTGTGTTTTTGTAACCTGCGCTTCGACAGGGATAATACTGCAGGTTATTAACTCCCTTTACGATCATCAGTCCTGGTAGGAAATTAAATCTGCCATTGCTGTGACATCTTTCTCTGTTGACAAAACAGTACTTATTAACACAGTGTGACTTGCTTTGGCTTTTGCTCAAACTGGGTGTAATTTTTCTATATTGCCGCATTTGTTAAGAGCTGCAGCAGAAGTAGCTCTTCCTTCCATAAAACAACAGAAGTAAACTTTCCACGACTCTCTGAGAGCAAACAGAGTGCGAGATAAGCCCAGTGCCCATGAGAAGAGTTTGGTTTTTTTTGAAGTGTGGGAGAAGCGCTGTCTCCACAGGCACTAGTGAAGATTTCATTAAGAGTAAAACTGAAGGATGGTTTAAAAAGTTCACTGCGTTAACAATGGGACATTCCCTGGGGAATGGTCTGTATGAAAAATTCTGGGGCTCGCCGTCAACGAGGAGCGCTCAGAGAGTCTAAAACAAACCAATACCTCCAACACACACAGTCTGCTCACTCCTCCCCAATCACAGTAAACTTAAATGAAACCAATCCAGGATTAAATAGTCAGGGTTGAGGTTCACAATAGCTAAAGAATTATAGCTAAAGAATTATGCACTGTATAAGCGTGGGCAGTGTATTTTCAGCTGAATAACATCACAAATATGAAGGTCTGCTTAAGGCCTCGAAGAAGCTCACAGCACTGCAGTCACTTCACCTTAACCATATTTTAGGGCAAGGCTACGCTCATCATGCTCTATGTTTTTGCATCCCTTTCCTGTGGCATCTGTGGGATCTGATCCCTGCACTAACTCTGTCAGAAAAGAAACGGAGACAGAATCAACTTTGTCCTGTATGCATCGCGACAGGTAGCTAAAGCTTCACCAGTGAGAGAACATTCTCACCTCACAATATAAACTGGTTTTAGAGAGCAGATTTTTTTTTCCTTCAAGGTCTGGCTCAGTCACGTATGTACATCCCTATGTAACACTTTCCTTCCTATTTCCTCTGTATTTGTCACCGGTAGCCCATCCTTCACAGCCCTGACAGCCTTTGTCTGGTTAAAGCACTTTCAGGGACCCTATTTCCTCTCTGAAACGCTGAAGCGGCAGAAGGGACTGTCGTCTGTCACTATCCCCAACTGCCAGCCCCTCCTCCCTCTGCAATCCCCGCCCAGAAACCTGTGAAAACATCCTGAGGAGCAAGTGGGCTGGCAGAGACGCGCATAATCCCACTGCTGACACCACATCATCACATCCTGACTTCCCGCAACAGCTCTCTTCAAGTAGCTTCAGACAGCATGAGAGAGACTAAGCAGACTTTCGGCAGCTCTTGAGATTGAGTTGTGAGAAAGAGTGGGATGAAATATTCTGTCAGCAAAAGACAAGGGATATTGACTGAATAAAAAACAACCTTTATAAAACACAGAGAACATGTGTGGAGAATATAATGGCAGTGCAAAAGAGAAGTCTTTGTTTGACTAAAGAGGTGGATTAAAAAAACGCTGACAATACATAGACAAGTTTGTGTTTTTTTTCCCCATTTCACAGCAGCACCTGCTTTGTTTTCATCAAACTTTCAGAAAGTTTACCTCAGCTTTTCTTTTTTTCCCCACTCAGTGCTGTCAAACCCAACATTATCCAAACCCTAAGAGTTCATGATAGTTTAGATACATCCACCACTCCCGCTCCTACACCTCATCATCCATCCCTCCCTCTGTGCATTTATGACACCTTTTTATCATCATCCATCTATCCCCATCCTTCCACACATTCCTTTACCTCACTCCTCTTCAAAGGAAGCTCTGAGAAGTAACCCCTGTCTTTGATGTGACGACTGGATGAAGACAAGGAGGTCTCTTGGTAAGGGAGTCAGACTGCACTGGCAGGGAGTTCCAGGTGACCCAGCGAGTTTCACTTGATCTGAAATCGGGCAATGAAGCACGTGTCTGTCTGGACTGGAGAGCGTTCAGACCGCCTGCATCTGGGTCCTGAGCAAAGAGCGATCTCTTCTCCTCATTATGAATAATGGTGATTGAGAGCATCTGTCGAATCCAGGGAACGGCCGGACTGGGCAAGACAGATGGTAGTTTGAACGGGGATAAAGATGCTGGCACTGATCCCATCCCTCTGCTGTTCGAAACGCCCCTGCTTCTAATGGGTCTCTAATCAGGGTCTTTGCACGACGTAGCAAAAACTGAAACAAAGTTTTGAGAGAACAAAGGGTGCATTTCTACCCTTTATCTCTCAGACACTTGTTTAATAGCAGCTTTGTGGTGGAATTGATCCCATCTGCATTCAATAAGCTGCTCAGCTTCATCAAGCAGCACTTTAATCAAAGCTCTCACTTTCCACAAGTGCGCAGGCTGCATCAGAGAACTCATCGCATACCTTCACCTAAGTGCAGGTGCGAAATCAGCATTGAAAATGCTGCCAAATACCAGCCTTGCACTCCATAAGAAGTGCTTGATCAGAGGGAATCAGCTGAAGATTAATGTCAGCAAAGGGCAGGAGAAACTTCCTCTCCGTAGACTGCACGCATATAAATTTAACATGACTGTTAAACCTGATGGAAACACAGATACTGTTGTTTAGCGATGCACGAAAGTGTCACTGGCTGGTTTTCCTGCACGCTCAGGCATTTGCAGTCAAAGACAGTAACAGCAAGGAAAAATGTGGAAGATCGAAGGACAGCTGATGATCTGGTGCATAAAGCATGAAGACAAGTAAAATAAAGAAAGATCACAATGCTGTGTACTCTTGGGATAATTGCTAGAATTCTGTAACAAGACACAGAGCAGAGCATTGATTCCACACAAAGTTACTGTATCTGCCGTGTGATCTAGCATTGCTATCTAAGCATCATCATTTGTGTCAAGTCACTAACCAGCTATCGACAACGGACGTAGTAGTGATACTTGCTTTCATTTTGACCATTTTAATCTGGTTTAGCTCGTTAGCTAGCCTACTATTGCCCAGCTGTGAGACCACAGTGATGTTTGTCACAGGCACAACTACAGAAAATTTCATTGACATTGTACGTTGCCAAAGGATAACACTGTTGAGAAACCTTGCTACGTACTTATGATCTGTGACTGCATGCTAGCTAGTCAGGTGTGCTTTAGACCGCAGGCCAATACTATTGGGACAAAAATGAAGTATTGATGGAGTTGCGGAAAAAAGAGAGGAGCGTATATTAAGATTTGTGTATATGATAAGATAAGGTAGATGGCTATCTAGCTGTAGTGATTTGTCCTGACAGACAGACAATTATATCTATTGGACTTGCTAACCAGTATTTTGCCATCGCATTTTATCTTGCTTAACAAATTTAATACTCAGTAATACCAGTCTAAATTATTTTACAGTCTAGCTAAAATAATTTTGCCCACTTACATAAATTGCATTACTGCAAATTCTTCTGCATTGTGAACAGCGACATTGCATTCTTCTTATGTGGATGTATTGGCTGGTTTAGACCGACTCTAAAGGTACATTATGTTAAACAATCTCCCATAGCAACAATTGCTATAATTAAATGAATGAGCATTACATTATTACCTAGAACAGAATCATTTAATGCCAATGCCTGAATTGACTAGAAGTTATTTTTATGTCAAAGCACTCATTTCACTGCAATCACATGCAATTGCCCATAAAGCCTATTGTTCCATACAGTAGGCTACTCCTGCCCAAGACAGACATCTCTTCAAATGGAAAGCATGGAATGAGAAAGAGAAAGTCTCACACCTCCTAGAATATTATTCTATATCACATAGTCCTCTTTTATTTTGAAGAGAGAGGGGACATGAATGGGATGAGAAATTACCAGAGGGATGGATAGCCAAGCCCTCCCTAGAAGCTGTGCACAATGCCCTGGCCTGGAGTACAGAGTCTGACCTTTGAATGATGATAGGCAACCATCCCTCTGCCACTCAGTTTCAAAGCACAAGCATTTTGAAACCAATGCGTGCCATCATCAGTAGCCAGTGGAGGGAGAAGGGTATGGGTGAGACACGGTAGAATTTGAGGACATTACCAACCAACTGAGCAGCAGCATTCTGAAAAAGCAAGGGGATTGAGTAACAACTCTACTGACTAGACTTCACACCATTGGAGGCTCACATCCCATATCTCTTACATGTGGAACAGCAGTATTTTCAATTAGTTGTTTTTTTTTTCGAATAGATCTGAAATAAACGAGACAGCAAGTCTATAAAGTTCTGGGACTCAGAGCCACTGATGCACAGATGAGGACTTAATACCGATGGGGATCTTTTGCAAAAGTAATCAAACCTGCTCCGATCTTTCCAAACCAGCAAATATATTCAGACAGAACAGGTGCTGCCACTCTTCTCTCCTCTCACTTAGAGGATATTGATTCTTAGTTTTAAAAGATCATTGAATTTGAAAAGACCTCCAACTGCTTAGCCTAGACTGCCTACAGTTTCCTGTGAGAAGTTCCATTAGTTCCCCCGATTGGCTAGACTAAATCTTATCACAGCAGACGCTGACAGCACGGTCCCGCCCTTCAAAGAGAGCAGACCTTCCCCTTTCAGAATAAAAAAAATCCCAAAGTATAACTCTCGGTGCATTAGCATTGCCGGCGCAAGACGGACGTCTTTGAGAGCCGAGATGGATTGATTCCTCTGCCGGAGGAATCGATACTGCTTACACAAATAAAGGGGTGCATAAAAGAGTGAAGTCGCTCCCTTTCACCCTGGTTTACTGAGAGATGCCTCTTGCTCTCTGCAGCTCTGCCACCCTGTTCCTCTCACTCCCAGGGCCGAATGTACAGTCATTAATGTGGAACAGCATGATGGGCTGTCTGTAATTACACGTGTTGTCACCTCTTTGTCACAGTAATTAATGTGTGATGCAGCTTTGAAGTGAGCTCATGACCCTCTTCCCCTTTCCTGCCACTAACCTGTGTGTAATCTACAGAGGCTGTTACGGCATGCTCACCGCGTACACTCCCAATACATAGGATTTTGATTCCTGGTCTTACTTCAGAAACATTTGCTTTGAGTGCTGAAGGCTGCCGATCCAGCTGCTTATTATTCTATTCATTTATTTAAATATGTATTCAAATTATTTATGATACTTGACAAAAATGCACTCCTCCAGCGCCCAGCTAATCTCTGGAGTGGCCGCCTCATCTCTGCCGACACGGCGGCTTACTCCTTCCTCCAGGGCGTGTGAACGGCTCACACAAGCACGGCGCCCTGTTTTCCCCACAATCCCCCTGTACGGGAGGCAGCAGGAAGCCAGCACACGCTGAGGAGCAGAACACACCCGACATCCTCAAGGAACAAATTGGTCTTGGGGCATTCACACATTGCATAGTGTTGCCACAAATATTCACTTGTACTCAAGAAGAGACTGTCACTATAGGTTTAAACGAAGACAGACATACACAAATATGCGTGCACACACACTTTTACAAACACACACACACACACACGCACACACACACACACACACACACACACACACACACACGCACACATCCAGCCCAATTATAGGGAAGTAGATAGAAAACTTCAGAGGCAGAGAGTGGAAGAGTTGTCATTGGAAAAACAAACCCCCATGCAAAATTGATGAGCATGGGCATGGCCCCCACAATGCAATAATGTATGACTTAAGGGCCTTCAGTGTGCGTGAAATAAAGATGGATGGAAGAGTGCAGGTAGCCATGAGAGAACAAGGACAAAATGACACTGAGCCTTGTGCATTATGCAGCACGCAGCACTGTGCATGCATTCCATTCACTGATATTGCGAAAGTTACTTGAGGATAATATTTCAGTATTGTCTCTGTCTATTGCACACAGCCTCATCAAGCACTTACATTTCCGTAACTTCCTGAGGGCCAATATTCCTGTGTATCAAACAGAGCTAAAAGATTATTTATATTTAATACATCTCCCAGGCAATGTCTGGTGGCTATTGTTTTTCTCCACACACCTCCGTCTTCAATAATACTGGATGTGTCTGGAGAAGACATGCAGATTCCTGTTTGGTGGTCTCGTGAGTGAGAGAGTCCCTGGCTCCATGGAAACAATGCATTCAGATAGAGGCATCACGCATGCACTCTCCCCTCCTGTACAAGTTGCGCCAGCCCTGAGGAACCCCTGAACCACAAACGTGACTGAGAGAAAAGGAGAGAGAGAGAGAGAGAGAAGTCCTCTCTCCATAAATCAACCAGCACACAGTATCAGTCCAACCCAGAGCAGAGTGATGACGTTCCTCCCGGCCCTGAATGGATTAACATTGGTTTTATGATTCCCATTACTGCTAACCTGAGCTCTCACCATACACATGTATGCACAAGCATACACACATATGCGTGCGCGCACACACACACACACACACACACACACACACACACACACACACACACACACACACACACACACACACAAAATGCAAAAAGGACGAACACTGAATAAAATGTCAAAAGCTAATGTGCCCTTTGTAAGACGTGGTGAGTGTTTAGCATCTTATGGCTTTGCTTTGAAATAAAACTGACTCCTTCGACTATTTCGGCCAGTTTATAGATCTAAAAAATAAAAGTCTGACATTCTATTTCACACTGCGGGAATATTACCAGTGAGTAGCCACTCTACTCAGGACAATGACAGCCAAATTATAACAACACAGCTCCAATACAAAACCAAACAAACGGCTCCAATCAAAACACGAAACAACAGCAAAAATAGGAATGGTAGAGAAGGGTTGAAAGAAAACACACCATCTGTAATCAACAGCGCTCATCCTAGTGCTTGATCTTTCACTACAGTGCAGGGATAAGCATCCTGACATAATGAGGAGCAGAAGGAGGGAGCAAGCTAAGTGGCTAACTGTTCATCTCTAAGAAAGCATGCCTTTGCAGGGGGTCATGGCTCTTCTAAATCACTTATCGTGGTAAGGAAAAAAAACGTAACTTATCTGAAACCACGAAAATAAGGAAATCAATGAGTCATGGGCATCTCTCCTCAATCCCCTGCCCAAAACCTGGCTCAGACTGAAAAAAAAGCCAATTAAGCTTGTTAATTAATCCATTCTGTTCATTAGGCCTCTCCCCTGGACACAATGTCACTTCCTTTCCAATGCAGGCGATAAACACATCACCCTCTCAGAGAAAGAAAGTGAGAGAAAGGGACAGAGAAAGGGAAAGAAAGAAAGAGAAACAGAGAGTGAGAGATGCGCTGATGCCTGAATGTGATGCTGTTCCTCTCACAGACTTTCCTGCGGTGGATTGGCTGTTGTAATGTACAGCTGTTTAAACAGCTGTCTCACGCCCTTGTCTGCTTTGTTGAAAGCATACATGAAAAACATGCATTTCTTTTTTCCTGTCAAGTAGTTCCAGTTGCATAATCTGGCCTCTGAGGACATGTCATGGACAGACTCAATGGTAGACATTATATCCAGCAAACAAAAGCCAAATGAATAAATGTAAATGTAAATAACAAAAAAGGAAATGCGGTGAACTGTCCTTATGAATTCACTCTCTTTCTCTCCAGGTTTAACCTTTGGCTCCTCATCCACTTCATTGTTGTGACATATGGTAGCCATGGAGACGCAGGCGTTAGTCCATCACTGAGCTGTTACCATGAGTATTCTCCCTACAGCAGACAGCCAAATGCTTGGACAGTTGGCTCAAGGTTAAAGGTTTAAAGGCTGGATTGTTAGGGCGCTCGCCCTGAGTGCAAGCTGAGCTCTACGGCCTGGGTTCAATCCCAGCTGTGTCATTAGCCAATGATGACTTGGAATTCACAACAGATTGGCTACGATCTGCTGGGGACAGGCATGGGTATGTTGGCAGCGGTTGCTCACTTCACCGCTCTTAGGCACCCTGTGGTCCTTCAGGCCCCTGCGAGTTGCTCAGATGACATCAGCGGAGTAGCACCAGTCCTCCAATGAGCACTCATTTGGAGTCTACAGTACAGTAAGGAGCTGTGCGCAACCTTATTGGTGGTTGCATTCACCTCACCTTGGCGATCCTACTACAATGAGACGAGCCTACTATGGTATATAATTGGTGATTTCAATACAGGGTTGCATAAAAGGGGAAAAAGCTTTAAAAGAATTAAAGGTTAAAGGCTGTGGAATGAGACCAGAGCCATTCCAATGTCCCAGACAGGGATGTTACTTTCACATGCACGTCTCCATTAGCCCTTCCTGCACAAACACTGAGAACAATTCATTACACCCACACACCCACAGACTGGCCGCGTGCCCGAGGAATCTCTCCACGCGACCGGTCTCCTGATGCGTCCCATTCTCTTTTGGCCGGAGCCCAAATACACTCCCGCAGAAGGCGTCCACTCAAATGGTGCAGATGAGCATCCGTTAATGACAAGAGTGAGTGCAAATTCCACCACAGAGAATGTCGTCCCTTCTCTTTATTACCTGTAGCCTTTCACAGCAAAGGAACGCTGCACCGGTGCCACTGACCAGCTCCCCTGAAAAAGCTTGTAAATTGAAAAATACCCTCCAAGCAACTGAATCGTGCTTCAAGAAAGTGTGTCCACATCTGTTTTATTTATTTTTATTCCATTTCTGCCTGATGAGCAGGTCTGACGACACGGCCCCTTGTTCTCCTTTATCCTCCCTCTCAATTAAGCTTAAGCATAACCGCGGGGTACGTTTTAAGTAAGAAATTAGGAACACGGGTAAAATATTCCCTTTGTAATTTTTTTTTTTTTTTGTCGTCTCTTGTGAAATTAATTTAAAAAGTGTGCAGAAATATGCAGGAACCCACATTTCTGCCCACAGCTGTCAGAGGAGAGCTCAGCAGCAGTGCCAGTGCTGGCGCTTTCGTGAAGCCTCCGAAAGAGCAGAGAACAGACAGAGAAACTCCGCGGGGACACAGAAGGGATCAGCCCAGCTCCCCAGATCTGCGCATCCCTGCCTTTCCGGTTCTGTATTTCGGGCCAGTGCAGCCTGATGCCCTTAATGAGATGAAAGTGTTGCGGCGCAAACTCCGGAGCGAGGACTGTGGGAATCTCATTTCTTCAGAAGCGCGGACTCGCCCGATTTCGCCAGAAGCGCCTGCAGAACAAGGAAGGACTCCTTGTTTGGCGTTTAGATAAACAGACACAGGCCTTAAGCGGGACACAATAAAAGTTTAATGAACAAAAAGAGGGTTCCCACACCTCCATCTCGCAAGCCCCAGGTATCAACATTGCCACAGCACTGGAAGGCCCCAAGCGAGACAGCAGCAATTGAAAGCAAGTTCAACTGAATCTGTAGCATGCTCAATCCCGGGAGCATTACCTTTCAGCAGCATCTGATTCCAGATTGACCATTACACTGTCAATAAAGCCATGCAACTTTTGAAAGGCAGTTAACAGCAGGAGTACCCAACACACCGAATACCGCCACCAGCAATACAAATACCAGCACAGGAGCCAGGGCTTTACCAGCCACAACATTCACAGCTCAATACTACTACTGAGCACTACAACATACTGGATAACAGGAACCTATGGCTTTATCTATCATACTGCCTGCTCCACTAACAGCAGTTTAAAGCTTTGTTTATCACACCACGTGTAAAAACAGCATTCTAGTCCTTTGCCTTTCAAGCTGCCAGCTGTGCAATGAGAGCAGTCTAGAGCTGTGCCTATCACACCGCTAGCTGTCCAATCAGAGCAGTCTAGAGCTGTGCCTATCACACTGCAAGCTGTCCAATCAGAGCAGTGTAGAGCTGTGCCTATCACACCCGTCAGTTGTCCAGTAACTGCGTTCTAGAGGTTTGCCTGTCACACTGCATGCTGTCCCTTTACTGCATGGTTTTATAATGAGAAACTAGCTGAACTTTGGGCCCGGTCACAATGCCCACAATGCCCAGAAACAAGCCATCCTGAACACAGGCTGATGAAAAGCACAGCGAAGCTCAAAACAATCAGACGGTAATTAACTTTCTGAAACACTGAAGTGTGACGTGCAAGCTGGCGGGACCTCCACAGTTTTAATAACGGCTCCAATCTGCCAGAACAGCAGCAGTCTGGAAAATAAATAAATAAATAAACAAAAATAAATCAATGCTCCTTTTCGCTTCTGTAACGAGAGCACTGGTCCCCATTAGAAGTCCGCTACCAGAGGTCAGTGATAATTAAACAGCGATAATTACAGCCCTCGGCTCCCTCCGACTACTTGAACCGTTGTGTTCTTCAGCGCTCAGCTCATTTACCGGTCAGAATTACAGCTGACAGCGGAGACACGGACATGCTGTGGCCAAAGAAAGGCCACCAACACAGTTTACTGCTGACTGATATGATATGACAGTCTACATACATATATATAAAGCACTTTTTTTTTTAAAATATATAATATTAAATATAATAGACTGTATACATATATTTGTATATATGTAATAAGAAAACTAGGTTTGATGTGTTCAATGTGTCCAAATGAGGCGTATTATGCAGCATTGACTGATCTGCTGGAACACTGATTGTACAGCTCAGTCAGGATCCCCTGGCCCACAAAGCACTTGTCCACTCCACACACAGCAAGCCTTGTTCTGTTCTGAACGCACCCAGGGATTACACAAAGAGGAGCAGGTTAGTTCAGCTCAGAGCCCAGCGGTGCGGGAGCAGAGTCAAGCAGGCTTGGAGGATGTTTGCTCTCTCACAGGTCAGGTTGTGAAGCAAGCAGACAAGCTCTTCTTTGAAGAATTTTCCGGACTCACAGTGACTCATTCAGCCTCCCCTGTGAGGCACTCGAAACAACAGTGAAATACGTCAACAACGACCCCTCGGTTTCCAAAAGAGACCTCTCGCAACGAATAACGGTGGGATGAGAGCACAGCGGCCCTTAAACAAAGTGAATCTTCTGCGTCACAATTTTTTGTTTTTCCAAGGCTGTGACACAAAGCAAAAGGGTCACACAGAAACAATCTGTGTTCCAGCGATTGCAAGAAAGTGCCAGAAACAGGTGGCTGAAAGTGTGCTCAGAGAGAGAGAAAAGACGCAGAACATGGGACGTTAAAACACTCGCACCATCTGGAGACAGAGGAGGGAGAGCTGGCAATCACACAACACAATGAGAATCCTGCAGCAACGGGAGAGTAAGGCTTGTGAATTTCACTGAAACTGCTCTGGCAATATTGCGTCATCAGTGACTCGCTGATGTGAACCAATTGTACTGTTCTGCTATGATGGAAAAGCCTTTTGATTGGCGCTTATCCAAGGCACATGTCCATCAGCGACTGAGATGACAGCTGTGCCCATTACAGCGCTACTTGAACCTAACTGTCTCGCCTGTGAGATTCTGACACCACCACAGCGAGGGACCAACACAGAACACATCTGTCCATCTTTATGTGCATGGCATTTGGGGGAACATTCCAGCCAACAGGCATAAAGGACAGGCAGGACAACTGCATCCCAACAAGCCTTTGAGTCTCAGCAGATTGCTTCAGGAGATGGCAGGAGAACAAAGAAGTGGAAGCTGTGGATGTGCAAGTCATCTGCAGGCAAGAATGTGGGGCCACAAGGATTCAGCAGAGAAGACTGGCCACATGACACAGTTTTATGCATAATCACTAGGCATGAGACAATACTTTCAGCTCACAACAGCATACCCTGCACAAAATTGAGCTCATGATCCAGAATTATCACAAAACAACCCTCCCCTGAGAAATGATGCTGGTAGGAGAACAAAAATATAATACCATTCAAAACATTTTTTCCCTTTATTTTCCTTCATATATGAAACCCCTAGCTGTGCAAATATTGGTTTGAGTGTCACAGGATCGCTTTATGAAACAGGTCCATAATTGGCTGAACCTAAGGTTAGGTACTTAGCTACATAAACTAAGAAGAGAGACCGAATCCAAGCATGAAACTGCTAATGAAAGTAGTCACCTAGATTGTTACAATACCGTTGCCATAGTAACATTCTAACATTATCTAAATAGTGCCACTGGATTCCCTGGCCAGTGAACAAGCTAGCAAACAAGCTGGCTTTTGAGACATGTTTGTTTATTTCATATTAACAACACACTACAGTTCAATTTCTGGCTTGCAACAAGTACTACTTACACTACTTACATCTAGAAAAAGATGATACATGTTTGTGACTTCTTAGTGATGTGTAACGCTCTTAGTGATGTGGAATGGATCTTTAACAGTGTTTAAGTTTGTCAATGTGCAATAGCACAATGATGTACAACAATTTCATTTACCCATAGCTTTTCACTGAATTTTGACATGATTAGAGTGCAAAAAAGGTCACTTGGAATAGATCCGAACTAACCAAGTATTTTTGTCACAGCACTCCTGGGGAGTTATGGACAGAATGAGAAAAATGAGTAAAAATGCCACTAACATCATTTTTAGGTAAAAATATATGAGTATAAATAACATTCTGACCAGTTTTACTCATGCAAAATAAAGTCACTTGGTAATTTGATTTTGCATGATTTTCTCAGGGCCATGAAACATTTTGCCATTTTCTGGCTTCAGGAAATTCAATATTACGATATTTCGTGTCATGCCTAATAAACACCATTATGTCCACTCTGCTCAGCAGTCTTGTTCTGCATGTTGCCTGGGCAACAGCTAGCAAAGAGGCTATCTGTACTCTTCAATGTTTAATCTGATAACCCTAAGGGGGCTGCTGGTGGATGCGGCGGCCGTTAAACAGGGAACTTCAAGCGAAGGCAGAGTTTTATGTCCGCCTGTAGGGTGACAAAAGGTAGCTCCTGGAGGAGGATTTCAGAAAGGGGGTGATGTCAAAGCCAGCAGAAAGGCTCTGGTTGCTTTACTGAGCCACACTTCAGCTGGTCCCTCAGGCTCTCTGCTGCATGCCCTGCAGTAAAGGAAGCCTCTCGAAACCAGGCTGTGTCTTAGAGCTGTTTGATTGGCAGGAGAAGTCAAATAGACAAAGTCTGTGGTTGCCGGTGGGGGCTGTGACCAGCAGAACGAAAACACACAGGGTCTCAGTCAGTATGCACTCAGAGAGCACTCTCAGTAAGCACTCCTGGATTGTTTGCTGTATGAAGACGTATCCAGTGCTGTTGGAGCACTGCAATCCCTAACCAAAAAAAACAATATTAATGTGAGCAAGGACCGTGGATGCAATCCCAGAGAAGGTCAAAGGCCATACTGAAGTTCTAAACCCGTGGGCTCCATTTAACTCTTCTGGTTGAGTCCTGCCAGTTATCTGGCCAAAGGCAGAGGGTTAAGGTTAGCTCTCTTCCAAAGGTTGCGTCCCTATCCACACGTGAAAGAGGAAAGTGAGAAAGTGAGTCCATACTTCACACGACACCGCACAAGTACATTCTTGAGAGAGGAAGGGGAACGGTATTATCTGGGTGCGCATTTGGGAAAGACTGTCGTCATTCAAGTGCCATGGCTTGTGACTAAACGAGAACCACAAAAAATATCTCTACAAAATAATGGAAATGGCAGAAGTGATGACATCTGTAAACCAGAAATATAATGTTATCAATTCAGAAAAAGTTTACAACACTACATTTTTTTTGGTTGTGTCCTCTCCCATGCTGATGTTTCCCATGGTTTACAAGCACTGTCTGAAAATGAGAGACAGCAAGGAGGTAAACTTAAATCAATCCGCAGGAAGTAGCGTTAGATGAGAAAAATATGTATAAAAAAGAATAAGTGCTTAATGCGCAAACCATTACAACACAAGAGTCTGGCTCTCTGTAATCTTCCAGGTTTAGGCGATTTAAATGTTACATTGTACATAATTGAAGTCAGTGGGCTAACTAAATTGTAGCGAAGGGTGGTCACTCATAAATCCGGCTTTACTGCAAAAAGGCTGATTGTTATTGGTAACTGGAATGAAATGTTTTGCTCTTCTATCTCTCTACAGATACCACTTGACAAACATAATTTTTGATCCTTGAAATCCAGTTGCAAAGCTTCTCTCTGGATAAGAGTGTATTCCAAATGAATAAATGTAAACATACACGCAAAGCCATTTGTCACAATTTCTATTCACTTCTAACTAAAACGTGCTGAAATTACTGGATCCATTGTTACTACGGTTTCGTGACTGTGTGTAAGAAACATTCATTCATACAGCAAAAAAGAAATTCCATCTGTAGTCATTTTTGATGTTGTGAATAGAGCTCATAAAATTTGAAAAGGGGGTTCTGAGCAAACACCCTGGGATACCAGAAGAAATGGATCCTGGGATGCCACATCAAACGTGAAGGGTACTAGCTCGTACATACCTTACAGCAAGTGAATATTCCTTTTGTGGACTGACGCTCAGTTGAGTGACTTGGTGCCATTTTGGGGGGAAGCACTTAGGGAAAGAGATCAAAAATGAGGATTGGGACTCAATGTGTTTCTTCCTGTTTTCCCTTATAATGTGACTATAATCACAGGGTAATAAGTCAGGTGACTGGGAAGAGTGAAAGGCATTATGGGAAGCGGAGTACTGAACAAACAGCCATTTTCCTCAGCATTCCTCTCACGATGCCACACTCATTCTGCAGACTGTTCGGCACTGAGTGATGCATACTAAAAACACACAAACGATTAGATGGTCTTTATTGAAATGCTAGTGACATACTATCCTCATCTCTCAGACAGTTTGACTCTGGGCATAAATCTTCAAACTTCAAGCCTCAGCCAAAACTTCATGCTTCTCCTGAGGAGCCTTGGCTATGCTTGCTATATTTTCTCAGGTCGTTAAATGAGTAAACAGATAACAGGGGCTGGATCCACTATCATGTAAATGTCCAGTCAGGGTAAGGGCTGTACTTTAAGTATCAGTAGGTGGGTGCTGATGTCATTATGACGAGACGCCTACTCCCACCTGACTCACCACCTTGAGTCAGTTTGCCGTGGAATTGCATCTGACTTGCCTCTGGTACAGCTGACCTACAGTAAGTCAGTGGCAGCGCACCTTATGAATGATGGCCGACTAAACGGCCTGCATTCTAACGCGGAAAGATGCTGAGTGTTGCTCAGTCAGCAGGAACGAGAGGGCGGGGAGGACTGCATTTCACATTCCAACCGCTCTGTGGACAGCCTGAGCCCTGATGTGAACACACTAAAACGGCAATGACCGATCGTCGAAATGCAAGAAGTCATCCATCCTCCAGCTGCTGAAATGCACACCTTTGTGGTCCGGTGCGGCTGACAGGAGCTGTAATTGAGTGCGTGTGTTTACACGAGTGAGAGGGAGAGGGTGTGAGATTCTGAGAGGGTGTGCATCTGTAAGACGCAGGGTGACAGAATAAGCACACACTGTATAATTTGCTATAAAAAAATACACATAACAGGGACAGTGTGTTATTTCAGCAGTACCAAGGACTCCAGATGAATGAGCGTGTCCATCTACACCACACACCCTGTCCATCCTCCAGGACAGGGTTAATCCTGTTAAAACATGCTGTGTGCTTCCATGCTCCTCAACCACACAGCTAATCCAGTGCAAAATGAGAGTCACCTACATTCTCCAGGACAGGACTAATCCAGCAAAAAAACAGTCAACTTCCATTCTCCATGACACGGCTAATCCACTGAACACAGACATTATCCTTCCATCCCCCACACGGCTGATCCAGGGTCAGTCGACAGCTGCCTTGCCTTGAAGGCTCCTACAGAGAGCTGGCTGAGTGGGAGAGCAGAAGGGATTGGCAGGGACTGCTCCACCCCTCAACAGCCAGGCCAGAGAAAACGATCACCTAACTCAGGAGTCCTTAACGTGCAGAGGAGAGGCAAGGGCACTGGACTTTATCCCCCTGTGCTGTTAGTCCTACTTCCCAGAGAGCTGCTACAGAACAAGGCCATTCATTGGCTCTCTGTGGCTTTCAGTGTAATGCCACTCACAGGATGTTTGTCCTGCGCACCGCTCATTCTGTGTAGCCATTTGGTGGCACCCTGGGGGCTGAGCACCAAGACTGGCACAGTGCCTGCAACATTAACAGCCCAAGGACAGCATGCACAGCAATGAAGCAACCCACACAGAGGATCACCTCCGGCACAAATACCACACACATACACACACACAAACTCACACACACTCATATAAACACACACACACATACAGACAGCATTGCAAACTGAATAACAAGAAGGTGTGTAGTCATCCCTGTTCGTTCTACACCAACACTGTCTCTCTGACACGTTGTCATATTAACCTCCATTAACCACTGTCATGGCCTCCCAGTACTGGCCATTTTTACAATACAACTGAGTGGATGTGAAATCATTGTTTGTAGCAGAATTATACTGAATTATTCATTCACTTCACAGGAGCCTTGGTCAAGACAAATTTTCACAGCTTACATTTCACATAATACACGTTCACACTGCTGAAAGTACTTTTCAAAGCTGAGCAGCTGAATATCTCAGACATAAGAGTACACACACACAGTGTCCATACAGGAGCGTGTACACACCCACAAATACACACAGACATATAAACAAACATTCACTCACCCCACACACACACAAATCTGATATTTCAAACAGCTCAGCACCAGAGGGACCACATCATCTGCTTCCAGAGAACATTTTCAATCCACTGATTAGCTCATTGGCCCATTTTTTTTTTGTTTTGTTATTTTTTTAGAGACTTTAATTAATCCTGAATTTATAATCTTACAAGCCATAATGACATGAAACCCTTAAGCAAAAGAGAGACTGAATATTTTAAAAGGGATTACAAATGAGCAGGCATTGGCTCTCTCCACCATCCATAGCATGAGATCCTTGGCAGCTGAAACCTGAATTAATGTGAGTGACTTAATGCAAATGTGTACTTCTTATAATCACTTTCAAGAGTTGTTTATTCACTGGGACCAAACCATTAAGAGGGTGATATCATGTGATACCTTGTTAACAAGTGAGACTTTAAACCCCTCATCAAGAACCACTGCTCCACACTGCTGCTATGAACACTACTCCACACTACTGCTCTAACCACTACTCCACACTGCTGCTCTGATCACTACTCCACACTGCTGCTCAGAGTTAATGATTATACAGCACTACTGAGCACTAGTGCACAGTGCTGCTCTGAACACTTCTCCACACCATCCAATCATAGTCAATGATTATACAGTTACTTATCCAGATAGGTTAATTGAGAACAAGTTCTCATTTTGAATAACAACCTGTCCAAGAACCCTGGAACTAGAAAGAGAGCAGAGAGGCAAGAGTGAACAGAACAATGACAGGTGAACAGGTAAACAGGTCTCACCTTCATAGGAGGCCCTGAAGCCCTGCCCGCTGACAGCGTAGTCAGAAAGGAACCACAGCGTGAGGCGGGGCCCTGAGCTGACTATCGGGGTGGGCAGCTGGAAGCCGGTCAACCTACAGGGAGGGAAGAGGTACAAAATGAGTCCTTGGAGTGAAATGGAGCCTTTTTAGCACACAGAGAGAAAGAAGAACATGTGAATAGTGGAGTTGGTGGTGGGGGACCCGGGCGGGGACACCTCCAGATGCAGTAGCCCGTGGGCAGTTGTGTTCCGCACTCCCACGCGGTGTCATGAGAGAACATGATTAAACAAACCATCACTCAGTTAGCCCCCGTAGCCTGCAGCACGTGGGATGGATCCAAACTCTCGCTGGGAAATCAGGGGAACATGAAAGAAAAGCCTGTGAAATTACACACCTGCACTGCAGAGACCACCTCGTGCTACGAAGAGAAAGGCAAGAGCAACAGGTGTGTTCACATGGTTTTTTTTGTTTTGTTTGGTTTTGTTTTTTCCTCAAAAAATAACTACACTTTGCTCTTTAAATACTAGTTGATAGTCAATATTAGTTCAGATGCTGGTAATTACAGGACTGTCATAAAACTGATGTTTTTTTTTAAAATATAATAACAATACTTGGCTCATTAAATTGTAATTGAACAGAGTGAGCTTCATCCATCAATCCACAGAGCACATATTGTACAAAGCTGCTCCGCCTGTCACTGTATCACACTAATGAAGAAGCGAGGCCCGGACAGAATATTACGTCTCACATCAAACACAGTTTGCTACAAACTCCAGGATTAAACAGCCTGCTGCACAGCTGAAGTCTTGTCTCCTGCAGCAAAGACAAATGGTCTAGATCTCCCACAATGCACCTGTGCACCCTGTCTGTAAACAGTTTGAAACAGGATCCCATTGTCCTTTCTGCTCTCTCATTCTCCCACTGATCAGCACAATGTGCTGAGGCAAGCATATTCCCCCAAGCTCTGGAGGACAGAAACACCCCAAACAGCAGCATGCACACGAAAGAACAGAGGAAAGGTGAGGGACTGGATAGTCGGGGTGACTGGGGGGGTTATTTATCATTTTGTTCATTCATTCAGTCATTATGTAATTTATTGTACATATGATAAATTTTCACAGTTATCTGTTGGTTGTCTTACACAACTCTTTGTACTACTTTAGCCGAAGGGCCTTAACCAAAACCACAGTGATCTTTTGCCAAAAGGGCAGTGTTCTTTAGCTGAAGGCACAGTTTTCTTTACCCAATACCACAGAGTTGTTTAGCCAAAGGCACAGTGTTCTTTGGCTGGAAGCACAGTGTTCTGTAGCCAATAGCACAGTGCTCTTCAGCAGAAGGCACAGTTTTCTTTAGCTGGGGGCATAGTGTTCTTTCACTGAAGACAGTGCTCTTTAGTTGAAGGCAAAGTGTTCTTTAGCCAGAAGCACAGTGTTCTTCAATTGAATACAGTGTTCTTTAGCTAGAAGCACACTGCTCTTTAACTGAATGCACGGGGCAGTCTCCCTCTTCTGTATTTCTTCGTGATGAACCCATATCTCAGTCCCATCTCCCACCAGGCTGACAGTGGTCCACCTTTCGCTGGTACACCAAGCAGGTCAGATTTATCGACCCGTCAGAACGGAACGCTGCTTCCGAACACAATCGAGCCATAACTCTTACCTCTTCAAGGCCTATGGCCTGGGGGCCGGGCAGCTGCTGTCTCAAGTCTGCATTGCTAATGCTCCCAGTGAAAAGGGCTGTAGTATGCTCACACACACACACCCTGGGGCCCCAAAGCCACACAGTCATCACTGCTACACTATTGGGAGTGTCCTCATCACAGCACCCCATGAAATGGAACGCAGAGCCTCCAGAAACCCTTCAGTCCCCAGAAAGAGCAGCTTAGGAGCCTGCATCTGTGAGCACCCTGCACAACGTCTCACAGTGTAGACAGGGCACATACAAAATGAGCAGAACATATATGACAAATGCTATACAGCTATACTGGTAAGGAGCAGACCTTGTAACCCGACAGCTGCTGCTATGATTCTCTAGTGGGCCACTGCTGTTGTACCCTTGGGCAAGGTACTCACCCCAAATTCTCTCAGTAAATACTCAGCTGTATAAATGGATAATATGTAAAACATTGTAAGCTGTGCAACTTGCTCTGAATAAGACTGTCTGCAAGCAAATGTAATTAATTGCTTAATTATAAGGGACTGTAATTGTGCAGTGGCTGGAAGAGAGAAAATCAGGGTAGAAGCCAAGAGAGAGAATGAGATCATTTCGATAACCTGTTGTAAGCAGTGTGTAAGAGGAAGCGATAATCAAGAGTATTGAGAATGTGGTATTAACACTATAATTCTGACGGGGGTAACTGGTTGCCTGGCTGGTTCCCATGGCAACCACTCGTTATGTCATGCCGCCGTCTCTCTATTGACTCGCCTCTTTTGGGATGAACTGTGAATCATTAGAGCAGGGGTTTACATGCTGCCTAATGGCATGAGTTTGAAAACTGTTCAAAAAGGAACTGAAAATACAAAACGTAAAACTTGCACATCAACATCTATTTTGTGGCCAATCAGTGAAACTAGTGAAATCAAAGTAACAGCTGCGGTAAACCAGTAATGAGCAAGGGCAAAGTTATAATCACAGAAGCCATGGACCTCCAGGACCAGCTCTATCAAGCCCTGATACAGAGTAATCACACCCGAACACATCAGTGTAATATTTCGACTGGATGCTCAATTAAACAGTGTAAATGATGAAATTCTGCTACACCACAGACTACACACACAGAAATGACATTCAAAAGCACCCACACATGGCCCTATTTGTTGAAAAGGATCTGCAGATAAGGTCAGTCTTAGAAAACAAAAGCTGTGAAAGACATGCAACAGAGGTAGGTCAAAGTGGGACCCCGATATCCACACGGTAAAAGCTACACGATTAGCCTGCTGAGGTAAAGACATGGCCCGCAGTCCACTTAGCCCAAGGGAACTAATCACACTCTTGATCCTGTCCTGGGAAGTGACATTACCTTCTTGAGATGTTTGCACGCCAGCTCACCCTTTTTGATCTCCACTAAACACACTGAGTTAATGATTAGGGGCATGCCGACCTCGATATGGTCGCAGTCCTGTCGTATCTGTTGTTTGTGTCATCAATCTTGGATATAGTCATGTACACGAAAATACACTAATTTCAACCCATAGCTTAATTCTCAGGATGCATTGAGCAAAGTTTTTTTCTCTTTCTTTGTCTGAGATGCAATGTTTTACCTACCCAAAAACTGCTTTCAAGAGAACACTCACCTCACTTTGTTTCAGCTAGACAATCAACTTCACCTGTCATTTTTATTGTTCCTTTTTATTAAAACACAAGTGTGTCCACATTTTGAGTTCTTTTCTTTGGGCTAATAACACTTTCAATGCTGTAAAACAACAATATCCAGTCATCTCGTGACTGTTTCCTGAGAGGACAATTGGAGGCAAGTAGATTTCTGTCCTCAAATTCAAATCCCTTTTCAATACAAATCACATCACAAGGTGACAGCAGCCTATAGCATTAACAAGGGGGTGCTGTATATATATTTAGGCCATATCTTACCTGTCAGTCTACACGGGTGAAAAGAAAAACGAATAATGATGTGGGTATAGTGCTTCCCTGTCTGAGCTGCTGTTTGACTGTTAATAATACCATAAATATGAGCACACATGTTTCGGAAAGATGAAAAACCCCTGAATGAACCATGCTGATTGTAAGGTAGCTAGACAGAAATAAAACCAGAAAAATTAATGTTATCTAATTGAAATGTGTTAGCCCTGTCACAGTGCAAGCCAGCACACCAAATCAAACGTTTCAGAAACAATGAGAATATACTCCTTAAAATGTTCGCTTGAAAAAAAATAAGCTTTGAGTAGTGTCTGCGTTTCACTTGGCTCATTCCCTTGGGGAGACAGCAAGCTAGGCACACTTGCTTACGGGCTAGCTACTCTAGCTTGCTTGCCACTGTTAACGTTACTGCTTTGGTACGAATGAAAATGCAACAGTTCAACCTCAAAGATATCAACGGAACCGTCACAGCACTCTTATAATGAAACAGACTCGACACGGTAGGATATACTGTACAGGAAAAAAAGAAATAAAATGTATAGCTGACAAGGAATATTAGCTCGCTTGATAACAAGGCTGAGTGATGGCAAGTAAATCAGCCCAATAACGCTTCACAAAACTTTGAGTCAATTGTGATGCCAAGCGCAAATGGGTCAGATCAGAGAGACGTACTCCAATTGTGTCTATATATTGATTGGCAGTAGTATTCTAATTAAAATGGACTTAGTGAAGGAAGCAATCGTTATATTTGAAATGCTTAGCAATTTCTTTCCAAGTGTGATTTCTCCAAAAATAGTCGTGTAATAGTCGTGGGCAGAAAATTATCAAAAGTCATGAGAATATTCATATTTTAGGACTAGTCAACATGCCCCTATTGATGACACTAAATCACAAGGAAATGAGATGAAAACCCTGTTTTAAAACAGTGTCAGCCACCGACAAAACATCTCATTGCCAGCGATGGCAGTGAGATGTTTTTTTCTCCTTCCCAGTTTTACTTATCCTTAATTATATTCTACCTGAGGGTTACTGTAAAGTGATTTAAGACACCCTTCAACACAGGTTTACCTTGAACCTGAACATGAACCATCCAATTAGAATTATTCCTTTTTCCAGACATAAATTCTAGCCCAAGGAAACATTTGGCAATATCTCATTTCTATATGACAAGTGGAACATAATGGCTAGGCCTGTTCCACTGTGTCTCTGGAGTTTCAGGGGTGTGTCATACTGATAGAACAACCCACCCTGGTCTCTCTTCTTTTTGAATATCCATGAATGCAATAAAAAAGTCTAGTCTAGTCTGGTCTGGTCTAGTCAGTCTAAGCAGGCCTTTTCACCCCAAAGACATTAATCTCTATAACAAAGAGCTCAACACAGACATTGTAATTACAGGTTTTTGACATCAGTGAAATAATCCAGGTAAGGATTATTACCACTTTTGCATTCTGCGATAATGAAAGAAGAAGAAATGAACAATAGTCACCTGGAGTTGAATCATTCTGAAAAACAATACATCAGTTGTGTTTTTTCCTTCTGTATTTGTTCAGGCAAATCCCTTTCCTTATATTATATCCAGTGCTTAATTAGTTTACATTCCACACATACAACAGAAAAGTTAGAATTCAAGTTAGGGTTACGGTTTGGTTAGGTTAGGGTTAGGGTTACACAATTCAGAAAGAGTGCAACAGCAAAGGCACAACAGCAGCGCCTCATCCAGAATTCGAGCCAAGGGGGTAACAGTCCAGCTCCCTGACCAGCAAACCACATGTTGTTCTATGCTGTGTTTAAAAACAGTGTCAAGCTGTGTTGTTATTTGTGAACCACAGAGAGCAAAGGCAAGACCTGGAGACAGAACGTTCCAGGTAACATTGCGTGTTAAAGCATTGCTGCTCGGAGCTTGCAGTCCTGTAAGGGGACAGGTATGAGGACACTGTGTGTGTGTGTGTGTGTGTGTGTGTGTGTGTGTGTGTGTGTGTGTGTGTGTGTGTGTGTGTCACGTCTTAATATGAAGAGGATGAAGAAGAAGGAGAATCAGGTAAAGTGTTTTGCAGTGAGGTTAAAGTAGTTTGATCTGTGTCTCCTCCAGCCTGTTTGTAGCTGTTGTTATCATTCTGGTGCATGAGAGTGTGCTTTGAAGAGATTAGTCAATTATGCTCACAAAGTAAATAAATCAAGTGACAAATAAAGCGAGACCCTGTCGCAGGGTTTTTATAGTGATACTTAAATCGCTTTACAACAACCCTCAGGTAGAACATAATTAAGGATAAATAAAACTGGGGAGAAAAAACAGGCAATGAGGTTGTATTCTTGCCCCTGGTAGAGTGAACTAACTGCAATCTATATCATGTACTATTTGTCTGCAAGATGATGACATAGTAGTTATGCGAGAAGAAATTGTTTTGCGGCATTACAAATGCTGAGCAGCAACAGTCTTTGTGTTCATAACATTTATCTTATTTTGCGTAGTCTGGAACTTCATCCAGGATTTGAAAGAAGTGTATTTTCTCACACACACACACACACACACACATTTTTTTGCAAATTCCAGTGCCTGCTGCACTAATACAGTTATGTAAGGCAAGAAAAAAGTCACTTAATGCCTTTCTTCAAAATTAAAATGTTAAGTTTAACTATAATACTAGCTTGGGTCCAAACCCCCACATGTTTTCCAACCATCCTGTGATTGGTCAAGGAGATCAGATCGAGGGTGAGGGGCTGTTTCAGTGCTGCCCCCATCCCCCAATATTCCTCATACTTTCAACGCTGTAAATTAATTATTGAAACGTTGACTGGATTCATGAGGTCCGTGTCTCCAAAGGGTGCAAGGCACTCCTGCTCTCCCACTCTCTGACTCTTCAAAAGGCATTCTGCCTCAGAAGTGATGGCCTCTGTGATCATTTCACTGTTTATAGATGGATTTATTCATATACGTATTTACTTTACCTGCTGGGGCCTTGGTTCTTTTCTGTCCCTGCTTTCTAATGCACTGCAAAGCAAGGTTAAGGGGTACATCTGGTTACAAGCAAAGGGCAGAATGGCACAACAGATGTAAGGACAATTATGGGTTTCTGTCCCCTCATACCAGCTTTCTCTCTCTCTCTCTCTCTCTCTCTCTCTCTCTCTCTCTTTCTCTTTCTTTCTCTCTCTCTGTCTCTCTGCCTCTCTGTCTCCCTGACTACATGTGTTAGTGGAAACCAGAGCCCCAACTCAAATATTTGTACACTTGTCTCATGTTTCTTTCTTTAGCAATCCTTGACTTCCATTGAAAATTGTATTGTATTGTGCTGTGGACCACCGCAATGGAACACTAAACCTTACAGAATGTCCGGTGTCATTGTTTTGCATGCCTGTCAGCTGAGTGACTGACTCTTCAGTCAAGGTTCTCCGTCAGGCCTAACAAGACATTGGAATCCTTGTGCTTTGCATTGAAAATGTTGTCTCTGCCACTGCTGGATGGAAAGTCTGCATTCAGTGATATCAACAGTGACAGGAACTCTAGTCCAATCAGGACAAAAAACAGAATGCACATTCTGGCTAGTGGTATATGGGGTTTAGTGGCTTACACAAGAATGGATGGGTGATTTACTCTTTTCATAATTATATCAATTCCACAGTCAAAATGCCATTTAGAGTAAAAACATTCTACACAATCTGATGCAATATTTGGCAGCTGCAGAGCGTTATCATGTCAGACTCTCACTGGCAAGTGTAGACTCCGGCCTCATAGGGCAGATTTAACAGCCTGTAGAAGATTTCAATTTCAGCTCGTTTGTTTTGTGTGTATCATTCAACTTGCTAAAAACAGAACCTTTTTCAACTAAACAGCACAGCTGGCGCTGTCTGTCTCTGACCCAGACATGACACACATGGGAGAGGACTGCAGGGAACCAGTTGAATAACAGTGACGGGCAAATTGTTGTTGTTGTTGAACTCTCCATTTTCAAAAGACACAACTGACTGACCAATGGGCGCTGCCCTGTGGGCCACTGTTATGATATGATCAGTCTAATTATAGGAGTCATGAAGATGAGGCTTGACTGAGCAACCCCCCCAGCCCCCAGCTAGTAAGGAAACAGCCAATGAACAACAGCAGCAGAGAAGCAGAGAAACAGAGAGCACTTCAGCACTTCAAATTTTCTTTGCTTGTGGTCTTTTTCTGTTACTTCTGCTGCCTGTTAATTAAGCCATTTCAACACCTAGTACAGTTAATCCTGCAACGGACTTTATATTTACCCAGCAAACAACACGTCTTTACTTTACTCTCATTTAAACAGCAGTGGCCCTCAGATGTGGTACAATCTCACAAGCTAGGATATATTTTCTCTTTGGATTTCTCTCCATCCAGGGATGTGGCAATAGGGACAGTCCTCATGTGCCACCAATTACCAGTGCCTCTGAGCTGAAACTTTTGATTCCAAGCCAAACCCATCTATAAAGACACATGGGAGAATTACTAAGCCTGAGCTGGCCATTTCCACATCTCACAGTCCTCAAGAATGAGCAGCCCTGTCCTCCACTAATGTGATCGCACTGGCAGAACATGAACGACAAAGCAAAGTATAGCTCCATGCACAGATCCACCGTCAGTACAATTCAGTACCATGGACAGAACCATCCTCAGTGATCACATTTTAGAACCAGGGACAGCACCATCAACAATGGTCACATTTTAGTACCAAGGACAGCACCATATATATATATATATATATATATATATATATATATATATATATATATATATATATATATATATATATATATATATATATAGTGACATTTGCCAGACAAAAATACATGGCTGAATGGTCAGCCTTATATACAAGGCATAGGTACATAGGGTATATAACTGATTTACTCAAAGTCATCATTTGAGATGTGGCCCTTGCTTTCCAGGCAACTGATAAGTTAGAGGTGTAGCGGGAAATCTGTGTAAGCGGCTGTCCTTCCAGAGAGCAGAGGAGAGCACAGAATGTCACATTGTCATTTAAAGATCTCAGCTCTGCACCTGTGGGTTGTGTGTACAAAGCTCCATATCAGACGATCCTGCCAAGCAGCTCAGAAGGGCTCCTTACCTCAGCTGCTCCCAGTAAAAAAGAAAGCATGGCTACACAAGCTGTGTCATGTGTAGAAATTTAAATGATAATGAGAGAAAAAATGCTAAGCAGACAAGTGAGACCATTTTCTGTCCATCTGCTGTATTAGTAAACATGCTTTCCCTGCTGAATGCACCTAATGATGGTCTTACACTTCCCTCCGGGCTCTGTGTAGTGAATATTTATCCTCTCTGCCTCCCGAGGAACTAAAGAGCAGCATTATCTTCAGACCATCTTTCAAATGGCTCCTGTGTGATTATTCATTTCTAATGAGCTCATATTTACAGGAAAATCAATTAGACATGGTTTTTTCCCTTTAACAAGAGGGGTTTAGTGCATTCCAGGAAGTGAGAGTAATTATTTTAATTTAAGTGTTTTTGTAGACAAAGCAAATGTTCTGAAGGTGAAAATGGAAGCCACAGATAAACTGTGAACCCTCCACACAGGGAAATGTGTTACCTCTATGCAGTCATTCCCAGGGCAGGGCTCCATTAAATGTATTATTTGTTGTTAACCATTAATATCAACTACAGTGTATAATTAGTGTTGTACTTGGGAGAAGACGTATCAAATGTTGTCATCCTGTAGGCCAGCATCCTAGAGACATCCCACCTCATTCCCTTGCCACGCCCATTGTCCTGGTCCCACCCACTATGCAAGATCTACCCGTGACACACACCCTCCTTTCTTCTCCAGCAGAATCCTGCATTTTCCATAACACTCAGTGTTTGTCACACATAATGCTGTAGTTAACACTATCAACATTCAGGTTTTCTTCAACAGAAATTCATGGGCTATGGTGGTATAGTCAATACTCAGTTGAACATGAATTTATATTTTAATTTCCACACTAAAATGTATGTGTGCAATTTCTTGACATTTTTTCCTACAAAACAGTAAGAGAAATATATTTAGATGAAAAAACTAATCTCCAAACAAACAAAATGTCTGTATAAGCACACTACAGAAATGCACTGAATGCGTCCCAAACATAGTTCAAAATAAACCTGTCTGTAATCTACTTAATGCATTTTACAGTGCTCTAACAACATTTTTGCAAGAGTTGGAACCAAATCAGAGCAAAATCTCTGATGCATTTTAGTTTGCAAGTATATTCCAAAACATGTCATCAGTGAAAGACAGATGCAAATGCCAGCCTGTAGCTTGCAGGTTATTTTTAGTTTGTTTTTGAAATTTTGGCACTTCTGTAGATCGAGGAGCTACCATACCACTGCGAAGAGGCAAGTATTTTCAGTGAGATGAAAAAAGGATATTTTGTGTGTCCTTGTACTTCGAAACACATGCAATCAGAGATTAACTACTGCATATTGAAACAAGACAGAGTTGATTCACCTCAACCACTACCAACATGTAGCACCTACCTTAGGTGATTGCCATGGCAGCCATTTTGCACCATATTACTCCCCATGTACAAGTTGTGGAGGAGGTATTTGCTTAGCTTATTACTCTTCCTTACACATTTCCTGGAAGTTCACATGGATTCTTCATTCAAATTCATGTATCACACATCAACAATTCAGGTTGTTTGGAAAGATGCATTTCAAAAGTTAATACTGAAAACATACATGTTGTAAATTAATGTGATTAATGATTAAATTAATTACTAGGGAATAGATTGTCTTGGCATGCTGGTATTTCATGACCAAAAGCATACATATCAACCTTCGCTGTGCTCCACAAAGCTAAGGTTGATATGTTCATATGTGAACCTCATTCTATAAAGTGTTTAGTAATTGAGAACATCAGAATGAGTTCTGCTTCTTCTCTTCAACTGTCATGCTGTTACATGCAGCAATGCAGCCTTTGTGGACAGGACTGAGGGTGTGGTCTGTGGGCAGGGCTTATGAGCACATCCAATGGACTTGAAAGGAAGTTAGTGGAATTATCCTCTGCTCTGTAAAATCCATAAAATCCCATGACCTGCACCATCAGGAGTGATGGGCAGGGGGCACAGATCTTGGAGTCCACAGACTGAGGCAAGCAGAAACTGTGGCTTCCACAGTAGAGTCTAACCCTTAGAGATTCCTGCCCTTTTGTGAGACTCCTTCTCCCTCTTTCTGTTCTGCCCTAGTCCAGTACATCATGGGTCACTGGCTGCTCTGGACAAGAGTGAAGATGGAGGATGGATGAAGCCATGGAGGTCTGTGACTGTAACGCACCGGTGAACAGCTGTGCTCATGAATATTAATGTACCCTCATTATGGAGCATGGAAGGGTGATGAGACTGCAGATCTCCCTGTCTGAGAGTACCTGCATCATGCATCAGGGACACAGAGTGCTTCAAGGGAAAGTCAACACCGGATGACATCTTAGTCAGTGACCAATGTGATGAGGGTGATGGTGAGAGTGACGGTGATGGTGATGGTGATAATAACAGTGACGACGATGATGATTATGATGAGTGATGTGCTCAGGGAGAGGAACAGCAGCACGAAGAGTGTAGGTTTTGCCCATAGAGGGCAGTGTCTTCAAGAGCAATAACAATAGAGAGAAAGACAGAGAAGGGGGGCTCTCACATTCCTTCACCTTCAGACTTGCAAGGCAGTGACAGATCATGACAAAGAACAAGCTGACTGAAAATGGGTTTGTGAAAACCTGTGAGATTACAGTGTGAGTAAATGAAAAGGCTTGTAGTATTACATTGAGCATGTGAAAATGCTGGTGGTATTTTAAACTGAGCATGTGAAAACGCTTGTAGTATTTTACACTGTACGTGTGAAAATGCTTGCAGTATATCACATTAAATATGTAAAAATGCTGGTGGCATTTTAAACAGAAAATGTGAAATTCCTCACCGGTTCATTGTACAGTGCGTAGGTGAAAACACATGAGGGCTTACCCTGCCCCGCACTTTGTTACCTACAGTATCAGCGAAAAAGCAGTGAAAAGCAGGTCAGTGCTCACGTGCAGTCTGCGGGCCAGCTTTTGCACTGCCACGCGAGATGCCAGCGTCTGCCTCTGAACAGCCAAACAGCCTCGGTGACGCCTGCATGAGGCAAAACGCAGGTATCCAAGCAACCGGGGGATAGCACGGCAACCAGGGGAATTTTTTAATAGCGTAGCACTGTCGTTCCATTAATGAGGGCAGCATGTCTTGGAGCAAGGCACCTCACAAAAAACCTGGAGAGGCTCTTGTTCTTAGATCTACACAGGGCAAGTTTAGCAGGTATTGACCTCCCCTGCTTTGGGGTACAGTGGGGAGCAAAGCCAGCTACTCAAATAAGTGTGGAGATCAGCCACACAGGCCCCAGGATATTTCCTGAGTGTACCCAGAGGAAGCGGGGATGCTTACAGCCTCCCTGTCCCTGCTCCACATCAGCACTCCCAGAGCACCCTGCTCCCAGCTCCTGCCAGAGCGGCCATTTGGACTCAGGCCATGCAGGGAGGTTTAACGTGAATGGATGGTCCGGACCCGAGCTGCCGCTTCGCCGATCCGGCCGGTAAAGAGGCCAACCTGGCGTGACGCTGAGGAGCGAGCATATATCCTCTGTGGGTCCCGGTCCCGGTCAAACGAATAAATCAGAGCCATTAAGTGACAAAATTACAGCCTCCCTGTCCGCTTGCAGCTCCCGCACGAGGAAGCTGTCTCCACACCTCCTCGGACGGACACGGGGTGGAGTGAAGCCAATAAAAGCCACAGGCTTTCCAGCTGCAGCTTCCCCCTGGCTGGTGCTTGGTGGAGCCTCAGTACCACAATCGTTTGCAACGTATTACAACGTATTACAATCCAATGCGTCATACTACATACTTTCAAATGTACCACACTCCAGTGCATGGCACCACAATCCAAGACATTAATATGATCTCAGGCTTCCTTAGACTCTTTTATGTAATTCTGGCATGCCTTATCAGAACTTGTAAAGGAAGGTGTCCTTGGTATCTGCAAGTTAATATTCGTAGCTAAATGTTTGCTGTAGGGAAGAGAACAGGAAATCCAGTCTCTCCCACAAGAGACAGGTGAGAGAGATTAGCTCAGATGCCTCCTACAGGAACTGCTGAGAATGAGCAGGGTACATGGAAAACTCCATAAAAATTGGAAATGGAAGACTTCCGTACAAAGCCAGGCAGGAAGCACCGAGGGAGCAGGACAGTGAGCCCAGAGAGATTTACACAATGGGAGGAAAATCACACAAGCAGCAGGATTCCAGTTTAACTGCCGTAATTCATCAGGCATTCATTCCACACGTCAGGCACCCAGCTAACAAACAGCGCAGGTCGCGTCTGAGAGGGCTCTTACATTCCTCGCTGCCTCCACTCATCCGCCTCAGCGTGAGCTGGAGCTACATCCGCGAGGCCAAGGTCCAGTGTCCACAGAAACCCTGCTCACCAGCCAAAGTGTCCATCACTCAATTCAGGGTCTCTCTCCAGCAGTCCACGCTGTTAATCTCTTATTAAACTACAACCAAACATCGGATGACCACAGGGGAGGCTGGACACATTACAAACAGAGAGACCCAAAAGCCCCCTGATGTGAAGTGGCACTTTTGACATTTAAAGAGCATGTTGCCATCCTCCTGTGGCACTACAGGCTGAGGACAGGGGGCTGGGGGTATTCACAGAACCGTACTGTTCCTCAAGGAGCTTAGGAAGGAGGGTGGTTTAACAACTGAAACCACACCTGCGCCTCACCTGCAACCTGCTTCTTTACCTCAGTCTACCTCAGTCACACATGCACCCAGGTCTCTCACCTGTACCTCACAGCAGGTAGAAATAGAACACAGTGGTCCCTGAGGAAGCATGCTGTGGTGTGGGTGCACTTCCGGCCACTTCAGAGACAGATCGATGTTAAAGCCGCTATCCTGTGCAGACTGAATACCCGTCTCTTCAGACTGCGTCTCGGGTCTCTGAACTCTGACTCCCCTTTCTCCCGGGACCGACATCTTCAGTGCCACAGGCTCTTTATCTCTTTGTTATTGCTTTTATAACACGTTCGCTTTTGGTGTTGGTACTGAGTGTTATGCTGTTCCCCTTGCTGTGGCTCTTGTCTCTACCAACATGTTGACTGTAGCACTCTTTTATTCGATGGCACCAGTCACACTGTTATGGGCATTTTTTATATCTGTTGATCTGCCTTATTACATGCACTGTGTAAGTGTTTCTGCAGGACAATGTGTACTAAATGGCTACTTGCAACTGCAAATGTAATAGAGGTAGATTGCTCTCCAACACACCCCAAACCTGAGGTACCCTGGCACCTTGCACACTTTCCCTCAAGGGACAGGGGGGGCGCTTTGGGGACAACTTTGTCATGAATTTCATCAGGAGGCGTATTCTGCCTGCACGCCATTTCATTGGTTTCTAAAGCTTTCTGACTGACATGCCCTTCCCCACAAATCAGATGATTTTAAAAGAAAATACCACTGCATTCATTGTGTTCAGTGGTGTTTTCCCCACCACCAATGTGTGATTTCTGTCATGTCACATGGCGATTCCTTACATTAACACCTGCATGCTGACCCAGGTACCCACTCCAATGTCACATGCTCTGTCTCAGTCTGGGCGCACAATGTGACAATCATGGTTAACAAGAGTGAATTGTCCCATGACCACTTTTGGGGGCGGTTGTCTGGGTAACAGGTCCCATGTCAGACAGCCAGACATAAGCAACACTTGTGAAGAATACCAAACAGGGTCTGAGAATAGAATCTAATCTAATCTAATCTTATTTGACCTATCACAGCAGAGTGAGTGCACACAGACACAAAGTGTCTTTTTTGGTGTGTCATTTTAACATTTCTGCAAATGTTCCACTATGCAGCACAGTGATTTCTGTGCTGCGCTGCTGCAAAATTTTGACATTTCATTTGTTCGCTCTCATTTCTCTTGCACACTGAATCAATTGCCTCAAAGCAGAGAAAACAATGAGGAACAGGCAGGTTGCAAGGTAAGCAGGTCAGTTTATTTCATAAGTATCCTGCAGAGAGCCGGAGAGAGCAAGGAGGCTCCTCCTACAGGACATGCTGCCATAGGGCTGTTTAGAGAGGATTGCTTCTTTTTTTGGTCTTTTTATTCTGACATTTAAAAAAATTGGGGCGGACAATTTTTTGAGCTATTTGTGCCAGCTGCAGTACGCACAGTTCCATACCGAGTAAAGTGAAAATCGATAAGAGGAAGACAAGGAAGAAACTAAAAATGCAGGGCAGTGAACCTGACAAAACTGGAATGTAGAACAGATTAAATGGAAGGGAAGTCAAAGGTAAGTATGTAGACAGTCCATTTAAGAAAGAGGAAGATCGCTTAATAAAGTAATTTCGGTAAACATTAGTCTACATTTGAGAACAATGGGTATAGAAAGTGCTCCTTTCTAGTTTGAGGGTATAAAAACTGACATGAAAGATGTTCAGATTTCTGAAAGTTCCTGAAGGAAAGCCCTCAGCATCCACACAAGCCCAACACAGGAGCTGTTAGGCACTTTTCCATGCTTTTCTATTCACTTTTCTGCAATGGCATAGTTTTGTAACTATTTTAGAATCAAGTATTCAGAATTATGTAACTGTGATTTACAGCCAAAGGTACAACTGCCCCCAGGGGTATCTGTGCATGTCTCAGGGGGAATTTTTAGCTCATATGCCCATTTCTTAAATCCTGCTGGTAAAAAAGAGTAACACAGACAAGCAGTCCCCATGGCTAAACAACTGAAAAAAGAAAAAATATAAAAAGTATTTAAACTGTGTCCAATGCTAGAGCCACAGAAACACAACCCTTCATTAAGTGAGGAAAATGGATACGCTCCAAGAAAATAAGTACTTAAAAAATATGTTACGGCAGTTTTTTTTTATAACACACAGCATAATGGAAACCTAACGTTTTGGCACAATGTCTTTGTAAAAATCAATGACATAAAACCATAAATCAGACAGTGATTCATATGCACTGCTTTCAGTGAACACAACCTCCATGCAGTGGGGAGTTCACATGACCCTTGACCTGGGGGGGGGTTTTACAAGAGATGTATATGCGCGAGAGCCAGCAGTGGGAAAATGGATTTTCAAAGTGTAAAATTCAATAAGGAATAACTAGAAGGGACATAAGTGAACACAGAAATAGAACCTCCTCAGAAACACAAAGGACAATGATCACTTTTTATCCCACTGAGAGTGCTTAAGACAATCTACATTAGCATGAGAGTTACAGCTACCCAAAAAGCCAGACCCCCTTGGCATTAGCATGAATGCCACCTTGCAGCAGTGTTGTTACAGTAATTCTCACTGCACTAAATGTATTAAGATGGTGCTAACATACCAAACCGTGCAGATACAAGGCTGCCGTGCTGTAATTGGTCAGCGGAGGCTCACCTGGTGCGCAGGTTGGCAGGGCTGGGCAGCCCGTCGTACACGGAGAGGATGTCGAAGTCCTCCTCCAGAGCGAAGCCCTGGAACAGCAGCTGGATACGGGTGTGGTCCTGAGTCAGCAGCACCCAGGTGCAGTTGGCGTAGTTGGGGTACCCATAGGGATACCCCGGGCTTTCGATGGTGCCATTGGGGCCTTGCAGTGTGTAGCTGCAGTTCTGGGCTAGAGGGGGAGAGAGAGAGAGAGGAGTGGGAGGGTCAGGATGGCTCTTCTTTTAAAAGTACACTGTGCACTTCTTTTCTATTAATCAGGAGACATTACACTGTGCGCTTTAGGGGTGTGAACGATATGATACAATATTGATACCTTATCAACATTATGATATATATTGGAAAATATCTAAGAATTCACTTTCATATGGTGTGATTCGATGCAATACATTCTGATGTATTTCATCAATTCTGAATAGTGCTGTTGCTTGCACTGTCTGCAGATGTGTGGCTGGTGAGCAAGTACTCAGCCAGTGTAAAGGAGAAGTCTGGAGCACGTCCCAGGGTTTTAATATCCATAATATGAAGTTCAGCAAGTTCAGAGTACCTGGTGCATCACAGTGCACACACACACACACACACACACACACACACACACACACACACAACCTGCCGGGGCAGACTTGTAAAATATTGAACCCAAACCAAAAAGTGAATCGCCAAGTGAGCCCTGATCCATCAAGAGTCAGCTGAAACACTTACACTGTCTAGCTTCATTTTCCCACACTCTTAATAAGGTGTCCAGGTGTTTCATCTTTCAAACGTGACACATAATTTTTGGGGCACATATTACATCAGACCTGTGTGAACATGGTGTCTCCACTTTATAAAACTTATTGCTTTAAAAATGGTGGTAAATGAACAGTGTCAAATACACGAACACAAGGGAAAAGGTTTTGTTGTTACAAACCAAAGAATTAAGAGCCAACCTCCTTCAAACACGTGCACGAGAGAGATTTGTTCTGGGACTGGGAGGAAAGCTGACAATGTTCTGAACTGGGTGAGAGATCAGTAGAAGGCTTGAGAGGGAATCATGTTCCTGATTACTTGGCTGAATCAGGCACGGCACCAGAAATATCTTGATCTGACATGCTTTCCCCTTTCGGCTGGTACACAGTCTGTCACATCTCGGTTCAAAGCTGGTGATCCCAAACAGAAGCACTCCTTGTTAGGGGAACTGGATGTTTAATGTGTGAGATTTTGAGATTACGCCTGAGTGAACACTTTGCTTGGTGAGCCTCCAAGGCCTAAATGGTCTAACTGGCTCTATGGAGCAGGCAGTTCTAAATCAATGCCTTTCCCTGTTAAGGGAAACCCTTATCTGACCAGCCCAGGACGTACTTGAGTCAATAAATAAAGAATTCAGGCAGATTGCTGCAAAAACACGGATTCATAAATGCGAAAATACTGAGCAGTAATAGAGAGGAGCTGGAAAACAAGCTTCATTCTTTTCAGGCAAAATAACTCTCAGGTCTAAAGTGAACAGTATTCACAGCATGATGAACTGAACCCTTTGGATGAAGAGACTCAGAGAGGCTTTACTGGTGTTTTTCAGAGGGAGGGGGAGGTGTCACTCAAATATACAGTACTTTAGTGAGGATACTTCATTAGCACTTTTCTGAGACAGGCATGCAATTTAGACTTCTATCTTTTCCAATAGCCACAATATTCTTCACATAATTCACTATAAATATTGTTCAATCAATCACATGTATTCGATGTAGTGTATTTTTACAATTTAATGGAAAAAAGCCATAAATACCACAAACCAACGGACTGCCATCTCTCTAAATGTCTAGTATTTTCTGGATCTTATATATTTGAATGAACCCACCTCTTCAGACTGTCCCCCTCAGTGTGATGTCTTGTTTCATGTTGTTAGTCTTATTACAGGGTATGTGAAAGCATTCTGCCTGGAATGCTGTAATTACTGTGTAAAAGATAATGAAGATATTACTCTGCACCGATGTGTTGAATCAAGCGCATACTTGTGATCTCAGTTTTTTGGTGCCACTTCACTAGATGCACCTCCTACTCACACGTTGTAAGTTTCTCTGGAGAAGGATGACTGCCAAATGACGAAAATGTAACTGTAAATATATGCACTCATACAGACATGCAGGAAACTCTTTAGGTTACTCTTTAGAGGACTCATTAGGATCCCAATGGGGGAAGCACAGTCTCTCTGTATCTCAGCAGCAATAAGCGACACTCTGGGATCAGGGTTAGGCAGCCCAGGTTCTGGAATGCAGGAGTTGTCTCTAGTTTTTATTCCATCTGCGTTCTAAATGACATAACTGGAACAAATAATACAGAAAATGAATGCAGGTGGAACAAATCAATAACAACAACAAAAAAAAAACACTGGAACACAAAACAGAATGAAAAAAAAACAACAGAACCATCTCCAGAAACAGCTGCCTAGCCCTGCTGCTGAGTAACATACTGACAGTAGCACTGACTATCCACCCAAAGTCCCTTGCAGTGGGTAAAATGAGAAGAACAGTCCTAGTAGTTTATGCAAGGTAATGAACATTACCATGATATGTTCTTACTTTTCCTATTAGTGCAGAACTTGGTAATCCAACCAGAACAGGTCAGCTCCTGCGGGGCTTCCGCGGTCTGACCGCCGCAGGAGGTCCAGAGGATCATGCTGAGATCCAATCAGAAGCCATAAAAGCATGACCAAAACTCCCGAGACGCGCTTTCGCTCGCGCTGCGCCTGTGGCACTTCGGTACGGGCCTCGTGTTAATTGATCTCACTGAGTGCCAGTGTGATTACGTTAATGTGGCGCTGGATGGGGCTGACTCAGGAGCCCCGCAGGCCTCACGAAGCTCTCACTTCACCCATTACGGCATCGCTACTCCATCACTTCAGCTCAGCCCAGACCCTCCCTCTGAGGCCCACTTTAATAGCCCCTCTTCTTCTATCTGCCAAGCAAATTAAAGAATAAGAAGAAGAATACGAAGGAGAATATCATAGTAATAATTCATTTATTTATTTGCTTAGCAGGCTTACATTTTAGTTACTAGCTGTTCATACAGTTAAGTATACATTACATTGTTGTCATTTAGCAGAGGCTCTTATCCAAAGCGACTTACACAGGTTACAGTTTTTTGACATGTTATCCATTTATACAGCTGGATATTTACTGAGGCAGTTGTGGGTTAAGTACCTTGCCCAGGGGTACAACGGCAGTGCCCCAGTGGAGAATCAAACCAGAAACTTTCCAGTTAGGAGTCCTGCTCCTTACCGCTATGCTACACCGTCGCCCTTTCTCAATGGCATCAAAGGGGTGTCAGGCGTATGATTGAAGGCTGCTGGTGGCAGATCTGGCGCGCGTCCACAGCGACACCCTGCCACCCCATGTTAGCGTGTCCCTGCTGCATAAAACAATCAGTTAATTGATGCATTAGGCAAGAGTAAAGTGAGCCCATTCAGCCCGCTGCATTAGCGCGCATTAGCGTCCATTGCTATGCGTTATTCCGCCATGTGTATTATGAAATGTAAGTGACCTGTGAAACGACCACCCAACAGCCAGCATCTGCGGGTCACACACATCAAGCGTTTCAATCACTCATCGCTTGGCAATCTCCACCGAGGGAGACAAAGCACAGTGGCATCACTGCAGGCGAACGACCGCGCTCTGAACATGCATCCTGAAGGTGAACCACATGCAGGCATTGACCATAAACCCTTTATGGGCTATCACAGCATGTATAATATATATCCTGAAGGTAAACCGTATGCAGGTTTTAACCATAAAATCTTTATGGGCTTTGATAGCATGTAAGTAAGCTCTTAACATATGTCCTGCTTAAATTCTCAATATAAGCCACATGTGGCTCTGATTATATTCTAGATGTGTTATTATCATAAACTGGGTTTATTATAATAAAATGGGGCTGTGGCTGTTCATCATATTCTGCCACAAATATTTGTTATCAATAAATAACCATAAAGTATATCACCTGTCTCACATGGACCGGAGGATTACAGAAGCATTCTGCCTGGAGGGGAGCAATCACCATGGCCCTGGATTTAATTACAGCAAACAAATTCATCAGAATGGAATTAGAATATAGAAATAACGGCGGCAGCTTCCCTTAGGGTTTGATTCCTATCTCTGCTCTCTGTCTCTCACAGCTGGGGACCCTTCTCCTCGCACAGCGCCTTCTTCCACTGAAAGGCAGAGCACAATAGCAGCGCACTGCAAATTTCTGGAGAAAAATCTGACTCCGCTGCAGCTCCTACATGTCAATACCTCGGCTGTATCAGCCGGTGGAGAGCAGAGGGGAGAAACACATGCTAACACACGTGACTCAGGCCTAAGGTAGGCGTGGCTGATTACTCTCTAAGCCTCTCACAGTGGTGAAACCAACAGCTCCCCAAGTCCATCACAGAGGACAAACCGACAGCTCCCAAAGTCTATCACAGAGGAGAAACCGACAGCTCCCTCAAGCCTTTCACAGAGGAGAAACAAGCAGCTCCCTCAAGTCTATCACAGAGGAGAAACTGACAGCTCCCCAAGTCTATCACAGTGGAGAAACCGACAGCTCCCTCAAGTATTTCACAGAGGAGAAACCAACAGTTCTCCAAGTCTATCACAGTGGAGAAACCAACAGTTCTCCAAGTCTATCACAGTGGAGAAACCGACAGTTCCCAAAGTCTATCACAGAGGAGAAACCAACAGCTCCCCAAGTCTATCACAGAGGAGAAACCGACAGCTCCCAAAGTCTATCACAGAGGAGAAACTGACAGCTCCCTCAAGTCTATCACAGAGGAAAAACCGACAGCTCCCAAAGTCTATCACAGAGAAGAAACCGACAGCTCCCAAGGTCTATCACAGAGGACAGCAACTCTGCAGATCACCTGTGCTGAGAATCTCCTAATGCAGAGGGAAACTTCAGCAGGTAGGGCTTGGCAAAAGACCATCAGCATTGCTCTCACGTCTGCATTGGCTCCAGGTGACATATTGGCTAAGACCTTAAAAGATATAGGTGTGATCCTCTCACTCTCTGTGAGAAGAAAAGTTTCACTTTTCTGTGTTGCATCCCATCAAGCGTCACCCCTGTGACCCATGAACATCTGATATATGAGCAGTCATGTATACTTAAATGCATCCAATGCTTTAGTTTCACTGAAGGGGATCAAAGGCAAGGCAGACTGATGTTTTACTTTTTCAAAAGCAAAGAGAAAAAAAACGCATAAAGAAAACATAAAGAAGTCAGTCTGCTAACCCAACGAAGGCTTCCAGTAATGAGCCCTTCATGATGGTAACACAAGAATGTCCTCATTAGCACTGCTAACTGCCCCACGTAAAGCCAACATATGTTTCAATTTGTCCAAGTTATTATTTGGTTTACACAAGGCGTATTCTAGTTTCAGTCTCTAGTCTATCATTGTCCTCACACTAAACTGTAAGGACTCATTAAGGTCTGTACTAGTTAGCTTTGTGAGACAGTTTGCCAGCTTGGCTTTGGCTAAAGTAAGGACAGACAACATACAGAGACATTTATACTCTTGCATACTTTACAGTAAAAGAGAAACAAACATTTAACATGCTTTTCCATGTGTCACCTCCTGAAACACCTCAAACAATATTGGACATTCACCAAGTGAGAAAAAAAAACACATCCTCCTACTTTGTATGTGAGTAAGGCATTTTTCTACAGTATGTTTGGGTAGAATATAATTTCTCATTACATTAGTGGCATTTAGCAGATGCTCTTATCCAACACAACTTACACAGGTTACAGTTTTCCTTGTTATCCATTTATACAGCTGGCTATTGCTGGAGGCAATTCTGGGTTAAGTACCTTGCCCAGGGGTACAGCAGCAGTGCCCCGGTGGGTAATTGAATGAGCAACCTTTTGGTTACAAGCCCTGCTCCTTACCGTTACGCTACACTGCTGTCTCATTCACAACAGAGCAATGCTTTGGCTCTTCACTGGAACAACACAGGCAAAGCAAGCCAACAGTGAGCAGACCCTCCCCTGCAGGTAACAGCCAGGCCCTCCAGCCTGGATCTGCTCCATTCCGTTAACGAATCTCAAAGACTGCTTGGCGCAAAGCATGTATAAGAGCTTTTTTGTGAGTCATTTGAAAGGAGAAGTGTCTCAGCCTCTTCTGCTGCAAGAGTAGAACGTAACCTATGCCCTCTGCCAGCTCCTGCGGATTAACCTCTATGGCGGGAAACAGGCTCTGTTGTTCAGGCGCCTGACCTCTTTCAAAGGCCTGAAAGCTGCGCTGGTAACATGAAGTGCATTCTCACACCCATTCTCAGAAAAGGCCTCACTTAAACCAGTACCTCCCTGTCTGGCCACTTCACCTTTGGTCCTCCACTCAGACCCAGAGAAACGGGTCAAACGCAGAGCTTCCTGGCTCCTGTCTTACATAAAGAGAAGCCGATGGTGCAAACAGATGAGGAAGAGGCATAGCGGAAGGAGGAGAGACAGAGACAAATCAGAGAGATGGCAGCGTTTCAAAAAAACACGCAAAATTCCAATGAATCATTTTGCCTTTTTTTTTAATCATTTGCATTTGAGTTTCCATGTAAAGCGCTTCCGTGGAAAGATAGCTTTTTGAAAGAGTGCACTAACTAATACACAATCCCATACATGCTGAAGGTCACCCATGAATAATTTCTTACAGCTCTACAGATGGAGAAACACCGCATCCAAAGAAACAGCCAAATAAACGTTCAAATTGTACTTATATTCCAGCAGCTGCTCTGAGGCTGCATGTGGAGCTCGGATTTCGGCTCCTCTAAGTCAGAGATCCATCCCTTCTAATACATCTAAATTCACTCTGGCGTGCGGTGCAGATGCAGCCTTTAAAATAGATACCGCTGAGCTCAGCTTTCCGGGGCAAACGCAATCAAACAACTAATGTTCACGCGCGCGCTGGCAGCTCAAGCCTGCTGCTGGAACACTAAAGCAGACACGGCGAACGCAGGGAGGTATCAGGTACCTCTCGCTGAGAGTTTAGGAGACGGCTGAGCAAACGCTGACACAGAGGGACAAACCTACAAACACTTCACAAGGTGAGGTTTACAGTAGCAGGCATTTCCAGGCTTAAGTCTGCCTGCCTGCAGGCCCCTGTTGGAATCCAGTGTTGGGAACAGAGCTTAACACCAAGCCCTGGGATACAGCCCCGCATCAATCAACATCCATCCTTAACTTTGACTCATCAGGTAAATGCAAGTGATGCATTGTATTGCCTTCAAAACCAACAATATTTTTCTCAATGACACCGGTGATCCCTGAACTCCTTGAAATGTGTCTGAATAAGATGTTATGCACGCTTTTAATTGTGATTTAAGATTTAGTTGATTGAATCTATACCCAAATCTGGAACCAGCATCTCACAACTTGCAAAGCACAATCCATCCAAGACAACATTTTAAAATGAATCTAATGGACACCACTTAAACAGCAAGAGCAGCTAATGAGGGCGGAATTGAAAAAAACAGTTGACTACACCCATCACTAAGTGGCATTTTGAACAAGAACATCTTCCAGTGTATGAATAGAAGTACTCCACATGTACTGTGAAAAGAAGCACTCGTGATCATGCTGGGGAAGAAAAATTGATCAGAGCTCTACTACCAGTTTATACAGCAGACAGAATTATACTTCAACATCGTCAGCAGGAACGGAGTGCATCCAACTGTGCATAGCATCAGCTAAATCTGAAAATATTGGGACTAGTGCGGCAGTGCTGCTCAATGGACTGTCATAGTAAGCCTAATACTCAATATTTAATGTGCAAAATTAAGGTCCTGTATACTGAAAAAAAAATAGTGGAAAGATGAGCCAGGGGTTCAGAGGAATGCTAACGCAAAGCTGTGACTACACCACAGAAATTTGGGCACATGAGGTTACCCAGGGTTTTGTCCCCATTTTAACTCTCTCCTAAGATTTGGCAATGGGAGGAGATGGGGGTAAAACTGGGGCAATCCAGGGATAGAACTGGGCATTTCGGTACTGCCCTTTATCACAGGCCCCACCCCCACTGGGACCAGCCTGGAACCCCCTCTCTCTCCCTCTCACCTCCTCTGCAGATTCGCTGTACCCAGAAAGAGAGGTCATTAATCACAGGTCTCAGAACAGCCAGGCTGACACCAGGCCAGCCAGCTCACAGCGTCTGCGTTTGACTGAGAGCCACACAGGCACGCGTGTTTAACACACATTCAGCACCCAGGGAGAAGCACGGAAACCACACACAACACAAACACTAAATCAGACACAAACCCCTTACCTACGTGAAATACATGAACAGAGGCGTTCTGTTGAGCCAGTTAAAAAGGCCGTTTGCTCCTATGTAATAACAAATTGGAGGTGCTGTTGTGCTCCTCTCTGCATGTCATATGAGAGGACATTGTGTAATAAAGTCACACCAGTTTTAAGGGCAGGGTTGCATGTCGCCCCATTCTGTGGGACCAGAAGGGCAGTGTTAAGCAGATGGGCACATTGTGTTCACATACAAGACACTGAACAGTTTTTTTTTTCCTTGTCATCATTTCCCTCCACGAGAGTCAGACAGGCCTAAATAGACTCGTTCCCTAACACTCTTTCTACCAGTCTTAGCACAGGTTCATCTGCATTAGGCAACAATGCTAAAGGCTTGTTCTCACAAAGAGAGAAGCCGGACACCAGCCGAGTCAGAGAAATTTACTGCCAGCCCGCTCACTTTTTCCAAGTGCCTCAGTTGTAATTTCAGGGCAATAAACACCTACTGCCTACACACACACACCCACACACATATATACACACACACAGACACAAGCATTTTATTTCAACCTCTCAGGGCCCCTTTTGACAAAGAGCTGTGATAATTCAAATATTTTCTTTTTTTGAGGGGGGCAGGGCTGCATGGCTGGGTTTCTTTGGTGTTTGTTTGACTGCATAATTGCGGCCCCCTTGCAATGTTTGCAAGCAAAGGGTACACAAACTCACTAACCGCATGATCAATGTAAAGTCAGTAAACCCACGTTCAACACTTCATAAAAACTTCCACAGATCAATTTTCACCTTACTATTGCACCGGCAAATACAGCAACTGCAATTGCAAAACTACAAGAAAAGAAACATGCTGTGGCCTCTGTAGTCTGCCTTACTACAGCTGAGTCCAATGGGTAGCTCTAGTCTTATAGCCTCTTATAGGCGAGCTGGCTGCCAAGGTAACTCAAAGAACTGTAAGTTTTGTTGCTATGAAGAAATACATTTGGTACCACAGAGAGCCATAATATTTGTTGGTCTGTTTAAACTTCTCACCGGTTAGATTGATCCAACACTGCTGACTCTAAATACACCATGGTGTCATGATACAGAGAGATGCTACACAGAACACAGCGGCGTCTAAAAGATAATCATTAATCACCTACTACTGTGCTCCTAAAATCTCACAGTTTCTTCACTGCAGCCAAGTCAAATGAAAACATAAGAGTCTCTGCACCAGATGTGCAGGCACTGGAACAAGTGCACGGGTTCCCAGACCCAGTCAAAGAGGTGGAGAAGTGTGTTAAAAGCTGACTCTTAATCATCTTTATCCTGGAGTACAAAAACAGTTGTAGACTTTCAAAATGTGCAAACAAACAGAAAAAAGTTTTAGCACACTAGTTTCACACCAAGGCTTCAACGTGACGTCTTCTGTCAGTCAAAGCCAAAACCATGACGTTGCATAGCCAAAATCTTGAGTTCTGTCAACAACTCTAAAAATAAGCACAACCACCAGATTGCTGCTTAAAGCAAGCTGGTCACTAAGGAAGCACAAATGTGATGGTTTCTGCTCAGGAATGAGTCCATCCTGAGTTGTTTTTTTTCTCAAATTACGTGTTGTCTCTTAAGTTGACGAGATTCTAGGAAATAGAGCCAAAAAAGCCAAAATGCCAGCTGGCTTCTCAATCCCACAAGTCAGTGTGACATCAGTGACAACTCAGCCAAATTGGCTGAAAGTACCAAACCTGGCAACCCTGCCTCACACACAAAAAACATGCAGCACAAACATGAGGAAGATGAAGGGGAAGCGACCTAACACCTGCTTCCTCCCACACTCCCTGTAAAAGAAGCATTTTGTCATCTTAAAGTGATGTTTACTAGAAATCCACACACCTGGCAAGGCTACCCAAGCCTAATGACCTCACCCCCTTTGTACAGCCACAAGTGGTCAGTTTTGTTTCAGCAAGAGACAGCTCATTATCAGTAGATAAACAGATCATTGGCAAACGTGAGTTAACCCCCCTCTCAGAAAACTGGGTCAGGTGCAGTCTCACTTTTTATGCTGTAATAAGCAGGTGAGGAGGCAGATCGCTGCATGACAATATCACCTTAAATCTGAGGGAAACCATGATCACACACAGAAATGGCTGAGTGAGATCTATGGGGCAGGCTTGCTTTTGTGCTGTTTGCAAGCAGCAGAGTGGAACTGGGCCGTATTTGCGTGACAGATACCCCTGCTGACGGCTATTTATATTCCAGCAGCTTTCACATATTCTCTATCCCATTAATACAACTGCATGACACTATGATTCACATTGCTGCCCTGGCCACCGCTCAACACTGTGATCATGTCTCCAAGTGTTTACTATAATAATCACCAAATATCTCCCCTGCAGCGTTCACCAGAGATTTATGTGGAACCTGACATGCCCCCCCCCCCACCCCCACACATCCCAACAGCCTTCTAAACCCTACCCACATCAGAGTCTCCAAACTCCCCAACCCCCCACACCCACACACACACACACACACCCCAACAGAATCGGAACTTCCTGACTGCCCACACACCTCTCTGGGAGTGGGAAAGCTGGGGCTTCAGTGACAGCTGTTTGGTATCAAGATGGATTAGAAGGGATAACGCCCCGGGGAGCAGGGCTTCAAAGCTCACTCCTGCCCTCCCACCTGTCACACTACCTGTCTGTCTCTCTCCTTCTCTCTCTGTCTCTCTCTTTCTTTCTCTCTCTCCCTTCCTCTCTCTCTCTCTCTCTCTCTCTCTCACACACACACACACACACACACAAACACACACACACGCCCACAGATGGCCCAAATTAATCATCCTATGTGCATATTTTGAAATGCACCAGCTGTATGTCAATTAAGTAATTAAAGTTTCAGCTTCTTTTGATTCAGTCCCGCCTATTCTAGTGTAGACCTTTCCATTGTGTGCTACTGATTACCTTGTAGGTCGTACATCTGTGGCTGATTTCTCATAAACAACTGACAGTGACCTGAAACCCAGTTTCATCCCCATGTCAACAGCGACTCTTACTGTAAGAACAGCTAGGTGGCTATATGCATGACATAGCTATACAAAAGCATTTTGATAATGGTCTGAGGGCTGGTATTTGAGGATTATTTGGTCAGACATGGGTGAGACCAGTGCTACATCTGCACTGAACAAGAGACACCGACACTGCAGCCAAAACCTGGACTGCTGTGGATAAAAGGACAAGGCTGGAATACCAGTCAGACTTAGCTATGAGGAATGAAGGGATAACAAAGAGAGATTGAGAGACAGAGGAGAGAGAAAGAGCGTGAGAGAGAGAGCAAGACAGGGAGTGGGAGGGAGAGGGGGAGTTGGAAGAAACATACGTGGCTTAAGTACACCACAGCCAAATCTAGAGGGATCAAAGATAACTGAACACAGTATTGATGGCTGTTTTAGGATGCAAGGGGATGAAAACAGCACCAAGAGCGCTATGTGGAGCCACACTGGATTTGTAGCCATTAGCTGAAGAAACACAAGCTTTTCCAATAAATCAATCAAGTTAAAATACACAAGGTTTTAGGCTGGTTGTTTTGATAGACAAAAAACAAGCATTTCCTCTCAACCTCTCTTAAAAAAAAACATCTTTCTTGTGGAGGTCAGAGGTTAGAGCAATTACGAGGTCATAAGGGTATGAAACACAAGCTCCACTTATGCTGGACTGAAAGATTCTCTCCTTTGAAGCCTGTGGAGTATTCACACAACAACAAGGAGGGTGTTTGTGTGTACCATGTACCAACCCTCTTTCAGCAAAGCTTTTGTTCATCAGAGCAAATCTTATCTAATAAAAGTCTGGTCCGTGGAAATCTAAGGAGACTTAATGAGGTGTTAACAAGGAGTCTCACTGCTTTTCCTCTCATCTGAAAAATGAGTGAAGGTCCTAGGAGAAATGGCAAACCTATGGACCATACGTGCTTGATCTACAATCGTAAAACCTTCAGTAGCCTTCAGTACACAGTATAACTTCCAACGTTGCAGTTTAAAACACATAGCAGCCAAAGCTGGGCTTTTTCCACTATCCACATGGCAACAGATAAAAAATAAATACTCCATCCAATGGCCTACTGCACAGAGCTGCACAGCCAGGTACAGATCCGCAAATTCATCGTCTCTCAGATGTATGTGTGGTAAAAAGGGTCTTGCTCGCCCAACAAACAGGCCTCCCCTCACCCCAGTGGTAAAGACTCCTTTTTCCCTCTGTCTGATGCTGAGCCAGCCCTCCCTGTGAAATCCCTGCCTGGCGATTTATGACAGGAGATCTGTAACCACGGGAGCAGGCTGCCCGGCGTACACCAGTACCAAACCTGACATCGCGAATCCGCATAAAACAGCTGGCATGTGACCTGTGTGACCTTTGCTGTCCTCTGGCTGGGTTCTCTCTCCCATACCAGGGTATGCAGCAGTAAAAACAGCATGCGATGATTCACGGCTCTTTGACCTCTGACAGAATTGAAAACACACATAAGGAAGACAGCTATCATGAGAGGGCAGGTCCATCCGGCAAGGTTACGAAGCCCATCCCGGGGTGCACGGGTCTCGCCACTTGCTAGAATGCTAAAATACCACAGAGCTAACAAGTTACATTCAATACGGCAGAGAGCTAACACTCTTATTTTAAAATATCGCAGAGAGATAATGAGCTACTTTTAAAATACTGCAGAAAGATAATATGAATATTCCAGAGAGATAACAACCTAATTTTACAGTTTTGCAGTAATAACAAGATACTTTTACATTATGGCAGAGAGATAACAAGCTACTCTTAAAATATTGCAGAGATAACAAGCTTCCTTTAAAATATGGCAGAGAGTGAACTTATCAGCAGCAGAAGCAAGATGAGATGGGCTAACATGCAAGCATGCAGGACCCGTCACTCAAAGGTCTAGTGTTAGGGAAACAGACTGACCTATATGAGAGGTTGTTAAACAAGACATACAGTAAACTCAAAAATATTTTAAAAAGGGAAATAAAGGGTGGGCTTTATTTTAAAATATAACATGTGAGATAAAGATCTAATTTGTTGTGGAGGCAGCAGTAAGCATTATACCGTTTCCTTCCACTAGTATCCTTTTTGACTGTGCACTTTGGGAGGGGAAGGCCTAGAAGGGATAGGTCTAACTGCTCTGAACTAGTGCTAGATCTCTATTATCACAGAGTGCTGCCTTGCTGGGCTGGAGGGAAACACCATGTTCCTCACACCATGTGCCGAAGCACAGGTCTAGAGCGCTGTCCGTGGTGCTGGAGAAAAAACCCATATCACCCTGCACTCACATCAAATGAATCCTTACAAGATACAACAGCACAGAAGCACAGTCAAATATCCGGAAGCAGTTATATGCAGCATTTATATGTATGCCTCATTTACAGTTGATGAGGATGATTTTAAAATATCCTGAGAGTCAAATGCGTGTGGCAGCGGTGTGTTTTAGATCAGAATAATGAGAGCATGAACCCAGCTTCCATTCACATGACCCTTGATCCACTCGTTGAGATAAAGGGAACCTATATGAGTCAGGTCCTCTGCTGTTGCCATTGCACCCCCACCACCACCATCCCCTTCTTTTTTACCACAGCTCCACCCAGGCAAGCAGACTCACAATCAGCATATGTGTGCAGTAACAGCCTGAAATGGCTATTAGCGTGTCTGTGTTTAACCAATTACTCCAATGCACCCATTCATCTGCTGGTGTCATTTATATATCTGTTTGAGGTTTTATGTAAAACAATCTGGCTCAGAATCCAAACAAACTACACTGCTGAAGACAGAGACTGGATTTGCTTGGAAGTGAGCTCTTAAGTAATGCCTAAGTATGTATCATTGCACCCTAACCAAAAACCATTCACTGAATTATGTGATTGTTGTTTCCTCTGTGCAATGAGGATTTGTGCCTTAGCTTCATTTATTGAAGTACTGTTAATCTACCACAACCATAGCTGTAATGTAATCCTGCCAAATTCAAACTACACATCGAAATTAACTACAAAGATTCCCAAATAAAAAAGCATTACAAGCAAGAAACAGCCTGCCTAGATGCGAAGCACCCACTGGGATTCCAACTTTGAAGAGATTAAAGTAGAAGACTCCGGCTCCCTGTGACCAACAGAGCAGTTCATTTTTTAACATCATGCTAATTCCTTTGTGGCTCAGATACAATTCCCCAAGGGAAATGAAGTTGTTTTTGACCAGCTTAAATTAAAAGGCCTTGAATGTGACAACAGGGCAGCCTGGAAAACCAGAAGGGAAGAAAACAGAAACACAGTGACAGAATTGACATAAGGATTAATGGCCACACATGCATGGGCGTACTTGGACATAGTAATTTGGCTGAACCGTTCCAACCCTGACAAAATGTGTGCGGCCTTTTCCTCCTCAAATTAGATTTGACATTTATTAATTACTGTCAGAGATGAAGACAGCCAAGGCCAGTGAATGGTTTTTATCCTTTTCAATCTGTCAGCATGAAAATGTGCAACAACTAAAATCAAATCAATCCATTCAGAGTACACCTTTGCAGACTGGCACAGTACTTGTTAACAAAATTGGAAATAAAAAAACAGCAACATCTACAATGCGTGTCTTCTTGTCTCTCAAATTCTGCTAATCAAAGAATAAAGTGGCATATAGGTGGCTTTGGAGTGCCTGAATGAATTTGAATACATTTATCAGCAGATGCCCTCGATTTTCTGATTAAAGTGTGCCTGGATGTCTGCCTGTTCTACTGCATAATGAGGTTGCACTAAGTTGCATCATGAATACACACCGACACCACTATTTTCATTTTGTAACTTTAATAAAGTGCTTGTTAAAACATAATGAAATATAAATACTGTCATTTTCAAGGGCCAGGGACCAGCTTTATGATAGCCTAACAAGCAGAAGACTACAGGGGACAGCGACTGCAGCCACCAGCCCCGCACAGTGACCACTCAATAAAGTGAGAGCCTCTTTGAAGGAATCTGCTAAGTGTTTGGTGGACTGTTTTGAAAAAAAAAAGCAAAACCAATCAAAGATCTATCTCTCAGAATATGATGAAAAAGCAGAGAGGAGAAAGATGAGGAAAAATACAGGAGTGCAGTAAAGTTGTCTTTGCTCAGTGAAAATGTGTGCATTTCAATATTACCAAATCAGCACACAGCAACAGCACATATTAATTGACTCTTCACATGTGTAAAAGTATCCATAATGCTCTAATTTATTCAGACCCAGCAATAGGTTTTTGTACATCCTTTGTTGACCCTGAGATGACAATTTCTGTAGCCCTTAATGAGGCTCAGGCACTTCCTGTTGTCCTTAATGAGGCCTAGCCACTTCTCAGGAAGGTTTTCTAACCAGTCCTCCAGGATGAATTTCTCCACTTCCTTCAGAATTCTTGGTTCTCATTTGTGGGCTGTGTTCTTGACTTCCACCCAGAACGCTATATCACATTAAGGTCTGGAGTCTGCACTGACTGGTCTATAACATTGATTTTGTCCTCCCTCAACCATTTCCTTGTTGGATTTGATGTGCGATTTGGATCATTGCCATGCTAGGATGTCTTCTAACTGAGCCTGAATTTCTCAACAGAGAAAACCAGGTTTTTACCCCAAAAATGGCCTACATGTTTGAATCCTTCATTCCTTTGATTTCACAATGGCACTAGGAAGAAAAGATGGAAATGAACCCGAGAGCAAAACAGATACGCCTCCACATTTCACAGAGGCGACGTCGCTCTTCTCAGCAAGCTTCATTTTCCGGCGCCAAACAAACCGCTGATGAGCATGTCCGCAAAGAGCAATTTTTTGTTTCATCTAAACATGAGACATGGTCCCAAGTGTCATTAAGATGCAGTTTGACAAATCTGCGATCCTTCTTTTTGTGCCGTCGCTTCTGAAGAATATTCTTCCTTGTAACTCGATGCAATGAACAGCAGATTCACGCTGACAAATAGATTTTGTGACGTTTTATCAGGATGGTAGTGAGAATCCCAAACTTAGTCAAAGATCTCTAATCCGTGGGTCTGATTTTCCAAAACACTTCCCTCACAGCATTTAATTGCGCCGTCTTTCTGACAAGGAAGAAATCATTCCCATAGCCTTGAACTTCGGGATAATGGACGCTAGAAATTGGAGAGCTCAGCATTTTTGCGATTTAAAAAAAAATATCCCTTAACCTACATGTGGAGATAAATAACACTTTCCCCACGTTTTGCGGCAACTCCCCGGCTTTAACCACGTCAAGGAACACTAAGAAAGTGCATATTCCTTTGTGGAACCTCCTTTTTCACCTGATTGTAACACGGGTTTCTGAAACGTAATGAAGGTTCATAAGATTCTGGAAACTTCCCGACAACTTGATGCAGGATTACATTTACAGAATATTATTTTTTATTTAAATGTTTAAATGTTTTTTTCCCCTTTTCTTTTAATTGCCACTATTTAAAAATCGCTGTGTGGTTCTCAACAATTTTGGTACAAGGCATTACATGTTCACATATTTCCATTCATTTCATTTGGAAAAAAATACACACGTGCATTACTTTTTCAAATCGTTGTTTTATTGCAATTTATCAAGGTCATAGATACATTTTGAGGCTATTGTATAAATAAAACAGCAAAACTGCATGCTTAACTGCAGTGAGCCTCTGGTGCCACTCAATGGAAACAGGGGGACACTGAGCGGAGAAGGGAATGCGACATCAAGAAAAAAATTCTCGACAGCACACTAATAAAATATGTTCTTAGAACTTGAACCTGTGCTGTTCGCTTTCTAAATATCTGCTTTTACCACTAAATCTGTTTTTTTTCTTCTGGGGACCAGCGTGATTTTCTCCGAGTGCGGCGCGAGCCGCCATCCTCACGTGAACAAGACCAGCGTTGTTGCGGAGCGAGAAGGTTTGGCAGCACAGCATCACACAGGCGGACTTTTTCATCCTTTTAGGGACGGAGAATTTCACACTCCATCCCTGACGGCAAAGACGCCCCATGTATAACGCCCCCTGCAACCCACCAACCCCGGGGGCTCCAGTTTTCTGTGGACTCACTTTGTGCTGTGAAAAGTGTAGCAACAGCGCTGGGAAAATAAGGCACTCCTTCACACTCTGGTCTTTGGACAAAATAGCGTGACACTGACCGTGACGACAAATTAACGGCCGGCAGCGATGCAACTCGTCTTGAGATAAGGTGAAGTGGGGGGGCTGAGCGGGAGTGCGCACCTGATTATTAATACAATTTTAATAACTGAGCGGATGGCAGCGTTATAGAAGAGGACTGCAGACTGGAGTTAAGAGAAACACAGATGTCCGGGTAAATCTATATCGGGGTATATGTATTATAAGTAGATGTCTTCCTGAAAAGGTTCTTTTCTTTGCTTCCAATTGAATTAATACTACACATTTGATCAGCTTCTCCATGCTGACCGTGAATCTGCTGCGTCTTATTTAAATCACCTCTCATTTCACACCCGTCAGAGCAGCTCAACACGTTCAACCCTCTTACTCATGGGACTGGAATACAATGTAAAGGAATGAACACTTTTTTTCTTAGACCCCGCATTCTCATCCCATGAATCATGCATTACAGCCACTTCAAGGTACTTCGGTCAGGCTTTACCGACCTCCGTGAATAATTTCCATGAATTCTCGCAGTACGACTTAGCATCCGTCAAGTTACATTACTGCTCATACTAGCTCCGGACACGCGCATAGGTGGTAATTAAACCGATCTCGGCAATTAAAAAAGGAAATGAGTCACGATCGGGTGCTGACACACACACACACACACACACACGCACGCACGCACGCACACACACACACGCACACATGTCCGCTTTGTACAAGTCGCATACGTTCTGGTTTCCTAAAGACTACCTTGGCGATCCCGCACAGTACATGTCAATTCAACATTTTATTAAAACGCTCCCCCGTCCGCCCCCTCCAGCACCGCCTCCTCCTCCTCCTCCTCCTCCTCCTCCTCCTCCTTCATCTTCAAGCACACATTTGATTATGAAAATGAGCCCCTATATTCATGACACGGGGGATGGAGGGGGCGCAAGCATTTCACAAATTCATCCCAAATTGAATTAAATTGAATGAGTACAACTTTACGGACGTTAACAGGTAAACAGACACAATGAGTCTCGAGACTAAATTAATGTTGCTGTCATCTCATTTTCCCACTGCTCCGTGAACAGGAACGGGATCAACATGGGCAACTTACCCTCAGCCGAAGCAGCCAGCAATCCCATGTATAAGAAGAGAAACGGACTCCAATTGTGCGCTGGTACCCCAACCTTCATTAGTGCGAAAATCCCCAGTCCGTCAAGTTTCCTCGCGCCGCTACGTATGCATCTGCATGGTGTCCGTTCTAGTCCCGTTCTGTCACAACTCAAAGCGGCTCGCATGGCAGTGTGTTTGACCAGCACCTTATCAGATGGTTTTGAAAGGAAGAATCACTTTGTGTCGGCGCTGAGAAAAATCCCAATGCATCGAGACCCCGCTTCTGCCACTGGACTGAACCATCTCACGCGGACCGCGGGGTTGGCGAATTTTATTTGAAACAATTCACACGAAAAATTAAAAAAGCAATTATGATAATTTAGTTTATCTGCCCGAGGTCAATGTTAGTATTTCCGTCTTTCGTGTGTGAAATTTTGTTATTTCACTTGCGAATGGAAGAAGTCCTACATTCCTCGTTGATTTTTTAATGTAGACTACATATAAATACTTGTTTTAAGCAGTCAATAGTTTTGTCGTCATTGTTCATGATCCATATTACTCAGTTCCGTCCGAGGAAAAGATCTATAACGATTCCAGAACAGAACGGATTTATTCAAGCTGCATTCATTGAGCGCCCGTTGCTCCAGTCACAATGACAGTGTCCTTCAGTTTGGACCTTTAGGGGAAAAGGGAAATTGTTCCTTTATCTCCAGAATATAGCAGTCGAGCGTTCACATTTCTCCTAACGACGCGTGGAGTGAAACTGCAGACTCTCTCTCTCCTTCTCTCACACACACAGTTTCTCTCTCTCTCTCTCTCTCTCTCTCTCTCTCTCTCTCTCTCTCTCTCTCTCTCTCTCTCCCGGCGGCTTTAATTGGTAGTCTCCGTATGAAGTCGCATATCGATACTTAGCAAGAAAAGTGCGGCTCATTGTTGTGCTGTAACAAAAAGAGGTAGAGAACGATGACGAACAAGGAGAGAGGGATTGCATACGAACGGTTTAACGGTGATCGTAGACCTCGCTAAAGTACACTGCATAATCATGATTACCTTAAGCCTCATAACAACCATCATTCATATAATAATACCACGATATTCAGAAGATTTCTTCTTTTAATCTGTCCCAGCAGGACCACTGGGTAGCTCTATGGCAAAACCATCGCACAACACTTACAAATGTATTAGTAGCAGTTGTGTTAGTTGTCCTAGCGGTTATTGTAGTAGTAAGATTGCTTATTTATTTATTATAAAAGTGTTTATTATTATTAGACAGACACTCTCCTTCTGTAACAACATGAAAGCCCGCAATGGTAACTAATAGCAGACAGGGAACACTTTGAGGCTTAGGCGGAGCCCAGGTGCAGTCAAAGGAGGTGAACCTTCAAATAGGGGTGGGGGCACTAGGGCACCCTGTCGTCGCCGGAGTGTACAGCTTGTTCTCTCAGCAAAGGTCCCGGGCTGGGATTGAGCGGTGCCGGGGGAAGGAGCTGGCCAGCAGGGAGAGGTGAGAGGTCATGCGTTAGCATGACTGAGCACCCAGCAGGCCGCTGTGTCTTAAGGCCAGGTGTGGAGTGACGCCAAGAGACAAGCTCCAAAACAAGGTGATTAAAAAACAGTGGCTTGTATTCCACATGCATAGTATGCGGTTTACTAGAGAAAGAGTGTATGCATTTTTATCAGAAGACCATCCATTTCTTGCAAAGGACCGAATACATAACAGAGCAGGGGTCAGTTCCATTTTAATTCAGTCAATGAATTGGAATTAAATTCATGAACCAAAAATCGTTCATCATTTTCTGTGTAGATTTCTTAATTAATGAATTTAATTTTAGGTAATTTCCTGAACTGAAATGGAATTGACCCTGACTGTGACACATAAATGTGTTCTTAACATGTCCCAGAAAGCACAGTGGTCACGTGAGGGTATCAATACAGCAGTTTTGAATTCTCAGTCCGTATTGCCTGGTGAGTATAATTTCCCCAGTGCAGCCTGACACCCCCCAATATGAGCCTTTATGTGTCAGTGTCATTTCATTGTGCTTTGGATCAGATCTTTCTTTTTTACTTTTCTCACTCCTGGTGATAAAGCAGCCCAGGTAATGGAATGTGTGCATTTTAGGATATTAAGACGTGGATAAAATAAGGTAATTTCATTCACACGCTTCTCCTGCAGACTGCATTATGAGCTCCAGTACAGTTTGTCTCTGAAATAGGGTACTCACTGTAACTTCTGTTCCGTGTGCCCGGCATTGATGTAATCACTTCTGATACGCAAAGCTCTCTCGGAACATCAGTAACCCTGAAATGCTGTGCAAGGCCCAGACAGCCTTACCCACTCATTCTTAATTCTGAACAAGATTTTTGACACACATTGCGGGCAGTGCACTCTCAATGCTGCATATGGTGCTGATTATCTTCAACACTATCCATAAAAGTAATACAGCACATCTCAGAGGTAATATGTTTGTATTTGTGCTTTCCGGACTGTATGATCATGGTCTTTGTTCATCTATGAATGATGATGTCATTAGCTTCTTCTTGTTATAAGACATGAGACAAGACAAAAGGAGCTTGAAGGCCAGGATAGTGGCCTTAGTCAGACTCATCAGCATTGTCTGATCTGCCCAAAGAGGGAACTGTTATGAGGCAAGGGGACAAAATAGGATCATTTGAAAGGAGGCTAGGAAGTGCATGGAAGGGCCACCTGAGCAGGCATCCTTCAGTGTTCTACATAGACTGAAAAAGGCAGTCTCTAACACTGCCTATACATATATTTATTTAACAAACCTCAAGATTATAGATCAGTCACAAATATCCTGTCTTGTTCTTGTTGATCTGCTGTAGAGCATAACTTGTGTATAGTCTTTAATGTATAGTGTCATGGTCATTTGCTAGTTTGTACATGTCTGTTTCCTGTACGTCCTGTACCACCGAGCTGATGCTTTTCTGTACCTCTTGGCCAAGACATCATAGCAAATGAGAAATGGTTCTTAGCTGGTCTTCCTGGTTATATAAATATATATAAATAAATCAAAAGACGGAGTCAAAATCTTGTACAGTGGAAAAAGCTGGAAACAGACAACAGACATTGCTACGGAAAAAAAAACAGTGAATTGACAAAACATTTTAATGCGAAAAGAAGCTTTTGTGCTGCAGTCTTCCTTTGTCTTCATTCATATTGATAGCACGGCAGAAAGGGTGCTTAAAGTACCTTTCCAAATCCCTTGCTCACTCCTCTGAAGAAAACACAGACCTACTGTTTTTTTCATTCTGGCAGAGAAAAGAAGTGATTGATTGCAAAAAATGAAGAACAAAATAAAAATGTGCATGCCCTAAAGTGCCTTTGAAACCCCTGTATAGACAGGGGTAGTTGTTGGGGATTAAGGAGGGTGGGGGAAACACATTATGTCCACAGGATGGAGGGTCTGGTTGTAATGAGCAGGCACACCGATACGATTCTCTCTCTCTGTCCCAGCGGCGACAGGAGGTGACAGTTGAGGCGAATTGGTGCATGTCATGGATGCAGAGGCGAGACGGATGATTGAACAATGAATCATGGAACTGAAATTTCTTTGCACTCCTGGAACGCTGTGTTGTGTGTCATTCTTATGTTTAGTGACAGATCATTTTTAAATTATGAGCATGTGCATCCTCAGAAGGAACACATGTGTGTCTGACTTGTTGGTACTTGGTTTAGTTTTCTTGCTCTGTGGTGTTTGTACGTTTTATACATTTAACTGTCACATACATCAGTCATAGATGGGAAAAGGCCACCTGTATAGATGTTTGTGTCATACAGGACCAGATCAATATGGACTACCAAAATGAGCATCTCCCTCTGCCTCTTTTTCTCGTTCTTCTTCTGTCACAGTGAGGGGAGGGGTCTGGAGCTCCCCTTGTTAGCCACTCAAACCCAGAGCCATCTGTCCCCCCGCATTCCTGGGGATCGCCTCGGTGACCAGGTGCACCACGTGCCTGCCCGGGCCTGCCATCTGTTCCGCGGGAAATGCCAGCAGCGTGCCCTCCAGCGGAGCAGAGCCTCAACAGATCAACTCAGAGAGGCAGGGAGGACAAAGAGGTTCCCCAGACCCAGAGGCTCCTCTGCTGACTGGGCTCGACAGGACGGTGGACTCGGTTCGTCCTCCGTTACCCCATCTTTATTTCTGTTATAAATCTGAGGTCCTTGGGTTGATGTGGGTCAGTTCTGGTGTCTAATGGTGTGGGGTGTGATTATGAGAGATGTCTCTCATAAGTCACATATGACATAATACATGAAAATGTCTCCTTTCTTCTCTTCTCACTGCAGGGCCAAATGCCAGTGTTCTCCAGCTGAGACTATTTCAATGGTCCAATGACAGACTAAGACTTCTCTGATGGTCCAAATGAGAAACTAAGATTCCTCTGGTAGCCAACTGAAAGTCTACAACCCCTCTTATGGTTCAGTAAGAGGGTAAGACCCACTTTGTGATCTAAGGAGAAACAAAGATCTCTCTGATGGTCCAATGAGAGACTAAGATCCTTTTTATCCTTTGGGCTCTGTGATAACAAGCACCAGCTCTGTCCCCTTCTGTGCCAGTCCCCCCGTCTTCAAAAAGAAATGATAACTGCAGAGTATGTGTGGGGGGAGGGGCAGGGCAGGGGTGTGCATAGGAACTATGTGAATGACCTTCAGAATATCTTATACCGCTTTACTGGCAGGAATGGCTCCCACAAAATGTATTTTTCCTCTTCTCTATTGGGTCTGCCCAGATAATGACCTGGAGTTCAGCAGCTTACTGCATATGATTGGCTTAGCAAGCAACAAAGCAAGGGAGGGTGGTAAGATGCTTCAGCTGTCACTGAAGAGGGGAGACAGAGGGGAGACAGAGGGCAGACAGAAGACCGAGGCAGGGGGAAGCAGGTGAAAGAGGAGGAGAATTTGGGAGTGCAGAGGGACCAGGGTGAGATTTGGGACAGTATCATTTTTGAGAGCCACACTTTGGCTTTGGAAAAAGAAGTATTAGAATAATCACATTAAAGCATTTTATCCCCCCAGACTGCACTCTCCTCTCACTGCAGTGCTGAGAAATCTGAAAATGATGCTGTTGACTGTGGTATTGCTGCTCGTGGACATGATGACAATGTTAATGATGATAATGATGATGATGATAATGATGATGATGATGATGATGATGATGATGATGATGATGGTGATGGTACTGGTGTTTATGATGACGATGGTGTTGGTGATGGTGATGGTGATGATGATGATAATGATAGCGAGGATGATGGTAATAATGATTGTGAAAGTTCCGTGTCCTTTTGCTGAAGGTAGACCGTGAGGTGTGTTAAACTCACTTTGCTTTCAACAGAGGAACCTCCATATCACAGCCATCAGTTAACAAACACAAACGGGTACAATTGCATGGTCACAGCCCTGACTGCCAATCTGGGACACAATCAGCAGTGTCAAAATGAGGATTCTCCCCAAGATCGATTACCCCCTTAAAAATACTCCTGGTAATAATATGAAAAAACATGTTCAATGCACTCTGTCAGCACATTCAGCAAATGCATCTGGGGGCAGGAGACGAATTACTGCTCATTTGACAGACACTGAGACACCAAAAAACTGCATCTTGCTGCAGAATGAACTGCCCTCAACTTAGCTGCTGTTCCCTCACTGTGGGCACTAGTCAGATCCTAAATGGGTTCATATCCTCAACCACAAGAGACAGGCTGGAAAAGAGAGGCAGAGGCAGAAGGTGAGAATTTTTTTTACTGTAAATCAGTAATTCAGTAAAATACTGTAATTCAGTAAATATCATATTCAGGCTGCCAACTTCATTGAAGATTTTGAAACCTACAACAAAAAGGTGATGAAAAACACCACCCATCTCACTTTACCAACCCCTATGGAAAAAACGTAACTTCACCTCATTTGGCAAACCCTTCCAACTGTAAACCAAGCAGGAAGAGGAAGCGCAAGTTAAAAGGGTGCTGGCAAGCTGGCAAAGTGGCAATAAACGAGAGGGAAGGAACACACTCTCTTTTACTCCCCAAATCTTCTTTCATTAAGAAATAATAAAACTGCCTTCTCAGCACACAACAAGCACCTTGACGAAGGCGCTCGTGCGCTGGAACAATGGTTCAGAGAGAGGGTCGACGAAGCAGTAAAACTGGAGAAGTCAGCCTTCCAGCTTTGAAAACAAAACCAGCTAATCTGTCACAGCTGGGGTCCTCAGGAAGAGTGCGGCATTTAAATAATGTGAGAATAACAAACACAGAACAACCGTCCAAGACACATAATTCTGAATTCAAATTGCACCACCTATGGTGTTTGAAGAAATCCCTTCACAGACTCCTGTCATTTGCATTCATCAGTCAATGTGCGGATTCTAGTCTTAGGCGGAAGGCACCGAGGCACCACTGAAGGGGAACAGCAGAATCAAACCAGGGGTGGGTGCTGGGGGAGAGGGGGGGAGATCTCTCTGTACAGTATATGATCTTTTTTTACCATTTCAGCAAATCATTTCAATGCACTATATGCAATGTGTGGAGTTACCTCTGGAACACTCAATATCAGCATCAATGAAAATAAAAATACCCGTTACATGATCTCTTCACAACGATCTCTCAAAGCCATCTCAGAAATTTCTTAAATGAATTTAGTTTTCATGATTCACCCCGGTTATCATTATTGTCTCTGTGAAGGCATGATCTTAGCATAGCTTAACTGTCTGCCAAAATGTCCTTCTCAGGTGTGTATCTGTCTGCAGGTAGAGGAGAGCTTTTTGCCAGCCTGCACCATGGAATCATGGCTTGATTTCCCCATCTCTCATCTGACCAATGCTGATGAAAGGCTGAGCAGTGTCAGCCCCACAGGAGTGCCTAGAGAGGCCAGGGGATGGAAGGACAAGGCCAGCAGGTCGAGACAATGAGAAGGAGTGCTCCTCTCTCACTCAAAGATTCTGTACTTTCTGTCAAACCTTCAAATGTTCTGTCTCCCCTTCAGTTCTGATTCCAGGGACAGAGGTGGCACACAATATATGTGTGATGCTTAAACGTGCATGCCATAACATAAACCACATTGCATGCTAAGCATGTTGAGAGTAAATTAGATCATTTTCACCTTTCCAGAGATGCAGCTGGAGTGCTACGCTTCATTCATTAGAAAGATGGGCAGGCGACATGCTGGTTTTTTGATCATCACCTCCCTGCTCTGCAGGCTCTTTGCTGCAAAGCCTTCCTCCCTGCATGGAAAGTCTGACAACTTGCCAAGTATTTCCTGTTATTCCAAAAACCCCCAGGGAGATATGGAGACCCCTAGTGGCTCTTAGTGGTACATATCCAAAACAGAAGCTCCTCCCCTTTCCTGTAATAACAGTGCTCATTTTTGCCTCCTCTGAGAGTCTTTCTCCTTCTCCCGAGGTTAGATCACACAAAGGTTAAAAATGTGTACATCACAATCTTCCACAGAGAACTGGTTAAAAATTCCACATTGAAAAGTTTCACTCTGCGTTGTCAAAGACAGAAACACGTAAATCCTCCGAAAAGCCTCCGTTCAGTGCCCTTTCATTAACCTGCTCAGTAGCACTCGGGCCATAATTGAAATTCACCCCCTATAAATGCATTAGTTGGCAGGTATTCCCTGAGAAAATGTCCTCCCCCCACCTTCGTCCTGTCACGCATGGGCTCCTCCTCCACCTCAGATCCCTCTGTGCCCCCCCCCCCCCACCCCTCCCACCGGTCTCCCTCTCCCGCTCTAACACCATCTCCTATTGATCAGCCTGCCCCTGCTCTGACCTCTACACTGCGTGATTACAGCGCTAATCCTGTACATTACCACAGAGCAGCCGCCCCAGCACAAGCACACACTCTCGGCTGCTGGGCGCCGCTGCTTCTGAAGAAAGAAGAAAGGCTTTATCTGTGGTAGGCAAATGTCGAGGCAGTGCTTTAGATGCAGCCGGAATGCGCCTCCGCAGGCCCTCACAGGTGGGTGATATGTCCGCAAATGGACTGCAAAGTCTAACAGCAGCTGGCCGGACTAGTGCAGCTGGTGACGTTTGTCGGTACTTGTTGCCACTTTACAGGTCCCAGTGGAAGGTCTTTGAAGACGTAATTCCACAAAATATCACAGGATGACCAATGACAGAACAGTGTGTCTGTAAATTTTGTCCTTGCTGTGCGCAGATATAAAAGGTGCTCACTGTTCACACCTTTTCTGGGGACTGTAAAAGCTGCCTTCTTGGTTTATTTTATTTTGCCCTCTGGCCTGCGAGGGGCTAATTATTTTGCCAGTGCTTCTCTGTCGTTCTCCTCCCCTTATTTTCACTCACCTCCATCTTTCCCTGCGCAGTATAGCCTTACAGATGGAACAAGCTGTCTGTGCTGCAGCATTGAAGTATTAAAAGGCGAAAGTTCAGGAGGAGTGCAGTAGGAATCATTACAGAGAGGAAGATCCTCCCTCGTTAGGCACAATAGATTCTGCCATGCGATGGTCATAAAGTGGGGCATCAGGGAGAGCAAAGGCCGCAGTGCTCTTAAAGAAGCTGATGACAGTGAATGCAATTTGATTTGAAACTGAAACAGCAGTGCTTTTGATTGGATTTCCAGGCACAACCAGTCACAATTCAAATCTCCAGAGTTTTATGTAATTTAAGGTGGTAAAAAGGTACAAATGTGTTACACAACATTGATAATTTATGGATGCAAGTACATTACAACTATGCAACTAAATCTCTACACCTGTTTACAAAGCAATGACTTTGATGTTAAAGTTTGTACTGATGTACATTAAAAACACAGCTCTAATCCTACATCCAGCCACAGTCTCTGCCCCAGTCTCCATCATGCCTTACTTCATAAACTCTTAATTGAACTGCAGCCAGACTCAACTCCATACATTTCTGTAACTACAATGTGTAGCTGCATAGGTGATTGGGGAATTTATAAAGCAACAATAAAATTATCTACTACTTAAGATAAAGTTTAACTTGAGTCGCTTGGGTCAAATCCAACCGCTTCATCCTAGTTCCCCACACACCTGTGCTCCACATATCTCTGTGCCTCACCGTTCAGTCTCTCATAAGAAAAGCACAGGACCCTGACACTTTCACGATAACACTAAGCCAGTATTGTGTCTGATAAGAAATTTCTGGAAGAGTATTTTTCCATTTATGTCACACTCAAAACAGTACAAAATGAACGACAACAAAAAAAATATATATTCCCAGTGTAGGTCCTGTCAAGACATACTTGCAAATTGATCTGCATCCATTTTCAAAAGCCACGCTTTCCTTTAAAGAAGGTTTTTGAAGACCTCTGAAGGATTGTCCCTGAACACAGAGCTCCTGCTCTCTGCCCCTCTTCCCCTTGAAGGGTGGGTTCTGTTCTTCTTTGTGGAAAAGCAGGAAAATGAGGAGGAGAAGGGAGGGAAGCTGAGCTGTGCTGCAGCTGCCTATCGATCTTCCCACACCACCGTGCCATCAGTCCACGCACTACTCATACATCACTTCTAACAGGGCAGGGGACAACCGAAACACTCGGCTCACAGCGGGACCGGGTGAAGGACGCCAGCCAAAAACAACCAACGCGGAGCAGAGCGGATTTCAGGAACGCGCGCGCCTTTCTGGCGGTGTCCGTTGGTTCAGACGTCGTTCTCTCCAAAGCTTTGATGAATGTCACCCCCCCATCCATCTACTTCTGCTCCTCGTCCAATCAGAGCCATTCACTGCTACAGGTGGGGGACAAATGGGGCTAATCACCTCTGTTGTGCTCTGCATCAATGTAGCCAGCTTTTTTTCATGTTGTTTTTTTTCATATTGTTTTCATATCGTTTCCATTGTTTCCAAATGCAATTAATAAATAAATAATCAATCGAGGCCTGGTCCAGCAAAGAGGGATTTGGGGGGGCATCAACCCTGATCAGCACAGTTTTGCATTTGACACAAATTGTTGATCACCTTTATCTGGCTCTGTCAGTGTGGTGTAAGGTACTCTTTTCAATCATAAACCCCCCTCTCAAAAAAATATAAAACTATATATAAAACTGAAGGACATAAATGCCAACCATTAATCCCATTCTATGGCTGTTGCCAGGTGACGGGGTAGTAAAGTAATTAGCTTTTTCATTAGCACCACTCAGGTAATAAGTATTTTCATCAAATGGCCCCAAATACTGTAGACCACTGTAGAAAGTGTTTTCCCATTTACAGCAGGAGCTGGAAAGGTTTGTGTGTGTGTGTGTGTGTGTGTGTGTGTGTGTGTGTGTGTGTGTGTGTCTGTGAATGAATTGGGTGCGGGGGGTGCAGACTGCAGGTAAAATATTAGAATAGGGATGGAGAGCTTAATGAAACAATGAAATTAAACATCTTGACAGCATAATTAAAAGCTCATTTAAAAGCTGCCTATGATTATCTGAAATAGCACTGCTGCATTTTGTCCAGGTTCTATTTGCAAAGCTTGTTGTTCCCAAAGTGCGTTTTGAGCCTGCCGTAATACAGTGGGTACATAATGAAGCTCTTGGATGTGACAGATTGTCTGCCTCCAGCTTTTTGCCTTTGTTAGAAGGTGGATCATTTACCGAGGAGGAGAGCAATGGAGGATATTAATGAAATGAACCCCGCACTTTGTTTTGCTCTAACTTTTAAAGCTAATTGTTTTCTTTTCTAACTCTGTAATGTTCATCTCATTGTCTTGAGCAGGATTGTCACCTCCATTGGCTCATCTACAAAAACATAGCTACCAGTGAACCATGCAACCCTCCCCTCTCCAGATCAGCGCAATTACGTGAAAGAGGGCTTTAATTCTTGCAAAGCTATTATTGTGTATGTGTGAATGTACGTGCCTGTGTGTGTGCAATGTGCATGTGTCTATGCAAGTTTCTGTAGATTATTGTCCGAGATCATAATATTGGTGGCAGAGAAGAAATGGACAGACATGGACTCTGAATCTATTGCATATTGCTTATAGACTCTCTTCAGTAAGAGGCAACATTTGTTATCAGTGTACATAACTGGAACCTTAATCTGTGGTCTTTCGTATTAAACATGCAGGTTATGAAAGAGCTGAATATGTTTTTTTGTTTATTTTGGATGTTATAGTGCTGGTTTTTGCATCATTGCTCCAGGAATCAGTGTCAATTAGAACATGAATGATAAAGAGAGCCTTCTTTTCAGATGATGTGAATGTTTTCATAATACAACATGAGGAAAAATAAAAACCATTCAATGCAGACACTCTATCTCTGCTATCAACTGTAAGATATGCCACAGTTGCTGAAAGTCTCGCAGCAAGAGAACCTTGAATAATTTAATACAGGAAACCATAAATAAATGAATATATACTTTAAAAATCACAGCAAAGTCATTGATCCCTGAATCCAAAGTGGTCCCTAGAACAGCAGTGGTGAATTATGGGTAACTGGGGGAATGGGATGGAGTGCCGGGTGATAGATCCTGTCAACATTCCAGCTTCCTGCCCCTGCACTGCTAATCCAGACACAGGAAACAGAGACAGACAGTCCCCTTCTGGCATCCGTGCAGTGCTATAGTTACAGATTGTTACAGAGCATTTTACCAAGAATAACACAAGGAAGTTATTAAGTGTTATTAAGAAGTTAAATGTGGTCACAAATATAACAAATACATTTTCAAAAATTGGGTCAGAAAATATACGCTCCTGTCTGTAAATAGAACAATGGAAACAATATCTAATTTTGAATTTTAGTTCTTTCCTATGCATGATATTTATAGTTTATGCCTGGCTTGCTTCCCTCTTGCAGGCAAGCAGTGACAAGCCCTTTTACAAGCAAAATGACACACACCTGCTTCTTACATCACACATTATATTTGCTTCTATCATTTCTACTAGTCTTGGACATTGTACATTTGTCAGCCTTACCTCTGCTGGGTGCTCCACCCCTGATCTGAAGAAAGCCCATCCCTTTCTTGTGATTGGCTGACAGTCAGTCCTGGGTGGATGACATAACTCCAAATGTTCAGGGAATCTTCTCAGAAACACTGAAGCATGCTATCCAGGACCGCCATCTCAATAAAGGGATTTATTTTCTTTAAAAGATGATACTGAAAAAGGACAATAACTTTTGGTATTGATTGGACACACATACCTGCTAAGCATACACAAAAGTATCTTGTTTCATACCTGATGCCTCCAGCACTCAAGCACTATCCTCTGGTTTATTTTCCAAAACATGAAAGATGTGCAAAGATTAAGATGCACTTAACTGTACCCTGCGCCATGACTTCTGGGTGTCCTGTAGGTCTCAGCCCTGTCAATGTGTCACCTTTGTCTTTGGATAAAATGCAGTGTTTACTGCAAATGCACCCTGGCTAGACAACATGACATTCATACCTACTTCATAGTATGCTGGAAACACGCTCTTTCACCCCGCTTGGTGATGACATCATAATCTTCAGCTAGCCAGCAGTCCAGAACCAGTAAGAAATAATGGTGAAATGAAAAAATAAATAAATAAAATAAAAACAAGGAGAGCTTTAATAGTGAAAATCATGGTCACAGGAAGCTGACATGGTGTAACGTTTCAGTGCATCACCTTCCAATCACAGCCCAGCAGCTGCTGAGGATACACAAATTTATTGCATCATAATACACTGATATGGAAAACCAATCTAAATGAACAGGTCAGTGGAGAGAGATGTGTGGAAATGAGAAAGACAACAGCTCAGCTTCAACAAGGGTTTCTCTTTTTTTCCCTTTATCTCTGTTTCACCCTTTGGTTCATTCTGGTGATGTTTAACAGGCTGCTCATGAGTATAAATCAGACAGAGAGACATTTGCATGTCTGTGGATCCCAAGGTCAGGTAGCAGTGTGTAGGACAGGCTGAAATATAACCTGAGGTTTTCCTTATGAAAGAAGACATCTCTCCCACATGTGATTTTAAGACCTTTAAATGATAGCCTGCCCCACACTCACATTTATGTTTGAGAAAAGCTATTTTTTCCACACATCACACACTGTAGTTAGACCATACCATCCATGCACAGAGGAAGCACAGCACATACACACTCATGTGCACACAAACACATACACACACACACACACACACACAGAAGAGGCAACAACAATCAATGCATGCCAGCATCATGTAATGCTAACATACTGAACTGATTAATCGTCAATCATCATTGATACAGTAATTCAAATTTCTCAATCAAATTGTGCAATCCTAAAAGGAAATGTATTCTATATTCCTGCGGACATCAAATTAACAGTGTATTAGTTTTCCTTATTCCAAAAACTGTAACATTGTAATCGGTTTTGGCATGAATCCATAACAACACATTGTCCCATTGTTATAGAACAATGACATAGTCAATTTATTATAAGGAATATATAAATATAATCACTGGAATACATAAATATATATTTAAGGACCCAATAACAGCCTCTCTGAAGACTGCAGCTCCAGGTGTATGGATGAAATAAGACCCTGTCATGTGACCAGGGACATGATGTCATCTTCCAAGATGCATTTCATTTAGAGAAGAGAAAGCAGGCAATAAAACCAGCCTCTCAGAGCAGCGTGTGTGATCACCTGTCCAAAAGCCTAAACAAAAGTCTCCAAATAAAACAGACTGGGTTCATATTGCAGAACTTGCAGTTACACACAGATCAGCTGAATCGGCAAAAAAATGCACCAGAAACATTTTTAATGCTTTCTTGTTTCTCTTATTCATTGTAAATATTTTATATTGCAGCAGCGCATGCTGTTGCTATTACTGCATTGGAGCGTATCAGTGGCAGTGTTGCACTAGAGTGCCACTGATAACGTTGCACTGGAGCAGCGTTTCCCAAACCTCTCCTGGAGGACCCCTTGTCCTGCATGTTTTAGATCTCTCTCTGTTCCAACACAGCTGATTTAAATGATCAGTTTCTTATTAAGCAGCATCAGGAGTTCAAAACGAATTGACCATTTGAATCAGCTGTGTTGGAGCAGGGACAGATCTAAAACATGCAGGACAAGGGGTCCTCCAGGAGAGGGTTGGGAAACGCTGCACTGGAGAATGCCAGTGTTGATGTTGCGGCGGAGTGTCAGTGTCAATGTAGCATAGAAGACTAATGCAAACTGAAAAATGCTAAAAAAAGGTACCCTAATCAGGGCTCTGCATTGTTATGTTGAAATTTCATTTGCAGCCAATAGTCATGAACATGTGCTGTGCCCTATGAAGTCAAAGTGCAATATGAGATAGTATTTCAGGCTCTGATGTCAAAGGGCATTTTCCTATTTCCCCACAAGAGGGGGGTATTTTTCCCCTGCCCTGGCTGGTAAGGTCATGTAAAGTGATAACACTTCAATGATGAATTATTAACTAATGAGAGGTTTGAGGGAATCATAATGATGGGACACTTGTTTTTTCCTTATGTCAGAGGGCTTGAAATGCAATATTATCCTAAATAAACATGATTGACAGCCATACAGCCTGACTGACAGCCTGAATCCTGCCTTCTCTGTTGTGGTCTCATACCACTCTCTTACAAAGACAGTAGCACAGCTGTCATATTTCCAATCAAACTCCCATCTTGGATTAGGTGGTGAGGTATCCTTGTGTGTGTGGAATATGTAAATGAATGCTACCTCCTTGTGTGTGGTGTGATTGTGTGTGTGTGTGTGTGCGTGTGTGTGTGTGTGTGTGTGTGTGTGTGTGTGTGTGTGTGTGTGTGTGTGTGTGTGTGTGCGGTGTGTGAGTGATTAATTCTGCCTTCCCCTGATGTGTAGTGTGTGTGCGGTATGTGAATGATTAATTCTACCCTCCTCTAATGTGTGGTGTGTGTGTGTGTGTGTGTGTGTGTTTGTGCAGTATCTGAATGATTGATTCTCCTTCTCCCCTGTGTGTGGTGTGTGTGTGTGTGTGTGTGTGTGTGTGTGTGTGCATGTGTGCGGTATGTGAGCAATAAATGCGACCTTCTCCTTGTGTGTGCGGTACGGTTGTCCCCATGCCGATGATTGATGTCATGCTCCCAGAGAGCGTTAGCCATGTTTGTGACTGACGTTACCTCCTCTTTCTTCTGTGCTCACTGTCTTACTCTCAGATTGCTTTCCTGTTTGAGTCTCCTTCTTGTCATTGATCAATTAAACACACCATCTGATAACCAATGGGGCGAGTAATCAATGCCTTTTCTTAACAGGCTGGCGTGTCGTTAATCCAGGGGGAAAGTCATTATTGCAGAGTGGATGAGCTCATTGTGTTGAGTTATGAATCTCTGGAGCAGAGCGGATGTATTTAGACTGGGGAGGGAGCGCAAAAGGAGGGCTTGCTTTATTGCGGACTGGAAATCCGTATTGCATTGAGGGGAGAACAAAGGCACAGCATGCTTTAGAGCCTTCCAGCCCCTGTGCCCATCATCAGAGCCTGCGTGCGTAACAGCATTCAGTGCCAGCGGGAGCCGGCATCTGCCCGCATTGCTGTTTGCCGTCATGTGTTTGTTCGGTCACAATGGCGGCTAAAAATATTGTGAACTCTGCTGTCATCGTCAGCGGGCAACATTTCTCACCCTGATCTGAGGATAGCTGGAAACGATAAATCTGTGTGGCTGTAACGGTCTTTCTGGCCGGCCCTTTGTCTGTGTTACACTCACCATGCGTCTTGGTGTCTGGACGAGCTCCTTAAATCACCCACGGAGAGCAGGTCATTATGAGAGGAGGTCATTACAAAGAGAACGACCTCAGAGAGACTCCCACCACGCGCCCATGTCAGACCCCTCCGCTGCTAAACATGCCATTTCCCATCAGCCCACGGGTTACCATAATCTGAGAGCTTTCGAGAACCAACAATCGCATTCACATTCAAATCCATCCGTCGATGGCTTGATAATATCATGTGTCCTCGCGCCGGTGAGATTACGCCCGCAATATTGTTGCCGTACGCGCCACACTCAAACAAAACTAATAAACAAAATGTGATTAATGTTCATAACACAGCTGCCATTATTAAAATTATTACTGCTGCTGTATCAATGACAATGAATCAAATAGTTGAGAGCCTGAGATCATTAAGGTAACGGCATTATTTGTCTTGTGTTGTGAGCAGACGCTTCTCTTCCACAGGTCACTGGAGGCTGTGCTGTCTGTGTGCCGCGGAATCAAGCATCCCAGGATCTCTGATTCATCATTCAGAGAAAAACGCACCTCTTCCCCGAGGGAAACTCACTCTGACTGCTTCAGCCTCTCTCTCTGTAAGTGTGGAAGAGCATTATGAGTACCACACTGAGGTTTTAAAAGCATTCAGATTTTCTGGTTTTTTTTTCTTATTTTTTACATAGCATAAAATCTCACAGTGCATTGTGTCATGCACCATGTTTGTATTAAATGGATTCAGTTATAGTGTCAAATTGACAGCAGATAGTACAATACTTGAAGTTATAAAGGAGAATTTGGGAGAGTTTTCAAACAACCCAAATATAGATAAAATGGTTTTAACTACTTGCATTTGCCACTTTCTTTCCATGTCAGCTGTTTATGGCATCCCTTCTCCATCTCATCTCCACTTTTTCTCCCTGTTTATGATGTTTGAATGGGGGTCAACAACTGATCCCTTATATTCAATCCCTTCAGTGGATTCCAAGCTAAAAATTAATATTCCTATACCCACATCAAACAGCCAACTTTTACATTCTCTAACAGACGTATTCACAATGTCTTGAAATTCATATCACCTGAGTGGTTATCTTTTAATCGTATGCATGAAAACAAAGATAATGATACAGGAAAAAAGTATCCAGTAACTTTGGCTATTGTAGACATTTTCATTTGTTATTTACTGAAAAAATAGATACATTTGGGTTACTACAGTAATTGCACATTTGGGTTAACCCAGTAAATATTCTGACATGGTGTGAAAGCTTCTAACTGCCACCTCTTACCACCACTGCATACAGAGGGACATGCAGCCAATGTGGTCTCCAGAAAAGCTTGTCTTCAAAGAACCTTCTAAATTGTTTAGGAAGGAATTTACTAAAACGGGAACCTAAGAAATGAGTCGTTAATTAGTTGTTAACTCATCAAATATGGTGAATTGACCTTGGACTGAGAGGTTGTGTTTTGACTGTGTAACTGAAGTTCTCATAGATGAGAAGAGATACTAATATATGCCTTGCAGATATTCTCTGTCCTCACCGCTTCATTATATAATGTGTGTGAACAATCAGAAGTTCATCTCATTTATTAACAAGCATCAATAAGTTAGATAGGAAAATTTCTCAGATTTACATATTAAAACAGGAAGACAGAGAGTCACTTAGAATGGACTGGTGTTTGGTACTTTGAAACATAAATGGAGGTTTAGCCATTACAAGGACAAATGGTACAATATTGACAACATTATTTCATTTTGCCACTGTATGTAGCAAGTATCGGCAATCTGCATAGCTAATGAGCTGTGACTCTAATTATCGAATCACGTAGGAAACTGACAGACTGTAATATGCCCATATTCAGATATTACTCAGGTCATAGTGTTTAAATCAGTAGCTGCCTACTAAGTCATTTCTCTTTAAATGTGACTCCATTCTGTTCATCTCCCATCTTGTACTTTATTGGCAAACATTATGTGTACTGGATTTTGGAAAAGCTGTATTTTTTTCTGCTTTAAAAAAAAACTTTCCCTGCATTTTTTTCTTTTTTTTGAGGAACATTATTGCCTTTGGAAACATGAAAAAATGGCCTTTTGCTTGATTTTCACAGATAATTGCAGCATTTTGTGATTTAGACAGATTCAGACTGTGATGCAAAAGCTGGAGCAGTATCCTGGCTGTGCTGGACAGAACGTTGAATGCATTACCAACCCCAGTCTTCGGAAAGCTTTAAAACTCATCAGAGAGGGCGTGCTGTCCTTATGTGTTTATTTAAACTCCTGTTTACGTATCTGTTTGATTTATTTGCGCTGCTGGGTGAAATCCTGGCGGTTTGTTGAGACAGACAGGGCATCTAAGAGGCAGGCCATCCGAAGCCAGATAATGACGCTGGGTGGAAAGCACAGGACGCAGCAGTGCCCGGCTGCTGTCCATTCAGCTCCACCTGAGACGGGGAAGCGGTGCGGGACCAAGGACAGCGACATCCTCCCTATCAGCCGCGACAGCAGCGCTGCATCTCTAATAAGCCGGGCTGCCACTCTCCCACCCCTCGGCCTTCCCAAATAAATGCCTTTCTTTCGGCTGCCGTCCCCGCAGAGGCCCCCTCTGAGACGGCCCGGCGGCGTGACCTGCCTTCCCACCCAAAACCAGGCCTCAGCCCGCACAGGAGACCAGAGCTCTGACTGCCGCCTGAACTGGCCTCGGCCACAATCCATACAAGCCCACTTGTTTTTTTCTTTTTTGCTTTTTAGGCTACCATACCTGTCCTTGTGTATTATTAGTGTTCCTTCTCTAGAGCCCCTGACTCTCTGACTTTTCTTGGAACTTGTCTGTGACACACTGGTCATCTCAACATCTGGCGCTGAAAGCGTTTCACACAAGTATCACCTCAAGATAAAACAAGATCAGATTTATACAGAAGCATCGGCTCTTCTTTATACGTCACGTGCTGAGCATTACCCAGAAAGCCTTGCATGACTCACATTTTACTAATTATCCATTTATGCAGCTAGATGCTCACTGAAGCATTTCAGGTTAAGTACCTTATTCAAGAAGTGTCAGGTATTTCAGGCAGCAGTGACCTACTTGGTAATCAAACTGGCAATCTTTAGGTTGAGAGTCCTCCTTGTTACAACACATTGCTGCCCATACAGCTGAGCACATAAACTCAGGTTCTGCATGGGCCCATAAGCTTTTTACACATGCTGTGGGAGAACTGTTAAGACCAACAGTCATGATCACATATACATGAAGTAAGTTCTGGAGCCCCTTCAGGTGAACATTCCCTGCTGAAGGCTCTCATAAACCTCAGCTCAGCACAAACTATGGAACAGCCAAAGCAAATGATATGTAATACAGGCTGGAAGAAATCCCTGCCTCTAATACTATATCACTCCCTGAGGCAAGAGAATTCATGCAATGTAATATTTGCTTTGTAAGCAGAGAGGTAAGGTAAGGTTCCTTGCCAGGTACATGGACGAAGACTGAAGGCCCCTGAGCTGCAGGATGTGTCCATGCTGTTTAACTCCTTCCCCCCGTCACTGCTCACACACTGCAGAACCTGGAGAAGAGCCATCATTTGGTGGACAGAAAAGACCCTGCCAGCAAGAGTCTGATTTGCTCCTTCTAACAGATAACTGACGTCTAAATCAACAACACATCCATCCTCCTCCATCACTTCTCAGCCGTGACTGATATGGCAGGACAGCATGGGGGATGCAGAATTGGACCTGGAGGCAGATGTTTGCAGGTTAGACTCCCAAAGGGGGTGTTGTAGTTGTGCGCTTCGGCGAGGACCTCTTGAGTGAATTATCCAGTTGTTTACACGGACAACATGTCAGAATGTAAGCTGTGTGAATCACCCGGGGCATTGCGCTAAGCAAATAAATAATGATAATGCTAATCAGTGTCAAGACCTTCTGTTCCCACAGAATCTCCCTGTTTGTGTGCACAGTGTGAAATCATACATTAGTCTTTCGAAATCCACAGCAGATGTAATTCTGCAGATTGGATTTTTTTTTTTCTCCATGAAGGGTTTTGCGTTCTCATGGGGGACAAACAGCAGCAGTTGGCATGCAGGTGTTCCAGGGGCAGTCACCGTGAACAGTCCTGCATGTGTTGCTGTAGATATTTATTTTTAGTTAAACAAATTTTGTGTCATTTTCAATCTGTGCACCTCACCTGCTGTTTTTTAATTTAGTTTTTTTGGTTTCACTTTCCTTGAATTCACGAAGGCAAATAAAGACAAACTCAAGCAAATAAAATTGTTTATTCCACACCTCTGCAAACTTTCCCAAATGAGCTCATTATATTCCACAAAGTTTCCAGTCATTCCAGTCTTTGTTTTGTTTTTGTTTTTGTTTTTTTGGTCCAGTCTGTGAGCAGAATGATTCCAGAGTGTCCAGCGTGATAAAATGGAGGGTCTCTTCCTGTCTGTGTGGGGGTGTGAATTCATCACATGGATACAATATGTGTGCACAGATGATGTATACTACAGGTGTGACTTTGAGGGACAGGTACAAACAATACTCCAGGCGGGAGAGGCAGGTGCAGACAATACTAAAGGTGTTACTGGGACAGGCAGGTGCAGAAAATACTAAAGGTGTTACTGGGAGAGGCAAGAAGAGGAAGGTATGGAAGGATGCAGCAGGTGGAGAAAAAGTGGAGCAGTGCCTTTGTGCTGCAGACAGAGAAGGAGAACAGAGCAAACAAGAAACGTAATGAGAAATAATGAAGCAAAGGCAAGCAGTCCCCAAGGCTTCATCCACAGTGCACAGTCAACATCAGACGCCTGGACTACACAGCCACAGAACATACACCCAGCTGCCACATGAGATCTCACTCACAGACCTGCCTCACAGACCTCTCTCACTGCTTCACTCACAGAGATCTCCCACAGAGCCATACAATGTTTCACAAAGGCCCTCCTGGATGAAGCCCTACTCACATCAGAGCAAACATATTGCATTTGTACATGTGTACGTGTATGTTTGTGTATGTGTGTGTATGTGTGTGTACATGCATGCACGTGTGTGTGTGTGTGTGTGTGTGTGTGTGTGTGTATGTGTGTGTACATGCATGCACGTGTGTGTGTGTGTGTGTGCGTGTGTGTGTGTGTGTGTGTGTGTGTGTGTGTGTGTGTGCATGTGTGTGTGTGCACATGTGTGTCTCTGTCTTTCTGAGAACACTATAGCAGGTTGTTTTGGTTGATTTGTTGTAGGCACCCACTTAGATCCCATAGCAGGTTTATATCAGGCTAGTGTCATTTTCAGGAAGCTGACCCGACCCTCAAAGCCAGCACTTCTAAGAGCAGTTGTCAATGTTAATCGAAGATGTCACCTACCCTCCTCATCTCCAGCAGCTCATGGCTTTCATTTTCACCATAAATTTTGAACTGATATCATAGATCAGCGTTCAGATCTCTTCACCATGGTTACAGGCCAGCTGTCTCCAAAGAAAACGTCCTGGCCTTGATTTCCTCAGCCACTCACCCCACCCTGTCATTCTCTGAACGCGGTCTCCAGAGAGGGCACAAGCTGACACATTCAATTCCTCAATTTCTTTCAGGTCACCTTATTTACAAAAGACATTAGCACTCTCCAGGCAAACATGCAATTACAGGCAATCATTTTCCAGGGTGACTTTTCAGAAGAGTGGAAAGATTTTTGTCAAGAAAGCTGATATTGCAGACCATTGAGCCTCTTTTTTTGCTTTTGTTCATTTTCCATCTTCATGTTCTTTTTCAGGAGATACCCTGCCTCCTCCCTCCCTCTCTCTATCTATCTATCTATCTATCTATCTATCTATCTATCTATCTATCTATCTATCTATCTATCTATCTTTCTTGCTGGCTTTCTCTCATTCCACATCCATCACACTGTCAGGAATGCACACTGTCAACAGATAATTAAAACAGCACTGTGTGGGTGCGAGGGGGGGCTGAAATACCACTGAAGATGGCATTGCACAGGAGGGGGTTTCGGTACTGCACCGGAGGGGGTGTCAATAATGCACAGGAGGGGGTTTCAGTAATGGAGAGGATGGAGTTTCAGTTTTTGCACCAAAGGGGGTGTTCTGTGGTTGCTAACCCTTTAACGGAATTCTTTTTTGATGGAAAGATGAAAAAAGAAAGGGGAACTGTCAGTCAAAAGATACACATAAACCAATATACATACACATATACATACATACATGCATTTACAGAACATGCACACACATATACATTTACACTTACAGTGCATGCACACACATACAGAGATACTTAGACACTTATGCAAAGTATAAGCACACATACATGTACACATATACACTTACACTTACAGAACATGCACACATACTCAGATACCCTAATATAAATACATACAGAACATACACACACATACTAACCCACATAGACACTTACATAAAATAGATGCACACACACACACACACACACACACACACACACACACACACACACACACACACAACATACAGAACATGCACTACTCATAGTAGCACTGACACACTTTTACTGACACATTTTTACACTGAATCACCTCAACCTGTTGACTCATGCCAAAAGCCACCATAAGATGATGAAGGAATCACCTTGAGGTGATTCATTTTAAAATGATTTCACCTCATCACAAACTCAAACAGTGAAGACTTAAAATAATCCTAAACAATAACCTCAAAATAATCCCTAACATTTCTGCTTTTGCCTAGTGCTGAATTCCTGAGCTTCAGATCGATCCTTCCATTCTCAGATAATGTTTAATCACCGGATAATCTCACTGTGTCCATAGGCCGAGAGGTGGGATTAATGCCCTGACATAAACACAGAGCAGGTGTTTCTCAGGAGAGGAAAATGTTGAACCAATTACGGTGAAATTGACAACACCAGGAGTGCTTCCCATTTAACGCCTGGGCCTACATATTGATAAAACCATGAAACGAGAAATTACATGAGAATGGAATAACAACAGCACAATATCAATATCATAATATCACGTCATAACAGAGCTCTCAAACATGTTGCACATTATTGTATGAGGGAATTCAGCACTGTAAGGCTTATCATACTAGAGTTGTTAACCCTCTTACTTTTTTAAATTTGGCTGGCCATCCCTGTTACATATCTTTGAATCTGGGTGTTCAGTTCTGTGACACTTGTGTATTCTGTGCATTCTGTGGTGCTGCATTTCTGTTATAACTCTGTTATGCTTCTTCCTTTGTTTATTTTTTACTCTTTTTTTTTTTTCACCCTCAGATTTTGAACAATCATTGAAAGCTGTGGTCTGTTTTTATCTCTGTGTGAATTTAATGAGTTGATCAGGATCTCAGAGTTATTTAAACCAGTTGTGTTATCTGCCACTTTGCAACACTCCCTGCAGTGCACGCTAGTGATTGAACATCTCTGCTGTCATGTGATTCTCCTTGGGCTGTCATATTGTGCAGCAATGTTTTACCTTCAGGAAATTATCACATGACCAGATGGGATCAATTACATCATCATTAAATGGGATTCTAAAGTGGGGCAATAAAAAAATAATAATAAATAAAAACTTTTTTTTTCAAAACTGAACAAAAGGCCAAAAGTCATAAATAAAACATGGACTTTTCTTTCCCTGTGCCTAAACTAATGACTGGAGGCATATTCACAAGCCCTTGTTGAGAGCATCTTGACGTTTCCCATAAAGCAACAGCTCTGTGGCTCGGATTATGTATTATTCAATTAAAGCACAAAAGTGAGTTAATTACTGCTGGAATCCAAGTGGCCTTTTTCTCTCTCTGGGAAGAGAAAAGAGGCATTTTAGTAGAATGGGCTGGGGGCACACTCTACATATTCTGACAACAGCAGAATAAGCACTTTAATTAGTCTGTATTTTCAGCATGGCACTGCTTTTTGTTGCCCTGGGACACAGTGACACATTTGTTCAAAAATGGTGATGTTTTCTATGTATGCTGTTGTTCATGTGGCCGTATTATATGCAAATCTGTACCATTGCTTTCTAAGCTGTCTCTGGAAATGTACATAAAACCTGTAAGGGAAATCCAGCAGGAATGCAGACCATATAAAAATAGATCAATAACTTTCCAAAGACAAACTTTCAGACAGGCCCACACGGTATCCATCTGGAGGAAGGAGGACTTCAATATTTAGGAAGAGATGCATTCGATCAGCAAGTTTGCTTTTGTTGCAAGGTTAAGATGGCATCTTCAGAACCACAACTCATTGTGTGTGTCTTTAAAGAAGGTAAGGGTGGAAAACAGTGAGAGATCCCAGGAGCAAAAGCTTCTGTGCAGAGGAGCAACTGTAAGATATGTACAGTATCAACAAACCTTGAAAAAGACCAAGCAATTGAGCAAACGACATCCTCTATCTCCATCTCATTTCACACTGAACAGCCAAGCATAAATCTCCTGTGGTGTGTAGAATAAATGTACACTATGTCTCACTTAAGTTCATTCTACACTTCAGTGATAATTCACTTTTTAAAAGAGCGTGTATGTCCAACCTTGTGAGAAATATGAATGAATGATCAGCCTAGGCCTCACGAAAGACAACTCAGCTTCAGCATCTGCAGAAGGAGCCACTAGCCCACTGACTGAAATCTCAGAAATGAAAGTCATTTGAATGATATCACTGCTGGCTTTCCTGCACTGCATGTCACTTTTCATTATGTAAACATGTTGGCAGCTGATGCAGCCTGCCTGGTGGGCTTCTGATTTGGACACCCCAACCACCATCCTGAAATCTACACTTACCCCCTACCATCTTCCACGCACTCCCCTCCAATCTACCCCCACCCTCTACCCTTCCTCTACCACCACCCCCACCTCCTCCTCAAGATTAACCCCAACCCCCTACCCCTCCCGCACCCCACCTCCGTTCCGTTCTTTCTCTTCTTCCTTTCCTTCTGTCACTCCCTCTCTTTTCAATGGCAGTGATCAAAGCTCAATCAATGTTGAAACTTCTAGCTTTTTTCCAAAAAACTTTACTAAAATGTACACCTTTTTTTTTTTTTTTTTTTACAAAAAGAATGCTATTCAGAAAAAGAAGTGGCCCAGATCCATGCAGCAGAAAGAAGGAGACATCAATGACAAGCCCTGAGACACAGGAGAGACACCCTAATACAGAAAGGAGAAAGCTGCCCTTTGTGATTGGCTGATTCTTCCCTTTGCCTGTTCAAAAGCTTTTTTCCACAGCAGGGGAGTTCACCTCCCGCTCCTCATCTCCAGACGAAATTCCTCCAGAGGAAAAAAGAACAGCTAGATTATTCATTGGCCCTTTACTTAACTTCTAAATTTTACATGCTTGCGAAAATGGAAGAAAGAAGCTCCTCTTTGAAGTTCGTGAAATCATAGCACTTCGTGTCAGGATTAACTCAACAGGAAAACTTTCCATTTTAAATCTTTAAAGAATTAGAGATGGTTCTGTGCCGGGCTCTGATGGGGAGAGCCCTTTTCTTTCTTTTCTCTCTGTCTGTGATGGCTGAAGGTCCCACTGATGTTATTCCAGTCTCGTCACAGAGGCAGTTCAACCTGTTGCTAAGGTTCCATGAGGCTCTGCTTCACACAGTGTCAGGCCTGGCAGAATGGTGATGTCACTTCCTGGAGTGGCCCTCATTGCCCTGGATTTCATAACCCCAGTCCTTGGCGTGGATGCTACCCACATTTGTCCCAAACTGTGCCTCACTTTAAATAAATTCAAATGTTACTTTCATTTTCACAAAGTTCTGAAAGCAATCACCAAAAATCTAGGAAAAGAATTACATTGGCATTGAAAAAAGATTGTATTGAGTTTGCATAAAAAACATTGCTTTTGTTTGTTAGTCAAACTTAAGAATGAATGCCAACTGTCAACATGTCAATAGAGGACAAAGAGTTATAAGTGGTTTTTATTCCTGTTGTTGGGGGCTTTGAAGTTCTTATAGATGCCTGATGTTTTAAGGAGAAGAGGATCAGACCTTTTTGTTCCACTCTGAGTGGTCTGGGGCCTCTCTCCAAGTAAATGCACCACACAGAAAGAGATGGAATTTTTTTTCTCTACAGTGACGTTTTGGATCCTTTGGCACGGAGAGGAAGTGAAGGCAAAGTTCACGGATGGCATTCCTACTGCCTAAGCCGGGATGAAACACTGAAATCAAAAGCTGACTCAGAAATGTGGGAGGATGAGGTGGTGATTGAGCACCGTGCATGTGAAAGTGTCCTGACCTTCAAGACATAGCATGTCTCACACACTGGAATGCCTGCCCATGGGGTTACCCTGAGCTGAGATCAGTGAGTGCAAAAGAACAAGACTGAATCACCCTACAGATGCCTGCCAGAGAAAGTAGTACACTCCTGGCCATTCACAATCATCTGCCAGAGAGTGAAAAAGAGGGAAAGATTATTTAAGGCTGGTAGCCCTTGGTAGTGGTTTTCTGTTAGGGTGGCTGTTGATGAGGTTGATGTCTCTCACTCTCTCCTTGTGAGTGTGGTCCACTCCTCCTCCCATCTCCCATCTCGCTCTCCTGAGTGCCGTGCATGATCCTGACTTCATAGGCCAGTTTATACACAGCCAACAACCCTATCTCCCCTTCATCACTCTTGGCTGTATTCCCCAAACCTCTTATTCATCCCCACCCCTCCTGACCTCTCAGACAGGCAGAGAGAGAGAGCAAGAAAGAGGGAGAGAGAGAGAGAGAGAGAGCAGGAGCATCAGAGAGAGAATAAAGAACAATGCTGGATTCTGAATCTGGGGACAGAATCCAAGCTCCTGCTGTGAAGGACTGAGGCTGAATGGCTAGGTTTTGATATTTTACAGTAGGAACACGTGATCCTCGCCAAATGTATGGCACATCGAGAATGGCTTCCCAAGCTGGAGACCCAGGTCCCTAAGTAAGAGAAGTAATTGCACCTTTCCTCAAACTCCACCAGCTCCGCTACAAAGGTGATTGTTTGGTGTCTCCTCTGGTCTGTGGGTCTCTCTGTTATTCAGAGCTCTGTGCTACACTTTGTATGAGTCAGAGCACAAACACAGAACAGGAGCTTCTTTCATTCTCCCGGCAGAACAAAGGAGAGAAAGTCAACAAAGAGAAGAGCACTGGGCATTGGTCTCGTGATATTTTGTTTCTGTGGTTCCTATTTGAAGGTCTCTCTCCACCAATTCTTTTCTGGGTCTGAAGATGTAGCTGCCGGATTGCAGGCATTTCTGGTCTGAGATTTTGGCTCACAGGGGAACCAAGGCAACAAAAGCAAACACAAGGAGGAAAATCACCACCAAACACAAAAGGCTGATGTCTCTCCCTGTCACACTACCTTGTCTTTGTGCAGAAGAAGAGGACTGCTCTGTCACACCACAACTTATCAAACCTTGTGTGACAAAACTGGGAGAAAGACATCACTTATAAAGATGTTGCAGAGAAGCTATCCATGCTGTCAGCGCCAGGGAGTCGAGAAAAAGTCACACTTTCTCACAGCATGCAAAGAATGCAGTTATGTATGGAGAAAATGTCTTCTCCCAAATCACAGATGTTCTGAATCTGAATAATACAGAAGAATTGTCCGTTGTCCTCGGAGAGAAGAGGAGCTGAATTCTGCTAGCAGTGAAACACACAGCTGGCTGTCACTGCCTGGGGGACAGAGACCACTGAGCCACCGACCAAAAGAGAGAAATGCATTCCTGTTTTCTTCTTATATGTAAATATTGTACATTTTATTTCACTACTGCATGTCACATTATAATGTTAATGATTTGGCAATATGTGAAATGTGGAAAGAGCAGGATAATTTGCAAACCCATCAAATGCAAAGACACCATGTCAAAAACATGAAAAATAACAAGGACAGGGAACATCTTTTCAAAGTATTGAAAAGAACCAAGGCCTATCTCAGTCTCTGTCACATAAACAAAAAAGCTCACTGCTTATTCATGTAACAAATAGCATCTTCACCCTCCATATTCAAACATTTCAAGGTTATTTGCTTACTTAACAGAGAGAAAGTCAAAGAGAGATAGAAAAGAAGGGGTGATGGAAAGAGAGAGGGAAAGCAAGAGAGAAAAAGAGTGATGCAGGGAAGATAAAACTCATGCTATAAGCTGAAATGTTAAAATAATGTTTAAAATGTTGGGGAATGGTGTGGGGGTGACCTGCCCAGATGTTAGGCATGGGCACAGCAAGTCTCTGCCATTCGGCCTGTGATTGTTCATGTGAATAGCAAGCAGAGAACATTTATCAACGCTCTCATGCCCCAGGGATCACCCCTGCGTTCCCTGCCCTCTGTACGAGAAAAAAAAAACATCCCTGAAATCCAGCACCAGTCCCACAGGCCTCTCTCATTAACAGTCTGCTCTCGAACCCAGGATCATGCTGCTCGAATGAGCCCTGTGAAGTGACAGCTGTTTAAACTGACGAGGAAATTACAGAGCAATTAACAGAAGCTTTCCTCGGATGCTAATCACCGATGTCTGACATGATGGACATTTACTGTGAGGGCTGTGTCAATGCCAAACATGGAATTGGGGGAGCAGAGAGAGAGAGGGAGTGAGAGAGAGGAATAGTGAGGCAGGAGAGAGGCAGGGGAAGGTAAAGGTGCGTGAATGTCTTTCAGGAGTTTAAATGAGAACAAAATGCTTGTTCTGTGCCTCACGTTGTCAAGTGAGCTATTGTTCTCCTAGCAGTGACACATCTCATCCTTATGAGTGTTTTTATCACATATGCATAACACAGGAGATGTTTAACGGGCATTCAGTAAAGACCAAACAAAAACATACCGCTGTACAGGACATCACAAAGCCAACAGAATTTCAGAATTTCCTCACAGAATGACCTGCATTTTAAATACCTTTTAGGTTTCACGTGAAGTGCAAGAGGTGTATACATCATGAACCACAACTCCATCACATCAGAAAACATTCGCACACACATGTACGCGCACAACACAGCACCATCATTTACCCATTTACCCATTTACAGAGGACAAGCACACACACACACACACACACACACACACACACACACACACACACACACACACACACACACACACACATTTACACACACACACGCATAACACCCGCAAACACACCTACAGCACAGACTCGCATATCAGCACACGCACACAAAAAAAAACGCTGTGGCCCAAGCTCGCGGTGTAGTTGAAGGAGTGAACACAGTGCACAGCTGTGTTGCCAGCGCAGTGTGTCGGCTCTGCTGTCGCTCTGGGGGAATCAGCAGGCCTCAGGTCTGTGTGAAATCCTCCCTTTGATGTTGTATTCCTCCCAGAGAGGAGCAATTACCAGCGAGCAGAGGAGAAGGAGGGACCCGGGCGATTTGTTTTAAAGGGCTTGAATTTTCAACAAGGCGCCTTTTACAAGATGCGCTGCCCTCTCCGCAATTACTGTACACATCAGGGTCTTCGGAGAGGGGAGTAAATATTAGCACAGGGGAAATGGTCATTCATCGGGAGGGGATGTGGGGCAGTTGTACAATGAATGAGGGGGCATGCGTTTTATTAAAACCTTCCCAACGGTGCACACGTCGCTCAACCAAATGAGCTCTGAAATTCCCATCAAATGGTCTGTCGGAGGTGAAATCTTGTTAGAGAGAGGACCTGATGAATGCTCTGGGCGAACCTCAGGGAGATGCACAACGATCGCTCCTCCTCTGTTCTGATTGGTTATTTGGACTTCTGGAAATGGCCAATCAAACAAATGCCCTCAGACAGCACAGCAGAAATGTTGTCTGCAGTCACAGTCATAAAGCTATGAGCCTGTTATCACATTTCAATAAATGTGTCATTACAACAAACTACATGGCTCTGCAAGCAGTCATTAACATCAAACATCAATTAGAGAGGCATTGTAATCACACATGTTGATAGGCATAAGTAAATCCAGCCATCTCTAAATGTTATATTTTAGCAAATATTGTTAACTAGTCTTTCCCAATACTAAACCAAAACCTCAGATCAACCATAACGTCAAACACATAGAAATTTCAGCAGTGGTTTGAACAATACGTTATTACAGTTATTCAAAAGTGTGTTCCCAAACAATGTACTTTGATCAGAAAAAACAGAATATATTGAAATTTCCAACTACCCATTATACCATAGACTCCAGTCATGCAGAAATGGGAAAAGAGATTTTGAGGTTTCATGCTAAAATCATACGCCGCTTTCTGTCACTCTAACAATACGACCACCCGCTGAAGTAAAATAATGAAGCAGCAGAACACTTACATATTCAACTGATTATTCATACATTCTCAGGGCCCAAAAATGTAGTTTACTATTCAATTTCAGGCACACATGGCTGAGAAATAATCCTTGATGCTGAACCCCCAGAATGCAACACTCAGCCTCCTCCCTGTTCTGGCTGTGCCCACAGCAGGGTGTGGCCTCTTGGGGGGGAGAAGCCTTATACTTCACCCTCTGCCAGTGAACCTCAACACTCTCCAAGCTGAGAGCAGGCTGCGCTTTTCCCCTATCAAAACAGCAAAACAGAGCAGATCACTGAAGCCAGCAGACTGACTCAGAACAGTGTCCGTGTTCAGTTACTTGATGAGTCAAGTTTCTGAATAAAGTTCATTTCAGCATTCAGATTCTCTCTCTTGCTCTCTCTCTCCCTGCCCTGAGCTGTAAAGCAAAGTGCTATTTACTATTTAAATCAGAAGCTATGAGCCAGCCGCTAACCAGATACACTGCCGCTGTAACACCATCCTCCCTCCCTCCCCCTCTCTCTCCGTCCTTCCCTCCCTCGTTCCCTCTCCCCCGTCTCTCTCTATGTGTGTGTGGGTGGAGGTGCTAGGTGAAGGCTGTTGCAAGTGACTGGTTTCTCTGTGTGTTCCCCGTCGTACACACACAGACGCGGCTGCGCCTCAGGAAGCCATCAGCAAGCTTGAACTGGCTGGCACGACTCCGCGTCTCAGAGTTAAGGAGTCCAAACAGCCCCTATGGAGTCACATCCAGCGGGAGGCTGCGGCTCTGTGGTGGTGGGGGAGCAGTAGAAGCAGAGGGAAGAAGAACCATCCCATCTGCCCTTGGGACATATGCATACATACTGAAGTTGTTTTTTGGGGTTTTTTTGTTTGTTTGTTTGTTTGTTTTATTTTTCAGTAAGCAAGCACTGATTTGTTGATATAACCGCTGAACATGGCATTGTGATGAATGATTAATGATTAACGATTAATAATTAATGCGCTGCTGGTGTCCTTCTTCTGACCATGACCTTGAGAAAGGCGGGCACTGTTCTTTTAAGAACGAGGTTTTTAAGCTGTAGCTGGCTCCACACGGGCAGTTGGTTCCACATATGGGAATGATAGCCCATTGGCTGGAGCTCCACTCGGCTTTGGCACACCATGTCCTTCAGAGGACAAGTCCCATATGATCCTAAAGAACAGCAACAGAGGCCTTTCAGCACTGGGCGCACATTTAAACCCCATGGCTTTGGTGAAGTAATTTCAGCCTGTTTCAACTTCATGAAATGTTTGAGGGACTGAAAGGATTTAGGTGGGATGATGTTGAGGGCCAGGGATGAAGGTGCTGGCTGATGGCACTTGCTGGAGAGCTGTGTTTGGCAGTGGCACCACAGCACCCCTGTCTATGGGCAGAACTGCCACCAGATAACACTGTCTGATGCCAGTCAGGCCTCAGGGAGGGAGACATCTCCTAGCACTGAGGGGGAGACCTTCGGCGGGGTACCTCAATCTCTAAGACCGCCTAGATTTTAGAGCACACCCTCAACCCTCAAAAAACACAGCTGGGAGGCAGAGGCCTACCGCCATGGTTGTGATCGGTGATGGTGGAATGCTTCTCTCTCTCATACGCTCTGAATTTCCCGCTGAAGGCGAGGGGGCGTGAGCAGAGAGAACGTGCTGATAACAGATAAAGAGCTCTGCTCACAGCTTTGCTCAGGTGAGGAGAGACAGGCCCCAGGTGTTGCGCCGGGGCTCTGTCGCGGCCCACCTCGAGGCCCAGCAGGGTTTTATCAGCGCAGGAGGGAGACCCCTCACTCCGCGAACTCCCCACCACCCTGCAGAGTGTGAGGAGCAGGAGAGGGGCCGCATTAAGGGACTCCCCACAGACTCTCCGCAACCCGCCATGGTAAGCAGTGGATAACCTACTCTTAGTTACTCTTAGGAGCTGAAGACCTCCAGTGGTGAGCACTGCAGGCGAGAGAGAGCACCAACGCTTTTGTATGACTCTTAAAGCAAGGCAGGTTTGATCAAAGTTCTCTCTGTCCTCAGAGGGGGGCGCTGTTTTTCACAGTTTTCATTAGTGTGCTAAACAGAGCTCTAAAGAATTGGCTGCCCTTCTCATGGTATTTAGATTACAGTTTAGAAAAAAAGAGAAAAAAAAAAAAGAAAAGAGACATCTTTTCTTAACAAAAACAGAAAGAAAAAATTGGTTCAATCAGTGAAATGTTTAGGAGGACAAGTAAAAATGTCCTCCCTTCAATCTAAGAAATGCACAACTGAGGGAAAGCACTTAATGGATGCGATGTGGGTATTCAAAAATTTCATCAGAACCAGAGCAGAGATTGATTTAGATGTTTTACAGGGTGTCAAAAATTCTGCTGATGAAAATAAAGTGTGTCCATCACACTAGGCATTGCATTAATCCTCCCCATGCTTCATAAACTCACTGGTCAAGAGTTCAGCGCAACAGACCTTGGCCGCAGCATGTAAAGCCCTACTCATCATTTTTGCAGGAAACAGGAAACAGACGCCACATATCATCAGTCATCAACATGTGGTGTGTTAAAACGACGTCAGAAGTCAGATGGATCATTTCAAAAATAACACCAAAGCATCTAAATAGTGATCTGCGGTTATGTGTGATGATAAAAAAGCTGCAAGTGCTACACTGACTGACTGATTTCTCAGTACCCAGAGACATGTATTTCAGGGTGAGCAACCACTTACTGATAGAGAAATACACTGCCAGCCAAAAGTTTGGACACCCATACTCATAGAAGGGTTTTTCTTTATTTTCACTATTTTCCAAATTTTAGAATAATGGTAAAGACATCAAAACTATGAAATAACACAAACAGAATTATGCAGTGACCAAAAGTGTTAAACAAATCAAACTATTTTATGTTTTAGATTCTTCAAAGTAGTTAAAAAATATTTTTAAAAATTATTTTTTGGAAAGAAATTCATACATAGACATTGACTTCACTATTTATATTTGTCTAACAATCAGGTCTAGGCATAGGTCTTTAGATCAAAATGTTTTTGAATGCATGTTTCCCATTATCTTAATCAGGTGTCTCCAAACTTTTGACCAGTACTGTAGGTATGTAGGTAGGTAGGTAGAGATAGATAGATAGATAGATAGATAGATAGATAGATAGATAGATAGATAGATAGATAGATAGAAATTGATAGATATTTAAGTGTGGTCTAGGATAGCACTTTTCACAACAACCAGAAATAATATAACTGGACTCAGAAGAGAGCCCTGGGCTTCTCCTCAGGTAAGATCCTGCCTCTCCGATAAGCAGTGCTGGCACCTGGTACTCCTTGCCTGTGATCAGTCACAAAACTGCAGATCCAGGGGATTAAGGAGGGCCTTGCGCCTGGGTCAATTACGCGACTGTCGGCTGCTGCATGTCAAATGCCTCTGAAAGGCGTGCAGTGGCAGGGGTGTGGATGGCATTCAGGGCGTCTGTGGATTAATATAAAGAAATCTGTCAAACCGAGGAGGATATTCTTACCTCTGAATTGACGGGGGTCTAATTTGGTGGTGAAACCTTCGAGGGCCCAGGCAGAGTGAGAGCTTTAGGCTATTATGGACAGCTGCAGGGTACGCGATATCCGGTGTTGGTGGCTGTGACTCAGGGGTAGGGATAACAGCAGAGTCCCTCTCATTGTTTCAGTGGCAGAGCGATTGAATGAAGCTAGTAATGAGCTCATTGTGAATGTCAGTTAGAGGGGCATTGATGTCATGAGCATATTCACATAGAAAGGACAGAGAAAAGCCATCAGGGCCAGGAGCGTCTGTGCTTCTGACTCAGTGAAGGCAGCTAAACACCACTGATAGTGCTCCCTCAGCCAAAGGACAAGGGAGGGGGAAAACCTGGGGGCAAGCGTGCATCCAGTGGTGTGAATGACTGTCAAACTGCATATCCTTGCATTTATGGAATTCACCGGTATCCTTAAGAGTCAACATCGGACTATTTATTTTTTAATATTTTGTATTTTGTGTTGTGCAAAATAGAAGGGCATTAATGTAGGTTCCTTTTCTTTTGATCAAGAACCAGTGTTCAATATGAGGTTTGCCATTTCTTGTTCGAGAATTTGGAGGTTTGTTGGAAATATGTTTACATCATACATCAAAATTGTACATAGTGAGCCACAGGGCATGTTAAAAATAAATAAGTTACATGAACATCCTTATGTATGGGTCTGAATACCTATGTAAATGAGATTTCAATTTTTGATTTTTGATAGAGTTGCAAAAATTTCTAAAAACTTTTTGCTTTGTTTTTGTTACTCTGTTTTTACTTTGTCAGCATGGGTTATTGAGTGTAGATCAACAGCCAAAAGAATGCATTTAATCGATTTTATATTAAGTCTATAACGCAACAGAGTGTGCAAAAAGTGAAGGGGCCAGAATACTTTCCGAAGCCACAGGAGTTACTTGCCTGGACAATAGAGGGATAATACATGGGTGTGTCCACTCGGTTCCTCTCTCTCTATGGTGGGTTTGCTTTGCTCTGTAAAAGATGGAGTGTAATTATAGCTCCAGGGACTCTGAGAGCAATGGCCATGAAACTGACAGCACATGCGAGATTTGTGCTTTAAGGCCCTGATGAAATAAAAAGGATTTTCTGGCTGTTTGAGTCAGTTTGACAGGGTAGCTGTTCTCCACATCAATTAGAGCAAGTGTGACTATTTTAATAGCTGATGACTGGAAGGAGACAACACCTCCATCTCCTCCAGTACAGTGCAATAGAATGGGCAGGGGTTCTAACCACTGGGGTTTCTCTTCAGAACAGACAACTTCATGTAGAACAACTGGGAAGGTGTTGACAAGACAGAAAAGAGACTTGAATGCAGAAGATAAAATGGCTTCCCTCTCTCTCTTGCAGAAGATGTGTCCTAGGTGTAAAGAATCACACAGCCTCTGGATTGCAACACTAACTGGCTGTTGCCTAAGACATTTAATAAATTGCGGAGCTCTTCCCCATCAGGACTGACTCCCTGGTCTTGGTGTGGGAGTCTTCACAAATGGGGTATGAACAGCATGTGTTAAATCTAATTAACACTAAATGATTGCAACACCAAGGTCATGCACAACGATGAACGTGACTAACAAGAAATGAAGCCCTCTGATTATTATTTACAGTGAGCGATATTTGTGGGTTTTTGGTTTTAATGGGAAACGTAACGGGACACTCTAAAACCATGATGGATCACTTTGCTAACTTCTCTCTCCTGTTGCTTCTTCATTGTGTTCCAGATGACTGCAAAACCCATGCCCACCTACACTAAAGTTATTTATTATACAAGTATTTATTATACATGTAGTTATTTTTATGGAAAAATATAGGGAACACGCGGGATCTAATGCACCATTAGTTCAGGAGAAGATTGGTTCATTATACAGTGGCAGAGAGACCTTTCAGGTCATGATTTAACTCACAGTGTGGAGGCAGATGTCAGCTGCTATCATCATGGGGGTGGGGGTCGGGTGTGGAGGGGGGTAAAGAGGACATGATCAGCCCTTGTCTGCCTGCACTGCAGTACCAAAGGCAGAGATTAACACTTGTTCCTTTTTTCATCTTCTTCCTTATTTTGCATGATGATATTTACGAGACGTTTAGAAAACGGCCCTGGGAAACTGCGTGTTGGACACGCCTGCATGACACACCGCCGTGCTGAAAGCCAATCTCCAGGAATTACACTGTGCTCAGTTTTATGGCCTCACGTCGCCCAGCTGAATATAATTACCCAGCAAGGGCAGTCTGTCATTCAGAGAGACCCACATCACCCCCATCAGCCATTCTAATGTCGCCTGCCCCTGTTAGCCACACATCCCCTATGCAGCGGGTCTCGACCCTAAACGGCGGGTCGCCAACATACTACTTTTATCAGTAACCTTATTATTATGAAGAGACCTGATTCACAGAGCAAATGACTAAAATAGGACAGTGAGTGTGAAGTGAATAGTTTTCCCTAACATGAATCATGAATCTACATGAATCTTGATTCATGATTCCACGTAACTACATAATCTTTGGAATGGTTCAGATTGTCTCCATCACTCTCTGTCTCCTGTCTCTGGTATGTCTCCAGTATTCTGGTCCCTCTCAGTATGGTAGATCCTGCCACACATTCTACCAGGAAACAAATCACATGACACACTTACTACACTCATTAACATCTCAACAAAAATGGCTTGAAAAACAATCATTACCTTTTTACCTTTCACTGTGCAACTTTTCTTTTCAATTCATTCCTTCTTTTAGTTTCTCTCTCTCTCTCTCTCTCTCTCTCTCTCTCTCTCTCTCTCTCTCTCTCTCTCTCTCTCTCTCTCTCTCTCTCTCTGTCTCTCTCTCTCTTAGTCTCTCAACCCATCTCTCATCACCCAGTTCAATTGCTGTACTTATTTCAAATCATAATTCTAATGCCTGTTAGTATGATGTCCATAAATAATTAGGGGGTGATTAATAATGTCAACTCATTTCAAACTGGCATTGTTTGGCTCCACTCCCAGGACTGTCCCTTTGGTAGTACTGTCTCTCAGTGAGCGAGAGGATGGGGTGGAGACATTTTCTCTGCGCAGCACTTTTTTTCCACAGCAGCAATTAAACAAAGAAGGCCAATCAGGCCAGCTGTTAATAATTGATTCGGTTTGATTCTGCTGGCAAATAACCATGAAGCTGAGAGGGAAGTTAACAAAGTACTATCACAGCGTAATAAAACATTCAATTCTTTTAGCGTTTGACCCTAATTGCACTTTTTAATTAACTGTAATCAGCAAAAATCCCTTCAAATATATTTGCGTGCGAGCGTGAGCGCGTGCGAGCGTGCGCGTGTGCGCGTGTTACGGGAAAAGAGAGGGAGAGGGCGAGTGAAAGGGAAGGAGAGTATTGGTTTAATAAGTTGTTGCTAAATTAGACTGAGCAGTGTCCTTTTTAATAAATTTCGTCCTGATGGTGATCTTCACTGCACTGCACCGGCCAGGGAAATGCGAGGCACCGAATAGCACGCTGCAAGTGAATTAGTCACTAATTTGGTGGAATAAATTGTATCAGCCTCTAATTGAGGCCAGGAAGTGTGCTGTTTTCTGACTGCATGATAAGCCCAGAGAAACAGAGCACCAGTCAGGGGGAATCCTGATCAATGAGGATATGTTTATCTCCAGAAAGATATGGGGTTGTAGGCATAAAAGTTTATGGTGGCACTAAACCTGATCAAAACACAGTTACTAATGCTTGGGGATGTAAGACAGTATATAGCACTAGGTTTTCCAGCCACTTTGGTTGGTAGATCCTCTGGTTTTATGTATGTGCCCCTCAGTGTAGAGATCTCACTATCACAGTGAATGGCATTCAGGTTGGCTTCACAGCACCAGACATCTGGCCTGCAGTATGGCGTCCATGTTAGGACATCTTCAGGGTTACACCTCTGCCTCCATCCTTTTAACCACAGAAGAAAAAAACATTCTTCACTCTGACCCGTAATCCAGTATGCCATCACCTCTGCCTCCACAACACCACTTTCTGATTGCGTTCAGAGATTATGATGATGATAATGACAATGACTATATCGTTGCTAATGACGATGATAATAGTTACTGTGATGCTCATAAAGATGACATTGTTAAAGGTGATGAGAATGATGATGATGATTGTGATAATGATGATGATGGTGATGATGATAATGATATGATGATGATGATGATGATGATGATGATGATGATGATGATGATGTGGCAATGATGATGATGAGTTGGGACTTTTTCTGTGATATAATAAGAAGTAATAATAGGATTACTTTAGTAACAGCATGTTTTTTTGTCTGGAATGGGGAAACACCATTGACTCAGATATTGAGGCAACAGAATAAATGGATAACACTGTTTTCAGTGAACGCATCAGAAGAAGAGTATTTAATTAGTATGTAAGTATAATTAGTAAATTTCATTTGAGTGAGTATAGCTGAAGCACTAAATTAGTCGTATGAAAGAAGCCACACAGCAGAGAAAGGGAGGAGACGTCTCCCTTTTAAATGACAGAGATGGTAAATCTGATGTTATGAAATGCGGTGAAGCCCTTCCCCACTCCATCTGCAATCTGCAGTTTCTCTGCTCATTACCCTCTATTGTCAAGCTGTTTTAGTCTCAGTTAATCACACTCTCATCTCTCTCTATCCACTCTGACATCTTACATGGCTCTTTCTCCGAGCCCTCTCACTCCATCAATAAAATGCCTTTCATTCAGCTTGTGCTCATGTTGTTAGTTTTGTGGAGGAGATGGTAATCAGTACTGCATGCAGAGAGAAAAGAGATGCCGCAGACATTTAATTTGGAAATTATAAACCACATGTGCACACTGTTGTCAGGTCAATGCAAGCAGCAGATACCGTGGACATGTTGTTTTATTTGTCAAACCAATCAGGTTTCAGTTTTGTTATGTAAAGCCCTGAGAAACTCTCTGTGCCACGAGTGGTCCTGATGCAGGTCCTGAACAGGGCAGTGGCAGTAGATTTATTAGCCGAGTTGTAATGATGCACTGTAGCCCTGATCATGTGGGGTAGAGAGGGTCACGCATGGAGAAGCAAGAGAGCTGGCAGAGATGACACAGGCAGACTCACAAAAGGGCCAGACGAATGTGCCTGGGAGAGAAACAGATGTATCACTGTTTCTAGACAGACAGATAGATAGATAGATAGATAGATAGATAGATAGATAGATAGATAGATAGATAGATAGATAGATAGTGTGACCCAATTAATATCCTCTCTACAGAACTGCATGGAAAGGAGAACAAAAGGTCTTACAAATATATATACAATGTTTAAATACAATGTATATTGCTTGTAAAGGTACTGAAAAACAGAACACTGCCCTTGAAAAAGGCCGAGGCTCTATTCTGACTATGCTATCTGTAAAGCTTAATTTAAAGGCTGCAATGGCTGAACACACAAAAAACAAATTAACAAGTGGCTAGATGAATACATGTCCATTGTTGAAGCTAGCTAAAACTTGTAAATATTTGAAATTCAACCAAAACTCACTGCTAACTCAACATTGTCTGTTTTTATATTACAGCTGTGGCGCATGAAGGCATGAAAATGCATATTTAGCACACCCACTGTTATCATTACTATGTGAGTAGTAAATGCAGTTTAGAAAGATCAACCTCCCGTTGTTAAATGTGAACTACACATTGTTCTCCCCCATAAGATCTCAAAGTTAAATACAGTACTGATGGAAACAGGAAGCAGCTTGCAACAGTACACAAGCTAGTGACATTGCAACAGTACAGTTGACTAGCTGATGGATTAGACAGCTGGTCCTCACTGAGGTGTTCTGACAACCTTCAAAGTCTTTTCAGACTGCTTTGAGCTGAGCGCACATGATTTTTTAGAGCACTTATGACAAGCTCACCAACTAGTATTTGTCTAATTGATGACTGTTACTTTTCAAAGCCATCTCAAAAAATTGATGAACTTAGTATGATGTCATTAATTGAATCAATTACTTTGAAACTATAAGAAACTATAAGGGACTATAAATAAATTGAATTAAGACATCTAAAGGGGAATATAAATGGGTTTCTCAGTGATATTTAATCAATTTAATGATGAAACCAATGGGGAGTAGCAAAAGCCTTTCAGAAAACATGACAGAAAGAGGGTAAGGATATTAAGGCAGCAATATACAGTAAGGGAGTAATATAAAGTAAAAAAAAATGTGCTGCTATACTTATTAGCATTCTGGCCTCAGAATATGATAGCATTTGTGCATGTGTGTGTGCATGCTTGTTGCATCTGTCTGTGTGAAGAAGAGCCTTCACCACCTCTCCCTAGAAACTAAATGTTAATTGTGTGCACATGTTGATAATTTGCATGGGAAAGAGACTATTGGCTAACAAGCCACACTCATTTGGGCTCATTTGGTTCTGTGGTTTGCTTAGACTGGTTTCTTCATCTTTGTTTGCTTTTGTATTAAATTATTCTTTTTTAAAAAATATGTTTGTTCTTTTCTGCTCATTTATGGAAGAAGTGTTGGCCAGCTTCTCTATAGTCTGTATATATGTGCGCATGCCTTTTGCATGGTGTACGAGTTTGTGCATACCTGTTGTGTGTGTCTGTACATGGTTGTGCACGCATGTTGTATGCATCGATATGCGTATGTGCATGCCTGTCGTATGTGCATACATTTGGGTGCATTAACCAGCAAGGATCTCCAATGTCAACGGTAGATTTAAAAAGACCGGAATGCCTTCGTTTTTGTAGGGCACTTTAAATAAGCACAAGATGTAGAGCTGAAGCTGTTACTGATTTCAGGGTCTGTTCCGTTTTCCTGGGATCATAGGGCTGAGAAAGAGGAGGTCCCTGAACTGTTCCAAGCTTCAAGGAACAGAGTCACCTCATTCTACCCCGAATTCAACACGGTGGGTCACATTCATCTGTGGCTTTAGCCCTCTGGACTGAACAGTGCAGTGGGAGGGTCATTAACCTCATTAACCTGAGACTAACCAGCTCCTGCTGACAGAACAAATCATCAGCGTGGAAGTATTTTAAGCTGTGACTGCTGGGAAAGCTTCTCAGATAGTGACTGCTCCGTTACTGGACAGCACACACTCAGACACACTCCCTGCTGTCCTGGTGCTCTCCCTTTCATAGTGTTCAAGCTAATTGCCATCACCTGCACACACTTGTCACCCCCGACACTTGATCTACAATTCATACAAAAGAGTTTATGAATGTAACAAAATGCTCTGGAACCAGTGCTCAGTTCTGGTCACAGTGCAGTCCAGACAGCAGTTGGAAATAACTAGAAATGGTTATATTTGGCATTGTATATTGCCCTGCACATTCCAGAGAACAAATGTCAGTTTAATAATTCAATTCAAAGGTTCCATTTGTCCACAAATCTAACCCTTTTCCATTGGAAATGTCAAATATGTTGTGTACATTCCAATGAATGTAATGTAATGTAATGAGGCTGTTCTAGATACCAGTTGAAAGTAATGTATTTATTTAATGGAAGTAAGTTGAAATGTATACATTTGGGGGAAAAAACCCCTCAAACAATTACAGTATGTACTGCTATCAGACCTGCTCAGCAGACTAACTGATGGTAATTAGTGCTCATGGGGATGTAGCTCAGTGATAATGTTTTGCATGTATGAAGTCTGTGGTTCAGTCCCCAGCATCTTCAAAGCATATGATGGATTAGTGGTATAGATTCACTTCCAACACAGTTCAATGTGCTGGCGAAAATTTAAAAAGATTCTTGGAGCATTCATGAAAATAAATCATAGTGCACACGCATCCTGTGTTTAACAGTCATACAGGGAATTTGTGAAATGTGTTCTCACACGCAGAGAGCAGCATTTCTCATATGAACAAAGCTGCAATGAGCATGATTTTACATGCATATATTCTTGTGTTTAGTATTCAGTGTCTCCACTGGAACATAGCTGGATCCTTGTAGCAGACTCAAAACCCAGCTTGGTTTGTTTCAAACTGGAGAATTTTGGAGTAATGGCAGAGGAAATTAGAGAGCGGACGCTCCTCCGCTTATTATCTTTCTTTCAAATTTCTTCAGACTTCCCAGCTAGCAAAATAACATTGTCACATCACTGAAAGAATGCCCTGTAACATTTCCTTAAAAATAAATCTTAAAAAACCCTCTGAATATGTTGAAAAGAAATAACCTTTATTTTGCCTGCATGCTCAGGTGTAATGTTCCTGCCGCATATAGTTTTAATGGTGCAATTAGACACACAAATTTTGTGGAAGTGTTACTATAATATTCTGACAATGGTGTGAAATATTTTTAATCGGTGCCATTATGCTGAAACAGTGCTATTACAGAAAATTTAAACCGGCAAATTTAAAAGACAATTTCACAGCCATCTGCAATCCATTTTGTATACTTAAAGCTGCAGATGTCGCTAACCCCCCCATCCCTTTTCACAAGAAAGGACAATGGTTTATCCAATCAGCTTTACTAGATACATGTTGAAAGTAATGAATTGCGCATTGAAAAAGACAGCTGAGTGAAATATGTGCGGCATGAAATATTTTCTCTCGAAAAGAGAGTGTGATCGCAAGCCTATTGAGAATCGAATGTCCTTGAATGTCAGAGTGTAAAGGCAAAGCCTTATTAAAGCCGCCACATTCTTGAGGGGCTGTAGTTCAGTGGCAGATCGCATGCTGAACATGTATGAAGTCCGGGGTTTAATTCTCTGCATCTCCATTCCAACTTTTCTGGAATTTCACAGCAGTCATCATAGACATCATAGCTCAAAGAGCCTTGGTGCAATGATGACAGAAATTTAAATGCGTGTTCCCCCTTCTTCAAAACGTACCCAGAAATAGCACTGAGCGCTCCATCGTACAGAGCGCACGCATGGATGAAAAAATACTTCGCACGTGCAATACGAGCGCCTGAGCTGAACCCCCCTCAGCACGTCAGGTGCGGGAAAATGGAATTTGGGGCAGAGAGCAAGGGGACCGTTTGGAGCGGGCCGCAGAATGAGGTCTCCTTCATTCCCAGGATTAATGTTCGCCGCGCCGGACCTGAGAGGTCTGACGCGCGTCTCAGCCCACCGGCGCGGCCGCTCGGTAAAAATACAACAGATGCAATCCGGCGGCTCTAAATTAGGTGCTGAGCGGTCGTTGTCAGCGCGGCTACCTGTTAATATTGTTCTCTTCGCTCCCTGTCCCTGCTCACGGTGTGCAAGGTTGACTAATCCCGGGCAGCTGGGCTGCTCCTCGGCTGCAGGCAGCTCTGTGATTTGCAGCTATTTACTCACAGATGGACAGAAAAAAACAGCCATTTTACACTTCGGCCATATGGATTTTTTTTTTTTTATGACTGCTCTGTGCATAATCCAACAGGAAAGTCCATGTTCTGAATCACAAACTGAGTCTGTTATTCTGTTATTCTTAAATTCCCAAAAACATGTGTTTAATGTATTCATGTAAGGACAGTTCTGTGGAAAATCCTGTGAAATTCCAGGATTAGTGCAGTTGTATTTAATCAGCTCTTTAAAAAGTTGTTTTTGAGGCAAAGAATCTCTGCCTCTGAAACTTTATCCATTTAGAGGTGAAATGAAAAAAGCACTGAACAAAAAGGATAGAGAGAGAGAGCACAAGAGAGGGATTTTTTGTTTAAAATTTAATTAGTCCATGTATTAATAGTTAAGCACAAAAAACTCAGTTTGTTGGAAGCAACACAATTTGCAACAATCCAACAAGCAACAGCAATGTGCCTGTCACTTAGGAAAAATGCACTTCATCAAAGTCAGAGATCAACATCAGATACTGGTATTCAGTATCAGTAACAGTATCACTATCAGTATCAGTATCAGTATCACTATCAGTAGTCAGTATCAGACTGTTGTGAGTGCACCACTCACCCACATAACTGAAATTTTTGGGGGGTTCTTATAGTTTATTCATAGCAGGGCAACCAGCCACCAATCTTTCATCTTTTGAGATTGTCCTTGCAAGGAGAATTAAAGAAGAAAAGCTCTGTCACGACTGAGGTTATGTCCCTTCAGTCACACTCTTGCTCAGCTTCTCCAGTGAGTTCTCCTCCTGCATCATCCAGAGAGCCTCATAAAGGTCTGCTGGGAGATCCTAAATGCCAAGGGCTCTCCCTCTCTCTACATGCTCTGATTCTTCTCTCTACATGCTCTGAGCTCTCTCCCTGCATGCTGTTAGCCCTCTCTCTGCTCTGATTTCTCTATCTGCATGCTCTGATCCCGCTATCTGCTCAGAGCAGTATCTGCATATTCTGGTCCCTCAGTCTGCATGCCGTGATCGCTCTCTCTGCTCTGATCCCTCTCTGCATGCTCTGATCCTTCTCTGTGCTTTGTGCCTTCTCACTGCATGCTCTTATCCCCCTCTCTGCATCTATATAGTTCTTGTACTGACAGGGCTCACTCCAGCTTTCCCAAAGGACCCTTCAAGACCTGAAGATGCCCATGGGAGAAATTTAACTCAACACCTGGGGCCCCTTGAGACATGAGAAAGGATGAGAAAGACATCATAAGGAAGACGGTGAGACAGAAAGGAAAAAAAAATAGACAAGGAGCAGGAAGAAGAGACAGGGGGAGAGATAAAAAGAGGGTAAGAGAGCAAAAGCAAAATTGAAAGAAAAAGAAGGATTCAGGGAGTGAGAGGGCAAGACACAGAGAGATGCTGAGAGAGAAGGAGAGGGAGGGTGGAGACAAAGAATCTAGGTCAGTTCAAGAGCACAGAACCAGCATTAGGTACTTCTCAGATAACTTCAGGAGCCTCAGTAACCTTTGGTGAGGAACTGTGATGCTGCAGAAGGTAAAGGAAGGCACCATAGACATTAAAATGAAGGGTGCTGCTGGCTGACAGAATCGTAATGATCCCTTTCGCACATGACTACTTTACATAATAGCATCTAATTAACCCAGCCAGCATGATGTATTAGCTGATTTGTTTCACACGATTTTCCCCCCCCGAATTACATTACTATGTGAAGTTCATCCAGGGCTTCTCTATCCATCCCATAATGTTATGCTTTTTCCCCCTTTGTGCAACCCTTTTTGGAACCGTCAATAGCACATTAGGCTCTCCTCACTATGACAACCTCTCCCTCTCTCACAGAGGAGCTGAAGCAGGACGAAGGCAATCCTTCGATACACTCACACACAGCCAACAGCCATTATTCACACCTCAGGCCACACAGTGCGTCACAGTGAAGTAAGCCCAGTTGGATGATTGGCGTGGCTCCACAGATGTCATCTGTGAGCAGCTTATAGGCGCCTAACAATTTGCAGAGTGTCTGAGAGCCCCACCCAAGCCCTAGTGGAGTAAAAACCACTTGTTCCACTGCTGTGGCCTTCCGGTCATTGTCAGCTGATGACATGATTGATATCGAACCCATGTGTATGCACATAGGAGTTAACTGTATACAAATAGTTAAAATTTGTTTTGACCAAATCTGAAGCCTTAGACTGAAATGCAGCTTCAGCTTTTAAACCTCTCAGGGAATGTTTGGTTCATCCAGAGAGGGAACACATGATCGAGGGGGCTCTGTATCCACTCTGATTTTTATGCCGCAGCTCACGATAACTTACTCTGCGAAGGGTTATTTTTAAGGATTGCATTCATTATATCATTTTTTCCATCTCTTTTTCTTCTCTGCACTTTCCCAGCACCCCTTTTCAGAATCTCTTACCATTCCTTCAGATCTCATTCTGCTGAATGTCAAAGCTCGAGATGAGATCTGTCCTCAGGTGACCCAGCGCTGAGACCTGCTTTGGTGAGTCAACAGTGGGGCCGAGAGGGAGGTTCCCATGACCTGACACAAACTCCCAAAGACAAAGGCACTCTCAGCGGATAGATATAACATCAATGTCGTTATTATCACTCATTTATTCGGCTGAGGTTCTTATCCAGAGCGAATAACAAGGCTAAAAGGGCATGATACATTTAATGCACGGGAAAAACAAGACCCATAATAAGCAGGGAACACCCACTTATTGTGTATAGAGAACACATGTAGTACAAATATATGACACTGTACCTAACACTCATAATTATGAGCAACATACTAATATTACACTAAAGTGACTACGGTCCCTGACAATAATGTATTTTATGAACCCAAGAAAATATAACAAACAGTTTTATTTACTGAAACATGCAGGGGAATCTATTCCTTTCCATTTTCATTCATTTTCTGGAATTGCTAACTTGACTAAATTGTATACCTGTGCCTTCTCCTTCCCAAAGCAATTTTAGACTCAAAGGGAGTATTCGTACCTTTAAGGCACAATGCTGACAGGAAATATTTAAATGTCTGTACCCAATGTACAAAAACATTAACTGACTAGTTGCAAAGGCCCAAGCATGCACTCGTTGAAAAATCTAATCCTTCTCTTTGGGCCACTTAGAATATGAGAGAAATCAAATTAAAAAACAATGAGGGTGATGGGAGGTAAAACACATTAGTAGAAAATTCATCATTTTTCTGCCTCTTTTTTATTCAACATTCCCCTAAGCACACAAAATATAATTACCTTAAAGAGCTCTGTGTGCCATAATAGAAAATGCTAACAATCATGCATATTTAAATGAGCTGTAACGAGTGAACAAGTGTGTGAGTGTCGCACTCAATGATTAAAAGGTAGGAGAGTGCTGCCGATGCCTGGAAGGCCAGGACAGAGCTGAAAGCACACCGTCTCGGGATCTAATCGCAATTCCAGCAGGTCAGACAGGTAAAACAGGCCACTCAGTCAAACTCTTGGAGCTGTACTGTCCTGTGCCATTTTTGGAGGGTGAGAAATGGAAGAGCAGATAAATGTCCACCCTGGGAGACACAGCGCTCCCCTGCCCGCTGTCCCAGTCTGTCGCCGTGGAGATGGATGCTCCATCCTTGTCGCCTCATCGTGGGTCTCTGTGTGGATTTTTACTCAAAATGATAAGACGGAGCTGTCAGGAAGGGAGTATGTGTTTGTGTTTGTGTGTGTGTGTGTGTGTGTGTGTGTGTGTGTGTGTGTGTGTGTGTGTGTGTAAAGGTTCAATGATGTTTACGTGTGGTGATTATGTAGGCCATGAAAGATGTTCCTTGTTGAGCGCCCTTCTATTTTCATGAGCTTGGACGACTGCTGTTTCCTCATGCAGCATTTTCTTGTTTACCATATGTCATCACCAGCTAGCACCAATTATTTGACCTCTTTCAAAATCTGGAAGAGGTCAGCAAAATCATTTTATAATCTCCTGTAGTGTGACTCAGAGCTGTTAACTCCCTATCCAAATTCCTACTAATAAAGTTTTCTCTGTTCTTTCATATTACATTTTTTTGTGTCAATTTGTTCCCCTTATACCATCTCCTTCATTCATTTGTTAATCAATTTTGTGTTTGTCTTTGCCTGTCTGTTTTAGCTATTCCAGTTTATTTTGTTTAGTTTCCCTTTCATTGGTAATTTGGTGTTTGTCATTGTAGTCAATAAAGTTGTTTTATTAAATATGTTGTAGTGCTGTCTGTATTTTGTATTGACAAATTGGGCTCTGTGGGGCTTAAAACATTTCACTTTATTAAATTTTACATTCATTGTGAAATGTAACTATCCTCTGTAAATGACCAGTGCCTCTCAGGGGACAGAAATATCCCCCACAAAAATGGTGCCCTGTCTGAGGATAGGCGTGTTCTCTTCACCCCTGTATATATCATGTATAGCCTGACCGTGCAGCCCGACAGGGATGCATAAAAGCAAAAAAGACATATAAATGATGTATATTGCATTGTTATAATTTTGCAGATGCTCTTATCCAGAGCAATTTAGAAAATTACTCATTTATACAGCTGGATTGTTACTGAGGAAATTGTGTGTTAAGAAACATGCCCCCAGCAGGGAATAGAACCAGCAGCCTTTCATTTACCAGCCCTGCTCCTTACCACTGTGCCACAGTGTTTACATAGACATAACACTAGAGAATACATAGTACATGCATACATTTATAATAAAATGATGTGTATTTGTATATGAATAGAAACCCGCATATACATTGGTATATGAATATGTAAATGCATAAGAGTCCAATGCAGTGGTTGACAGCAGACGGAGTATGGGGAGGTTTGGTGTTCTTGCCGCCCCAGTTCTGGGCTCAGACGCAGACATTAGGTTAATATAACATGGGCCTCAGCATGTACCTAGAGTGCCTGGACCCTGGAGGAGGGACTGTCTGAGTCACTGCCTCTGCAGAACCCCTTTAATCACTTCCACCAGTACTGAGACTGTAAGCCATTAATGAGGACTGGAGAAGCAGCAGGGCCCGGTGGCTCTCTGGGGCCAGCCGTTTGCCCCTGCTCTGCAGGAACATAGGAGCGCATGGCTCTTGAGGAGGGCAGGGAGTTACTCTCTCCAAGGGAGGCAGGGTCGAGCCGACCCCAAACGCTGAAGAGAAAATTGGTGGATAGAACAAAACGGCTCAGTAGAACAGCCCTCCGGGTCAAAGCGTAGTGCCAACTTTGGGTTTTACCAAAATAACCACTTCAAACATTGTTACAAGGCCTCTAGTCATGCATATACTTAACACTGATCTTTCACATCTATTAAATCCTGAGTGGCTTGTTTTATTGTGTCCTGTCGGGTGGGTATCTGCACAGCAGTGCGCAGGTTAATCTGTCCGCTAATGAGGCTTCACACAGAGAGCAGAATCATGAAGTACACACTCGTGAAACACAGTCATTTAATTTCAGCCCATAACAAGCCAGCTTGTGATGAGAAGATTTCGAGAAGTTACGAGATCCACAAATTCATCCAGTTCCTCTTATCAACACTGGACGGCAGAGGGGACGTAAGCTCTTTTCCTTGTCTTCCTTGAAAATGCTCAGCAACATGTTGAGGGTGAATCTGCAGGAACAACAATGTTGGGTGGGAAAGAGTCTGACATCAGTGGCCTCTTGTTTCAGAAAAAAGTGGAAAAACCCTGTTGTTTGCTGGTCGATAGTTCCTGGTCCACAGTCTATGCTCCTATGGCCCAAGTGGATAACCAGTTTGTAAGATAATAGCCAAACTTTGGATGTGCAAAGACAGAAGAGTTATTTCACTAAGAGCAGGTTTAATTCCTTAGTTGTGTGTTCAAAAAATGCAACAGGACAAATGTATGATATGCAGCACTGCCTTGTCACTACGGTGAATTGAGATTATTGGATGACAGACAGTGAAGGCTGCATTGTTAATTAGTTTTAATGTTGCCATTATTGCTGAAAGATGCATAGGGTCCTTTAATGAAAACTTATAGAGGCTGTGAATGTGGAATATGAGAAGACTATGGTGACATTCACTATGGTAAATTAATGTATTGGGTGGCGAGGGGACACATAGATTTTGCAAATGAGGTCAAAGAGCACCTTCAGCAAATAAGTGAGGGCAACCACATTACCTATGCTTGTGCACGTGTGTGTGTGTGTGTGTGTGTGTGTGTGTGTGTGTGTGTGTGTGTGTGTGTGTGAGAGAGAGAAAGAGAGAAAGAGATGATGAAAGACAGAGAGAAAAACACCTGTTCTCTTTTGGGACTAGCTGAATGAGAGACAAATAAGTTTCTCTTTTTCGCTCATCTTTTCCACACCACTAGCTAGGGGGAACCTCATCAGCCTACACAGAGCTTGTTTAGAATATAAATGTGGCTACAATTTACACAGGCCTCCAGACAACAAAGCACTGAAGAACATTACTTTTAGATGTGGGGAATTACAGGGACTGACATAGTAATTCTACCACTGCTTTGTCATGGAGCTGGGAAATGTTGAGAGAATAAGAGAGGAGGAAGAATGGTGTTTGAAAGATCTGGCAGTATGGCTCCCCATAAAACAGGTAGCCTTAATCCACTAATGTGCTCCAAACTCCAAACCTACAAGACAGCCAACACTGCCTGGCAACCAATGCCCAAATCCAAGCAGTGCACTGTCCTACATACAGCAGAGGACAGGCATAAAGGAGGCTACCTGATTTATGGTTTTCTGTATACTGTTATTATTTATATATATATGTAACATAAATATATAGTGCTAGTGTAGTGGTTGCTAGTGTTTTTATTACAAGTGTTCTCTCCCATTCTATGATTCAGACTGCCAAACCGCTCATCAAATGCCAGAACTTCGCACTATATTGACAACAATGACATATGATGCCCTTTTTATTAAATTTTCTCTGTATGAGCTGTCACCAGTAGGACCATTTAAAGATGAGAAGGAGATAAATGGGTGGAGCTTTGTCACAGGCTAGTCAGTTGGCCTGGATTCACAAGTTCCCACAATACACAACAAAATAGAAAAATAGGGTAATAATTTATTTACCAAAAAAGGCAATTGACCCAAAATGGTCCAAGGACTCTTGAGAGTTTGTAAAAAATCATAAAAGCCTTTGTGCTGGCATATCCAAAATGGATTAAAATGATAAAGCACAGAGTGAACAAAGGTCCACCTCCCAAGAGCAGTGGCCCAGACTGCATCCGTTAAATCTAATCTTTATGTAAATATTGGCATCATATCCTTGGCACTATTACAGATCAGTGCATGTGAGGTATTTGCATTCATACATGTGCTCCAAATGGATCCTCTGGTTAATTGCCCACTATATGCTACATCCTTTCCAAAAACCACCTTTTGCATCTTATGATGTTTTCCCATTTTTATATTCTCTGACCTGAGTTTGCCTCATGAGGCTGTCAGAGCAGGGTTTACCTGTCAGTGCGGGGTGTACGTGTCAGTGCCAGGTTTATCTGCCAGTGCAAAAAAAATGCTGCTCAAGTCAGAGGAAAAATTTGAGCCCATGTCTCCCTGATAGAAGGACTAAGAGCTACTAAAGACTAAGCCTGCAGACACAACAAACACAACATCTAGCATTTCTACTGTTCACACAACATGCCTCTCAGTATATATCTTAACTTAGTGTCACTTGTGCCCGATGCACCCTCATCTTAAGAAGAGCAAGAAGTTCATAAATACCTTATAACTAACCAGATATAGCTGAAGAGCTCCTCGCAAAACCTCGCAAATGAACAATGAGATTTTAATGGCCACATAATGTGGGGAAGGGTGAGAGAGAGAGCAGATGAAAAGAAAAGTAATTTAAAATGACATTCCTATCTTTAGTCAAAAGTAATTTAAATGCCGACCACCCCTGTCAGAAGCACTTCACTCAACTGTGCATTTGTGTATTTCGTTGTATTTTTGCTTTATTTCATTGTGTATTTCTGTCTGCCTGTCTAATTGTGCATGTGATTGTGCAGTCATGTATTTGCTTGTGGATTTTGTGCATTTTATTGTGTAGTCATGTATTTCCTTGTGTAATTCCACTGTTGACTACACAGCCATGCACTTGTTTGTGTATTTGCACATTTTAATGATCAGTCAAAGCATTTGATGTACCTGTTGCTGTCACTGTCATCCTAGTGAGAACCATCCTTAATAAGAAAAGTATTGATTACTTTCAAAGTCACTATCCGTAGAGCTTCCCAAGAGGTCATGGCTTTCATTTCCACGGCTCAGCTGTTGCATGTTGGGTAATGAAGCCTGTTCACGCATCTCATTGTCTTCCTTGTTGAGTCATCAGAATGGAGACACACCTTCAGGGTTTTCATGGCTACATCTCTCGCATATAAATGATCCTATAAACACAAGCTCTATGAAAAGGATCCCTAATGTATTGTCAGGTGAGTCCATTTGGATTTCTCGTAACACTTTACTTGAATTGTACTTTATAATGCCCAAACAATGCTGTCTTAAGAATAATATAACAGAAAACATAGCATGTCAGGAAAGCAGCTGACATAATACCTATGGTATCACACATAAACCTGTCATAAAAGCCGACATAGAAAAACGTGGCATCACCATGTCATTATAGTTGAAGCCAGACAAAATAAAACCTGCCTGACAGAAAGGTAGGCGTGCGTGTACCTTCATGGTCCCTATCTACTTTATTCTTTTTATCCTTGGATTTCTTGGACATGGATCTGTTGTTTTCACAGACCAAATGAAAATCAGGTTTTATGAAAGATTCACGTCCAATACCACAGATATTATGTCAATCTTACATCACTCCTTCGACAGTGTTATGAAGGCATTATGACGTACCACTCAAGTAACATGATTTCTTCTCCTTCTGTGTCATTTCTGAGTATTGGACAAATATTACTCCCCATACAATGGGGATTGGTGATAGGTTATGAATTGTCAATAAGACAGTAGATCAACAAAAAACAACAAAAAAGTCATAAATAATCTGCCATACGTTTTTTCATGACAGAGAATATTGTAAATGTTTTGGACACTGACCGTCAGCTCCATGCATAATTTGGCAGAAGATCTCTGTGAAACAGCCGTGGGCAACGAGCGGTTCCCTCTGCGTCACAGAAAGCGGCGATGCTCCTACGTCAGACTCATTAGTGATTCTCGGCCCGTGCCAGCGACGCGAGCCTGATGTCTATCTCCGGATCGTCACACGACCCTCTGCTTATTTCCCTGCCCACTCAGGCACTCGGCACGACTCTGCTCCTCACAGCCAAGGTAATCTGAGGCCACCGCGGAGAAAGGTGGGAGAAAGTGCCGAGAGCTCCCAGGTTTTTATTTACTCCTTTATCCCTCCCTCTCTTTGGACTCCGTAAAGAGTCCTTGGAATCAGGGTGTGTTGGCACACGTGCCTCGTGGGTGCGTGGGTGCATGCGTGCCTGTTTGTGCATGTGTGTGTGTGTGTGTGTGTGTGTGTGTGTGTGTGTGTGTGTGTGTGTGTGTGTGTGTGTGCGCGCATGTGTGTGTGTTTTGAGAGGATGCACAGTTACAGGTCTGAGAAAACAAAAAGTCAAGGAGCTTTCAAAGTTCTGCTCTTTTTCAGCAGTAATAGGAAGCATGTTGGTTTAGAAACATGATGTTTCCTGTACTGCTGAAGACAGGAAAAGACAATACTTTATGTACCAGTGAATAACTTAAAATACAATGCTTCATGTATCGCTTGATACAAGGAGGCCTCCATATGAACCTATGAACCAAAAGAAGTTTGAATTAAGAACATCTGCTGTATGTCAAATATGTAAACGTTAAATGTGTTCACATCTTGTACTTTGCTCTAGATAAGACCGTCTGCTGGATGTCAAATACGTAGATGTTAAATGTGCTCACATCTTGTTCATCGTTCTGAACAAGAGCATCTGCTAAGTGGCAAAAATGCAATTTTGAAAAACAACTATGTGGATACAAGGTGTATCCACTCTTGACATCAAAAAATGTGTGTCCTCTTTATGTAATGTTTAATTGTGGATTAGTATGCGTGTGACTATGTGCGCATGCATGCCTTTGTGTGTGTTCAGAGAGGCTTGAAAATGATCCTCTGTAATCAGCATTACTTTGTGTTTAGTTACAGGAAGAACAGGCAGTCTCTTAACCTCCTACCATCTCCAGCAGTGCACTGCCAGCTACTGGGAGGAAAGTCTGTGATTAGCTGAGATGTTTATCAGAAGTTATTTGAAAGAGCAATTGGTGCAAGAAAGAAAGAGAAATGGATTATTATTGTGGGTTCATAACGGTATTACTGAGGGGGTTTAACTGAACAGTGTTATAACTAAAGACCCATAAATTATTTTCTTATAAGGGGAGGTTGAATATTTGCCTTAGAGTGATGAGAAACAAATGGAACATTATAACCTTTGCGACTTGTGTAGAATATAGATTACATTTAAACATGCCTAAAAAGTTACAAAGCACATTCAAAGCATAATCAGTACTATAACCTGTACCATCAGATCTTTGGAGGTGAGATGTATGTGTGGTGTGTTCCAGAAGCTTTTGTGGAGAGAGATTGTGTGCTTAACTTTTGCCATCAACATTAAGGACACTGTAAATATAGTGACCATGATCACCTCCCTGTTTCATTGAGCCAAGCCAGTGCATTTGTTAATTACAAACAATCAAAAACAGGTCAGGCATAGAAAAGATTTCTAAGAAAAGGTACATTTTCAGCCTCTTCTTTTTCGAGCCAACAGTCTCCTCTGGCCTGTATTTGGCAGGAGACTTCTCTCTGCAGCTAGAGCCTGTCAGGAGTATGATCCAATGAGGGGAGGAAACAGGTGGAAGACAATCCAATGATGGGGAGGAAACAGTGGGAATATGAACCAATTAGAGGCGAGCTGGGATCTCTATGTGTTATTGGGCATGAAAAAGGCATGAGGTATTATAAGGTCTTATTGTGTTCTGCAGTGCAGTTATGGCACACCAAAACCGAATTTTGCGTAAGATGGTGAGCATGGGGGCAAGCCATGCCGACACCCCCACCCCAGCACCCCAGACCCCCCAATAACCCTCTCAATCCCCCTCCTCAGAAACCCCCTCAAACCCCTCCTCAAATGACATTTCATAGGCCGCTGTTGGGAAAAATAGGGAGTGGAGCTAAATGCCGTGAGTGAGTGAAGCAAAGCAGGCTGAGCAGGCTGAGCATGAAGGTGTAACATGTTTCACAGCGATGCAGTATTCCGGATAAAAGGTACGGAGCTCTCCCTCTTGTTATGTCGGGCACACGGCCCGTTCCATCCCGGATATAATTAAACACTCGCAACAGGGCGAGGGCAGCCTGACCCCTCTGCGCTGATTAAACATCTTCATCTGGGCTGGAGATGGAGGTGCTATTTGTCCAGGACCTCCTTGTTGACGCTATCCAAGTGTGAACCTCTACAGTGGGACTGGGCCTGTGCTTCGGTGCTGAATCTCCCTTCCCTGAATAGAATCCCCAGCCGCTGTGGGCTCACATGCTGGCTCATTACATTAGTGTATTCAGTCAGTCCAGATTGGAAAAAATCCAGTCAGCGGTGAAGAAAAGAAGACCACAGAACAGCGATCAGCGACCACCAACAGTGAGAGAGAGAGAGAGAGAGAGAGAGAGAGAGAGAGAGAGAGAGAGAGAGAGAGAGAGACGTGTCACTGCAAAGCGAGGCCACTGAAATTAGCTCCTTTGTGCCCGCAGTGAGTTATTCAGTTGCCCAGTTGCATCACACTTGATTGGAAAAGGTTCTAGGACTGAGGACCGAGGAGCAACCAAGCCCAACAATGGACCGAATCCCCCTCTCCATAATTAAACATGAATAAAGATCCTCCCTAGCCAGGCAGTGCTAACACACATCATTAAAACCATACACAGTGTAATTACTCTGAAAACTAACAGCTTCAGGGACCACAGCATCCACAACCACTGCCTGATCCCACCATTATTGCGGTATACGTGGTGTGAAACAAATTAATCTGAGTCTGACTTAATTACTTTAACATCCAAAGGCATGTCTGTTACCCATAAGATATACACTCCAAACATGCAGTTCATAATTAGCATTTTTTTAGGTTGTACAGTTTTTTGAACAGTAAAAAAAACATTTAGTTTGAGCATAACAGGTGCATATTTTACCCAATTGTGCACAGAAGTAGACTATTATTCAGACGGTGCGGAGTGTCTTTGGTAAAGTGCAGCCGAGTCGATTCACATCTGAGAGCAAACAAGAGCTTATACTGAACAAACATGACATCTCCCTGACAGTGTACACAATGTTTTATTCATGGGTAACGACTCTATTCTTAAGCGTTAATCATCTTGGCCAGTGTGGCATGTGACTGCATGCGTGAAGAGCAAAGGGACTGATAAAGACAGCCTTCAAAGGTATCTTGGCTTAATTATTCATTTAAAACTGAATTAACCAAGCACTGCTGTGCCACGAGGAATGCTAATGATAAATATAAGGAGAAGGCTAATGGGAGAGGTGAAGCAAATATCACACTATATTTGCACATACAGTACCAGTCAAAAGTTTGGACACAACTTTTATTCTTTATTTTTACAATTTTCCACATTTTATAATAGTAACACATCAAAGACATCAAAACTATGAAATTAAACAAATGCAATTATACAGTGACCAAAAAAGTTTTAAACAAATCAAAACTATCTTATCTTTTAGATTCTTCAAAGTAGCCAAAAAATCTTCAAAAAATATTTTTTTGGAAAGGATACATACATAGGCATCAATTTCACTATCTGTATTTGTCCAAGAGGATAAGTCTTTAAAGCAAAATGTCTTTGAATGCATGTTTCCCATGATCTTAATCAGGTGTGTCCAAACTTTTGACTGATACTGTATGTATAGAATACAGTAATAGAAATACATCAGAAACAAACAAAAACAAAACAGACATTTCTCATCATAGTTCATAAATGAGCAGCACAAAAAATAATGATTATTTATGAGATGCTATTATTTGAAATTCTTATGTTACAAGTTTTATGGTTTGATATTTTTTTGTTGGACAGGAAACCACATGGTAAAGTCACCCCCCACTTGCCATAGAAAAATTATTGCACATTTTAAATGACACATGTCACAGCTGTAACCATATACATCACCCATGGGAATAACACCCCCACACAAATACAGAAGTGCAGGATGTTCAAAGAGGCACGTGGGAAAAGTAATAAGTAGTGATGTCGTGCTTGTTTGACACATGCTTATTAAATGTAAACAAAAAAATCATACACCCCTACAGCATCCATGCTACCAAGGAACAGGGCCAGGAACATGGGAGGGCCAGAAAATGCATGGTCAGCAGCAACTTTATGTTTAAACATTATTTGTTTGAGTTAGTAGCACTTGTCACCTGTGATATCAATTGTTTTGATGCTAATTGGCACATTATTGGTTCTTTATTTCTGTGAAATGATCCACATACTCTGTGAATCAACAGTGTAACTAGAGCTTAACATTGCTAAGGTTTTTTTGTATTTCTACTGTATATTATTACCCCATTACCCCCATTACCCCAACCACTATTATTTAAAGCAAAAGCTATGAACCAGACACAGGTACACACTGCCACTGCAACACCATCTCTCTCTGCAGTTCTCTCTCTATTTATTCAGTTCTGCTTTTTTTATGCTTGAACATGCTCTTTTTTAACAAATGTTAAATAAAGCATTTTTTTCAAAGTCAAAAAGTCAAAAGTCTCTCTTTCATTTTATGCCACTGTTTCAACACCTGGCCACACCAGCCAATTCTAAAATACTAACATCACACCTTCCTGTGCACTTCTGAAGGTACACCTTAGTTCTTTTACATTTACTGTAGTGGAGAATATGTTTACAGAGTATGATGGCACAAATTACATTTAGTGCACTCATTTTAATGACAAATGGATTTTAAAATAACCGCAACCAGTGCATTATGCTCAATGAGCTTTGATCTGCAGCTTTCTGGATGTAGTGGTATCACATGTGGCCCCAACTGAAAAAAAACTGAGAAACATTAAGAACATTGTCTTATTTTAACTGTGTGTTGTTTCTTTGTTGTTGTTCTGTTATGATTAGTTGCTTTTCAAGTCAAATACAAAAGCTGTGATTGAACTGAAGACAACAAAGACGTGACAAAATTGTTTTTGAAAGAACATTTTCAGGCTGAAAATAATACATACATGGTATACATTTTAACAAACTAATAATTCCGTTCAATACGAGAAATGTCTGCCACTTTAAATGCTTAAATCCTGGATATTTACAATATTTAAACTGTGTAAATCATCTATTTCAACAGAGCTGTTTTCTGACTTTCAGAATTCAACTTACAGGAAAAAAATACTATTCTGATTTATTTTTATTGTTATTCTGGCTGACTATGAAAAGTGAACATCATAAAACACAGTCCAAACTCAGTGTCAGCCAATATGATGATATGATGTTCAGTTCACCAAGAATTGCTGTTTCTTAAACATGCAGTCTAGGATCTGTAATATAATAGCATATCATGGCTATTGCAGGATTTATTTTCAATATTTGTTCATTTTCCTTTAAAGAACAGCATTGCAGAGTGTGAAGTGCAAGCAGGATTTGTTGTTTCAGCCATGTAGAGAAGCTGGCCAATACTTCTCTCATAAATGAGTCAAAAGAACAAAAGGTTAAAAACCAAACAATAATTTATTTTAAAACCAAAAAAACAAAACAAAGGAAACCAGCCTATGTACAAACAGCAGCAGGGACAAAGTGAGCCTCCGCCCTGTTCTGCAGCCACACCTGTATTTAGTCAGGCCTCAATCAGTAAGGTGTGGCTCCTCAGCCAATCAGCTGGTTCCCTTACAAATTGCCAGCAGGTGCACGTAATTAACCAATTATTGATGCACAACTGACAATGAGTGGCACAATTTACAATTAGCATTTAGTCCTTAGGGAGAGGTGGTGAAGGCCCTCCTTCACAAGCTACATGTGTGAAACGACATCAGGAAAGTCACAATCTCCCGCTCTCAGTCGCATCAGGAACATTTGGATCGTGCGAAAGATTAGTGTCCTCAGCTGCAGTTTGTTCAGTCTGCAGTAGAACGAGGCTTTTTATTCTCTTTTATTCTTCATCTGCATTCCATCGCGCAGTGGTTCCACCATAGTGAACAGTGTGGCTTTACCCTGTGTACCTGCACTTTGGGGATGAAAAACACCAGTATCTGAAATTATTCCAGGGAACAGCTATGTGATATATTTGGTGCCTGCCAATCACTTCTGACACAGGGATGAGTTCACAGCATGTCTCATTGATCCTCTCAAATTTGCTTCACTGATCACAGAGTCTAGAGACATTTTTCAGCACCAAGGACAGAGCCATGTTCTGCAGCACCAGGATCCTGCAATTAGGACTCATCAAAGACTCATCACACTGCTGGCTCTGGTCCCCATCTGCTTTGTGTTTGTCTGTTCTGTCTCCTCAATACTGTCCACGCCTTACCGCTCTGTATTCGGAGGACCTGCTGAACTTGTGTTCCAGACGAGGCCAAAGCCTCCCCTCTGGGTGCTGCCCATCTCCCCTGACACCTCAGTTATTTCTGTTTGTTTGGACTCTGTCAAGTTTTAGTCAATTCACTCCTGGATGCCCTGTTTGATTTTTTGTTTCACTTTTCTCCCTCTTCTCTTCCTGAACATGGGAATACAGTAAATTTCCTGAGGTGCTCCACTTCACCTCTGCCCTCAGAAGGACACCATTGCTAAAGCTGCATCCCCCCACCCCACTCCCCACCCCCATTTGCTGCAGCTGTGTGTCAGTATCATAAACATGAACATTCAAAGTCATAAAGATTCTTTTCATTCCCTGCATAGCATTATATCCCAAGTGGGGTTCAAATTATCATCTCATAAATAATCAAAATACTTTTTAATCTTTATCAGACCTTTTCGTAAACAGGTCAATATTCATCGTGCCGCAAGTGATCATGTTTTGCTGAACCTGCACTGCTGCAAACTCTTGCTGTGCTACAGCAGTACTGTCAGAACTGGGCCCTGGGAACAAGCGCTCAGGCTGCTTAAATTATAGTTTCATTTTATCAGAGCTGTGCTTAGTCTTATAGTCAGTGTGTAATGAAGCCTTGCAGGGAGTTTATTAAGAGAGGGTGCAAGCAGAACATCCTGTGGTAATACCAGTTACAATCTGGTCTAAGGCCTTCTTCCAGCACTCTGTGCTGTATTGAACTGAGGTATGCGGTGCCCTCAGTCAGATTTATATTGAACAAGCATCGAGCAGAAAGCTGGCATTAGTAATTCAGTGGCATATATCACAATTACAATAAAAATACTAAACAATTTTTATGCAGGACAGAATCACTTCATAATGATTAAAAAAGAGTGGTGAACTTCCAAATGCATCCCAATTGCCTGAGTCCCCAGGATACTCTATGATGCAAAGCACAGCAAATTCAGAATCTGAGCCATGAGAAGAGTTCAGCTAGAACTGAGGATGAGAAAACAGGAACACACAACCACACCCACTCCAGTCTGAGAAATACAATAACCAAACCCACAACCCACTCCAGTCTCATTAACACAGTAGCCCACAACCACAACCCACTCCAGTCTGAGAAACACAATAACCAAACCCACAACCCACTCCAGGCTGAGAAACACAATAACCAAACCCACAACCCACTCCAGGCTGAGAAACATACTAACACACAACTATAGCCCACACCAGCCTCACAAACACAATAACACATGACCACAACCCACACCATTCTCAGAACAGCCCACTTCATACTGTGATTCCAGCAAACAGCAGCAAAGGCTGGAATTCTGCTGGAGTCTGGAGACATGTAAATTCAGCCTGTATTTTCCACATTATCCCTCTCTTCCTCCTCATCTCTCCCTCTGCTAAGCTCTCTCCGTCTCTCTCTCTCTTTCTTTTTTTGGCCCACCTCCCACCGCCTTCCTCCATCTCGCTGTCTCTCTCCCACTCTCTCACTAAATTTGAATTTCAAGATCTTGTATTGGCAGGACATGAAAGTTGCCAAAGCATAAAAAACTCCAAGGGCTTTAAACTCCCAGGCATCTCTCGTCATTAGCGCTACTTTTTAAAACCAGCACCCACAGGTGAGAGGACAGAGATGGGAATACCTGCTTATGCTGGGATTCAATACCCCCACTCTATGGTCACACACTGGATAAAGAAGAATAATCCACCTTTTCACAAACCCACCAATCAAAGCAAGGTTTCCAGGATCAGGCTACATCTCATCATGTGTACCATCACAAGGCAGCCAGACAGACAAGACCTGTGTTATGCTGCAGTACTGATGAGAGAGATAGTTAATGTTGGCCACAGGTACTGTTAGTGTTGGTGTCACATCTGTAGTGACTGGGCTGACTATATCTCCAACATGTAAATCAATCATTTACATATGATTAAGTGTTTTTTGTTCCATTCATGGTGGTTCACAGAGTGTGCGGTTAAGCGTTTCAGTGTGTGTGCAATTAGGAATGTGAGAGGTTCAGTGTGTGGGATTATGTGTGGAGGGTGTTCAGACACCAACCGTCTGCATTTCTTGTCATTTTTGTACCTCACTGTCATACAAAAATGACACTGTGCAGCATTGCCACTTCTTACCCTACACGACTCTACAGACAGCATTAATCCCACTACATTTTGTGACAAATTACAAAAAAATCCCATGGAGTTGCTTCGAAGTCAACCACAATGCAGACTTTAATATAGTCTGGTAAATCTGACAGGGGCACAAATAGTGACATCACAGCGAGACAGTCCTCCAGTGTTCTCACAGCCAGATTAGTGCAACTCATCTGCAAAAGTTTTAGCGCGGCGTACTGCAATAATCCCTGTTTCCGCAGCGCTGTCCTGTGATGTCAGAATGTATCTGGCTTTAACATTCTATGTGTCTGGCCTTAAAATCCCCCCTGTCAGAGGACAGAATGCAATCTCCTGGTCCCTTACCCACTGGAAGTGCAGGCGACTTACATCAACAGGCAGTTCTGATACATACTGACACAAAGTGCATTAATCTTCTTGCATTGACTTGAGTGCTGGAGTTTTTGTGGTGTGGCCCTGGAAACGGAGTGGAATTTGCAGAGACAAGCCCACAGTGGTTATTCCAAGCCTCTGGTCACCATGGCAGTGCTGTTGGTACCAGGATGGCAGCAAGGCAAGGTATGGGCTTTCTTGCACGGGTAAAGGAGTTACCATTGCATTACATTACATTACATTAATGTCATTTAGCAGATGCTCTTGTCTAGAGAAACTTACATTGGTTGCATTTTTTACATAATAAATAATTTGATTTGAGAATAAATTGAATGTAAAATTATAATTTTACTGTTTGTTGCCCACCCTGCACACACACACATACACACACACACCACGATGGAGGGTTTGGCGTAATGAGGAAGGAGGGATGAGCAAAGAAAAGAGTGAAAAGAAAGGAGCGTGTCCAACGGACGACACAATAAGCAATAACATTTTTAATCTGGCCGATTAAACATGCTGCTGAATTTTTAATTAACCCGGTTCACCTGATAATGACGATAAGAATGCCTGATAGATGGGCGTGTGCAGGGCTCGGGCGGAAAAACAATTTAAGTCCCACACCTTTCTAAGAGCCGGGGAAACAGGGACGAATGATAAGGCATAATCCTATTAGCATCACAGAAATGAAGCTAACCGTTTGTGTAATGTTTTACATGGGGAGCATTTTATTACGGAGGCAGTGGAGTGGGATAATCGTTTTAGATTAGCCGCGATTGAATAACAATAAAAATGTCATGCCATGGTTATTCAAATGAGGCACATATATGGAGGTGCAGTGCCATTTTCCCCAGGCTGCTATTATGAAGCATCAATATGCCTGCAGTGTAAAACCCTCTGCTGCTTTGAGTGTCACACACTGTGTCTCTGCCCTAAGAGCCCCATCCCTCCATCCATACTCATTCTTATCAATCTATCCCTTTTACTGCACTTCCTTTCTGAGGGTCTTCAGAGTCCAGTGTTACTCTCATTCAAATGAGAAGAATAAGCACAATACAGTGGTGGTGACAGTACATTGATAAAAAGCTGAGAAAGATGTCTATGAGGTAATGGCTAAATGTGGATAAAGATTAAGAGATGCAGCCTGGTCTAAACAGGCAAAGCTGACACGGCCTGGCCAACACAGACAAACCTGGTTCTCTAGGGAGAGGTTGTGCTCACACCGTGATCAAGAGTAGTCTGAGACAGAGCATCTTTACAAAATGTGAAAAACACAAAATTACAAAGTAAGGGCATTTTGATGAGATTAATATGAGTCCTTTCCTATGCAAAAATTTCAGAAATTGTCCATCCTCCCTGGAGAAGAAAAAATGATGCTGTACTGACTGCAAAACATATGTGTCTTTCAGAACCAGAGGGACTGTGTACAGCATACATAATTTAAATTTAATTTGGGTTTTATTAAATTCATTACTTTAATAGTTTTATCATTTAGTACCTACTTGTGTAAATGCATCATTTCATTTATTTGTGTTGCAGATTTTTAATGGAAGCATTTCTTACTTTAAAATAATAGGGGAGTTAGAAGTGTGACTGGCACACACTTTAAATATGAGTGGAGTTAGCAGTGTAACTGGCAAACAGCAGAAACCCAGAGAGACACTACAGGCAGCTTCATCCCAGAAGCACTTATGGGCTTAAGATTTATCACTTATTAACACTACACTGTGTTTACCCACATGGTCTTTCTGGGTAGTGCGCATGTGCCTGGTGCAAGTAGACTTTAATTTTTAATGGTACGGGAAGGACCATGCTAGTCTAATGAACAACTCACCCACCCTTCTCCCTAACAAAAATGTTTTTGTCAAGCAACACTAGCTATGATTACAATAGCTAATTCAACAAATGCAAATAAAAAAAGGAAGTCCTCCATGCCACCCTTCTGCTGGCTCAGGAGAGATCAGAAAGGACAGTTAAAGAACAGAAAGGGCAGTTATCATGTAAATAACCAGCGTTTGTCTCCAGAAGGAATGAGGATGCTTCATACCAAAATTAAAAGACATGAAATCTTCAGTGGGTACACTTTCCATAAATGAACAAAGTAAAATACTAAATCGAAAATAATAAATCAAACCAAAGCTTGCTCTGATCTTTAAAAAATGTAAATCTGCTAGAAAAAAGGTTCTTTCTGGTTCAGCGAACCAGCTACAATTGTCTTACTGGTACAGCAGACCAGGAGCCATATCTGCTTACTGGCAACACTCTGCTTCAACAATAAAACCCATCAGGTTCTGGCAAATATGTGAGAGTGATTCATTTACCTTGGGCTACCAAAGCTGTAGATATCCTTCACTGGTCTTCTGTTACCTCATTCTTTTCTGCATCAGTGATCAGTGTGAACCTAGAGGTGTGACGGATTCACTGCGTGTCTGTTTCCATGGAGCACAGGCGTCTCGGTCGGAATGTTCGAGCCCGGGGGTTCCCGCTGCAGGAGGGAGGGGTGTGTTACAGACACTGGTGTTCACCGGGAGGAGTGAGGGGGACCTGACACTGACCAAACACACACACACACACCCCTCCAAAGAAACGGAGGAAAAGAGGAGAGGCGGGTCAATGACACGAGGGAACAGGTCTTGCTTGCAGACAGCAACCGTCTCCCGTCTCAGAGGAAAACATCCGTTCTGACAGCGGAGTATCGACCGTTCTTCCTGTCCCTCTGCTTAAAACCCCAGCGCCCGCAGGGATTTGTGATGCACACAGTGCAGCCTGCTGTGCTCACATTCATTTAGATCGTCTGCATTCGCAGGAAGCCTCAGTCATCTGAAAAGTGTCTCTGATTTATGCGCCCCTCCCCTCCTTCCTACCGAAAGGTACAGAACTCTGCTGCTTGCTGCAGACCACTAAACTAGCATGGTCTGCTTGTGCGTCACTGCTGTTTTTTTGACAGTCTCCTTTTGTGAACGCTGATGATAGTTTACGGATGGCAATAAAAGATCACCTCTGGTGCCCTTATGATGTGTTGCACAGTATAATGGTCATATGCACTTATTAGTAGTGCCTGCAGCCTGCAGAATAATTGCACTTTGTCCAACTTGCGTGGACCAATTAATCTTTCACCCGGGTTTACTGTGATCTGAGGATTCCACTGCAACAGTTGCTGTCACGTTTTCCTTTCATGGTTGAATTTTTTTTCTTTCCTTCTTCTCACTATGTACATTCCTGGGGTAAATTTCACACATGCAACGAAAAAAAAAAAAATCTTTGAAATTCCACAGAATTAACAGCCAGCGGGTGAGAGATGGCCAAAAAGGAGAATGTTTGAAATTTACTGAAATGAGGGAAAAAAAAAAACAGAGGGATTCCAGCTGAGAGCTCAGGGTGAGAGGGGGATGCGGTCGCAGCAGGGTCTGACTGAGACGTGGAGCTTAATTACACACAATGGAGCCTAACAGCTTGACGGAGCAGGGCCCTCACCTGCCCGACTCAGATAAGTGAATCCGCTCTGCAGGGCAGCACTCCTGGCGTGCCCCTTGGCAGGACGGCTTCATCGGGGCCTATAAGCGCCTGCCCGTCCTCCTTCAGAGCTCCTCTGCAAAAAATTCGTCCTCCGTGGACCTCTGTGGTCTCGCTGATGTGGGGTCAGCATAAATGGAAATGTTTGACCTACTTGTTCCTATAAGGCAGGAAAGTGCAAATCCTGCACTGGTAGTGATTTCCCCTGGAAGTACCGCGCAGAGGCTAATCGTATCAAGTTAGTCCTCTGTTAGTGGCTGGTAGGTCGATGTGAGCGAAAACTGGCTCTGTTAACCACCCAACAAGGCTGGCTCGGTTTTCCCCCTGACAAAACTGTCTGTTTCCCTCTTGCCAAAACCATCTGTTTCTTTTGTGACAAAACTGGAGCTATTATCCTCCTAACAAAAGTAGGTCTAATTTCTTCCTAACAAAAATGGCTGTTTTTCTGCTGACAAAAATGGCTCTGTTTCCTTCCTGTCGAGTGTGGCTCTGTTTCTAACCTACTAAAACTGTCTAAGTCTCTCTTGTGACAAATCTGACTTTCTTCTCCTCCTGACAGAAATAGCTCTCTTTCCCTCTTTCCAGTGGATCTGTTCCACTCTTACCAAAACTGGTTGTGTCTTTTGTGACAAAATTGGATCTGTTTCCCTCTTAACAAAAGCCCTCCTGGGTTCCTTTCTAACAAAAATGGCTGTTTCTCTGCTGTCAAAACTAGCCCTGTTTCCTTCCTACTAAATCTGTTTCTGTTTCTCATCTGCCACAGCCCACCTTACAAAATTGGCATCAGTTTCCCTTGTGATACTTCAGATTCCTAACCCTTGCAGGGACACTGGACAGGACAACAGTATCAGACTACAAATGCAAGCAAGAAATAACAGAGAAGTTAATTAGTTCAGATGTGTATCTCTTGACTAAACATAAAGTATGTGCAACCCTGCTTTTAGGGCAGAGGTTTTGATGCAATCAAAATCACTGAAGAATAAAAACAAGTTTCAAGTACCAAAATACGGGGAAACATCAGCACTATCACACAACACTGCATAACCAATGGAAAAAACTATATTTCATTTCATTTAGATTAAGCATCCCCACTAAAATCCCTGAAGCAGGACACAGGCCCTTCCTGCTGTTTCAGCATCGTTTCAGCGTTTTCTCCGTGTTGTTTCCACACTTTTCACCGTTGTCTCCGGAGCGTTAACACATCCATTAACATAATCAATAAGAATCATTCACCCTGATCACACTTTCCAAGCCCTGATGGAGGCACAGCCACCTCAGTCATTGTCTCTCAGATAAATAGAAACAAGAGAAAAGTGCCATTTTATTTTGCTCATAGCGGTGTATCGTCACCCTGAGTAATATACTGTTTAAAATAATTCAGCTTACCCAGTGCATTGGCAGACCACAGGCAGGTATGTTTAATGTTTGTTCAACATCCCAAGGGCTTCTGCAAAACTGAGGCAGCATCATTCTTCCCTGCCAGCCTGCCTCTCCACGCTGCTGTATTTGGTCTCATTGAAAGCCAACACGCGCACCCTCCCTTGACTTAACGTATCCCACTTCACAGAGGCGTGTGTGTATTCTTTGAGAGGTCTTGTGATGCAGTCGTGTCTCTGCTGGGGTTTCCAGCGGACACAGGGACATCATAACCACCATCGCTGGGCAGTTTATCTACACGGGATTCACACACAGGATACTCATCCCCTGCTGATCCCTGTTTATTGTCACAACTTCATGGACCTTAACTTCGCAGACAAGTGGGAATATCAGACACTGGATAATGTCGTGTCAATACATTGCTTTTAGTTCACCTGGGGATACTGGAAAAGGGCCATCCCCATTCATAAACCCACCCCCACCACCCCAAGCCACCCATTTAAATTTTCTCTCCGTCCCCTGAAAACCGTTTCTTCTCTCAATCTCTCCCTCTACCCCCATTTCTCTCTCTCCTCCCTCTGTCTTTGTCCTCTCTCAGTATCCTTCCTCCCTCTCTCTATCTTTCCCTTCCTCCCTCCTTCCCTCAGCAACACAAGCTTAAGAAAGCCAAATTCTCTCTCCAAAGGTGTGCAATTCCTTGTGTGAAGAGGAAACACTGCCATCTAGTGAGAGGCTGGATTACTGCTACAGGTTTCAGAGTAAAGACAGAGTACATCACAGACCATAGTTCCATTGACATCCTGATGTTTCCAATGTCCAGCTCAGCTAACACCGTGACAGGGCTGAGTGAGGATTTATATCATAATGAATTCAAAGTGAATCTGCCGTTATATTGGTGCATATTGTGTCCACTGGTCAGCAAGTACTGTACAACTGTATGCACGCATCCATTAAAACCAGGCAATGAATCTAATACACTTCTACGGGTACACTACAATTCTTTTATGTCCCCTGAAGTCATCATCACCCCCACTGTTTCAATTGTGATTACACTTAAAAACTCATGTAAAGGGATACACTGCAATCCCATGGTTCCTTGCTGCACAGATGATGTTGTAGAGTGCTAGGCCCTGTGTCTCCCCTTCTCTGTCACAGGACACCACTGAAGATGCTCAGCAAACGGAAAGCCAAGACTCATTTAACTTCCCATTTCTGAGCTCATTAAGATCCAGTCTTCAGGGACATTCAGCAAATTTGTCCCCCCCGCTGAAATGAACCATGTCACCCATGTCAAATTGCAGGCTCATTACAGTCTTTAGGGATGATATTTGTAGTGCTGGCAGGCCCGCATTATTCACTTGTGATGTGATAACGCTTAATTTTGATTTCCACGGTGATTGCGGAGCTTGTCATTTGAATTGTCATTCAGGTAAAATACAGCAGGAATCAGCGACAGGCATTCTTTATGGGACGGTTTATGGCTTTGAACAGATGGAGCCATATCGGAACTTTTCATCCGTTCCGCTGGTGCTTCTGCGTGTTGAGATACCTACTGCACTGCTTTTAGGAGGTCCATTGTGTATGCGGTCCCCAATCATAAGAAATCATGAATGACTGCATTTCCACTATAGCCTTTTGCACAGGGTCCCTCAGTAGGAGGTCCCAACTTCATTTGTTTCATTTGTTTCCCAGAGCCATCATGTGACCCATGGGCCACCAAAATGTTTCACCACTCACATTGTTGCACGAAAAAGCAGGAGAGCCTTTGGAAAGCAGAAAGTCCTCTCAGCATTCAAGCTGGGATGGGAAGGGATGCATTCACAACACGTTTACATTCTCCCTGGCTGTCGTGAAACAGCTGGAGCAAGGAAGCGAGAAGAGGGGGGGGCGTTTGATATATACCTGCATTTCGAGATATTGCAAACATGAGGAAGCAGTTCACTCAAAATTGTTTACAGTGTTTAGCTGTGTAAGTTGTTGTGTTTTGTGTTGTGGGTGTGTGTGAAGATGACAGAGGTGCTCGGTCTGGTGCATCGGCCATTTTTGGTGCTGGTTGCTGTGGACAAGAGTCTAATTAACCTCCGGTTCTAGACCATTAAAATTTAAACAAGTTTTTTTTTTCAAATACAGCACCCACTTTTTTTTCAACAGCACTGTGCTGCAAAAAGAATACAAGTCATGAAGTCGCACTTGCCAGGAGTGCATTTCTAAGTATCAATTGGCTCTAGTTCTCGAAGCAGCACGCCGGAGACCAAAGCACTCCCTGCCACACCAGGAGCGTTTTTGCGACCGGGCGTTCGGTTCATCCGCCACTTCCACTTTTGAGTACTTTCTGTGGCTGTTTCCGTGCTCTGAATGCCCCGTGGGTCTTTAGTGCTCTGCCGGCGGGTGGGGGGTAGGGCGATGGCTCATTCACACTGTCCTCCCTTCACAACTCTTCTTTATTCATTCATTGTAAGCTTCCAATGTGCCACCTCAGGGAAGTGTGACTTTAATGATAAAAGGAAGGTTAAATCTCACAGAATGCGCCAGGCAAGAACATTCATATCCTGTGTATAATGGATATTGTGTTTGTTATGTTTTTTTTAAATGTGCAGGTATAATGTAGGGGCAAGTGCAAGAAATGCTCCATTTCAATGCTGAGAATGGAAAAAAAAATTATCAGCTGTTTAAGAGTGACTGATTCACACTTACAGTAGACTCCAGCACTGCAGTGTACAATCGAGTATTAATTATTAATGAGGGCATTAATGACATAAATTTATCAACCAAAACGGAAAAATAAACTGTCTTTATTCAGCATGGTCAACAGACTTTAATTATTCTTTAATGAACCAAATGAATCACTGTAGAAGATAAACAGAGGGGTAAACCCAGAATGTAATGAGAAACGAGCTTCACACTAGCATCTTGTGAAACATTTATTACATGACATTTAATGCGGACATTCATTTACTTCCTGTGGAATTAGTTCATTATTCTTGAGTTTAATGAGGCAGCAGCGTGCAGTAGTAGTCTTGCATCTGGGCTTGTAACCAGAAGGCTTTGGGTTCAAGTCCTGGATAAACCAAGGCTATTGTACCACTGAGCGCATAGTTCGTCAACTGAATTGCTTTAAAAATAGCCAGCTGATGTTATATAACTGCTCCTGTATGAGGGCTTGCCATAGTAAAAAATAACAATTAGTACTTACCTAATAACTGTGTGTGACAGGTTCAGGTGAGAATTAAGCAAATGTGGAAACTTGAGGAAAATGGTTGACCCCTTTAATAGAGAATCACAACCTAGCATAGTTTACCCTATGACGAGTAATGTCTTTGAAGAAGAAATTGACTATCTCTTCTTCATCAAAGTCTGCATTAGAGTTTTATTAAAGTGTAAAGTGCCATTTTCATTTCACAGTTCTTTAAAGTATAAAGCAAATGAGTCTCTAAAATTAATACAAAAGAAAGTCTCTGAAGAAGCCAGATCATTATTCCTGTAAGTGGAGGAAATAGCAATGAACATAGTTTACCTTGGCTTTAAGGTGAGCCTTTTGTTACAAAGGCATCTGTGCCTGCTGCCCACCTGCTGAGCAGACTGCTTCTGAGGCCTGGGTTATAAGGCCAGCAAGAGCCTCACGAAGGATGGGAGCCTGGCATAAATTACCTGGGTCCCCAGAGAGCTGCGGCTCACTCACCCACGCAAGACAACCTGAGGCAAGACTAATGGTGTACATGATGAATACAGGTAGCGGATGCATAGGTATGGAACAGGAAGACCTCGGGTTACGGAAGCTGTCACACGTTGACCCTGACCGCACACTGCAACCACAAACACTGATTAATCATCCATGGCAACAGTCACCGATTGGCTTATCTTAGGCCATGTGAGATCCTGCCTCACAAGCATCTTCCACATCACAGTTTCCTGCCACTGCACTGCAATGCTGGCTTTAATTAGTCTACAGGGAAGACTACCCTCTACCGGCTCACAAACATCACTTCCAGAAGCAACCTGGTTTTCCCAGGAGGGCTCTCATTCAAGGGGTAACCAAGCCCAGCCTCACTTCATTTCAGCTGCATAGCTCAAAAAGGCTACAGAGTGACGTGGCTGCTGGCATGAGGTAACAACCCACATTCTGTGTAATAGAGGTAGGGTATTTCTGACCAAAGATTAGGGAACACATAATCTTAAGACATCATCACCACGCATGGTCAAGAGAAGTGTGATATGGCATACTCCAGAAACCAATAATCAGGTAGATTTCACACTGTCCATTCCTTCTTTGTATGCTACTTACAGCAATAATAACCTGGCCTCCTCAGTTTCTTTCTATTGTATTATTGTATATAGGCCTAGTTATTTGTTTTATACTTGAATGGGTACACTTCTGTTCTTTTGTGCTGGAAGTTGCTCTGGATAAGAGTGTCTGCTAAATGAATATAATGTAATGTATGGTTAAACAATTCTAGCTGTGATTAAAGGTGTTAAGTGTTAAGATGTATAATTTAATATGCTTTACAATGTATTTTGATATGAAGTCCTTATGCTGCATTTTAAGTGCCAACTAGAAGCCAACTCGTTTTTTTGCCTGAAGGGCTCTGATCAGGTAAATACATACAGAATATGATAATGCCACAATCATGGTCTCTTTACGGACAGTCAGAATAGCGAATCACCTGCAAGCTGACACAGGTGATACTCTGAGGTAGGTAGCACACACTCTAATTACTGATCCCAAAATTTTCGGAGAGCAAGCAAACTGCTTGCTTAATTAACAAACACATAAACAATCCTGAGATAATCAAGGTTTCACCATGTGAGTGCACTCCTCCTTTGTCTTTCCATACTCGCCATGACAAACAAAACAGTGAGCATGTGTGTCTGGGGAGTGTGGGGGGGGAGTGGTATTCAATCTCACAGCAGATGCCTGTTTTGTATTCTTGCCTCAGTGGGCTGTTTGTTGACAGTCTGCCAGTTTTGATGCCACTTCCGTAATGTCCCCTTGTCAGCTCGGATAAACCAGGATATCTATCATTGGGCTGCCCTTAAGCATGCTCATTGCCAAAGTGATTAAAGGTTATCCTCAATTTAGGGGAAAACAGAGAAAGCCCTTAGTGATGGAGGGAGGGGAGAGGATGTGAAGGGAGAGGGAGGGTGATCTTGTTTTTGTCACATAACTCTCTCCAAGTCACGCACAAAAGGGTCTCTAACGAGCAGCCAATTAGCAGCTCCTCTGTAGAGAAAAGCGCTGGGCCTTTTTATTATTTTGGGGGCCACATGTGTTTCACCAAAGAAGAGCATGGCCTTATTAATCGACTGAGAGGACCAGAGAAAGAGACAGGCCCAGTTTTGTCACCTGGCAACCAGTGCAACTTCAGGAGCACCGGCTCATTCCAGGATTCTGGTCCCAGAATTATCAATGGAAAAGCTGGATTTGCCATTCCCAGAGCTGTGTAGAGAGCTCATTCGCCACGGTGCTGACCTTGGAGAGTAATTTCATTTTCAACAGTTAACTAAACAGACTCAATGTCCGCACTCAAGGTGAAACCAGAGCCTAACAAATATTTGAACAGAATTGCAATAAGGTAATACAACTTTCATTTCTGTTCTGTCATGACCTTGGTCCTGCTTTTTTTTCTTTTCTATATAGAGAATGTTTCTTTAATGATTGGCCTTTCAGCAACTGGAATTTCCAGTTAACGGTGTGTCGCGTTCAGAAAATAGTTTGAGAGAATGATATGTTAAGTACAGCCAGGTTGTTTGCGAACCTGCGGAGAGGAACTTAGACTGAATAGAAATGTTCCCATTAGTAGGGTCACTCTGCCCAAAGGCTAGAGACATTATCACACTGACAATTTAACTTCAAACATTTCCCCTATCTCTTTTTCACTCTCTCTTTCACACATTAATTGACTTTGTCATTGAGAGAAAACTTGTACACAGCTCAAAGAGCCTGCAAACCCAGTGAGAAGTTCCTTATTGTCAGGGATTTCGAGGACATCTACATCATCATCATCACCATCACCTCCATCATCAACCCTTTGCTAAGCGGATTGATGTGTTTTAAATTATGTACCTTTGATTGCAATGAGACAAATACAGATTAATTTGCAAGACAAAATGGGTTTTTTCCTCTAAAAAGTAGATCACTGCCAAACTACTGCTCTCTGCCATATGTGGCTTATTTATTCATTCATTTATTTATTCAATTCCATTTTAGTACAGGAAGCAACAGTAAAAGCATTGATTTTGGGCTTGATTCAAAGGCCAAATATGCAGAAAGTGTGATACGGTGTGTGAGTGATGGAAAAAAAAAATGGATAGAAGAAAAAGAAGGAGAGGAGGGTGAGTGAAATGACAGTGATGGCCATTCTGGTTCGGAGGAAGTATGAGGTACGTCTGAAGGAGTGAGGGGAGGCTGATGCCTTTAGAGATAGTGGGATAAGGCTTCAGATGGAGGTGTGACGGTTGAAAAGGGATTTTTGCCATCGCGGGCCAGGGCCGGGGGTCATGGAGATTTGTCAGAGACGCAGTGATGCGTGATTGCCTGGGGGAGGTACAGTATATCCAGGGCAAAGATGTACGCACAGATCAAGGGAGGAGGTTATTCTGCTGCTGACTGTATGGTTTCATGGAGTTTTAATTGACGCAGAGACTGAGCCAGTATCCAAGGTGAGTCCAGGCGGTCGAGATGACGAGGCGGAGATTGTGCTGCAGGGCAAACTAATACAGGAGGACAGAGTTCATTATAACCGTTACAGGAGCACCGCTGGTGCCAAACAGGTTTCACAGAAACAAAAAAAGCCCTTTAATAAAAAAACCCACTGGACTGAAAAAGAGAGGGGGAAAACCACACCATAAGTTCTGGAAGATTGCAGATAAATGGATACAAGGCCCCTGGGGGAGGGGGGTGTGGATTATTTTTAGATGTTTGTCACATCAACATGTCTTGGTGGTATCAGACTGAATGCATTCTGGGAAAACAGGTTTACACTCATGACAGTCAGAAATTTATTGCCATAGTTTCCTCATTACATTAAAACCATAATAAACTATAAGACCATTTGACCATATTTATTTACACACACACAAACACACACACACACACACACACACACACACACACATATGCACAAACACAACACACAAACACATTCACACAGATACATGCACTATCCCAGCAATAAAAGCAGGATTTAAAGCAGGATTGTTGCACTAATGAAATCAATAAGATCAGCACTGAGACGCTGTTAAAAGCTTTTCCTCCCTCTTTCACTCACCCCTTTCCTTTTAAGAGGGAACAAAGGCCATTCTCTCCTTCATCCCAGACCAACAAGCCTGGAGGATCACAAGCTTATACCTGTGAGTCACTCGCTTCCCGTAAGCATTTCATCATTTCTATGTGCAACAGTTTCTCTGAGCTTAGACAGATAGCAAGATCAGATTAGTAACACACACAATAGTCAACATGTGTCCCATTCACAAAAGTCCCAAAATACCCATGTAAGAACTAACTGATGGGTGTTCTCACTGAGAAGATGTTCAGTTAAGCCCCCTCCCTCTGTTGGCAAATGACACATAGCTCCTTGCCAAAATTTTTCCTGCAACATTCCTGTGTTGTAATACTGGTAAACGCCATGTACTGTATCTTTGACACTACTGGCCTTTCCAGTTTACTGCCTTGCATGAGTTTCTCTTGATATGCATGAGATAACCCGCTGGAGTCTGAAAAGTGATTACAGAATGATTGGTGCTTTGGTAAAAAATAATTAAATAAATATCACTTATATTATGTTTTGATGTTCTGATTCCTACTGAAGTTTGAGCTTCCAAAGGAAATAAAAATCATGGTTTCCTTTTGAATGGATTCATGTTTAAATATTGGCATAAATGGTTGATAAATGTGTTGGTTATTCCTTTTATTTCTGTGTTGCAATTTGTTTTCAGTATCTTCTAGAGCTGTTGCATTTTGTCAGAATTAGGCATATCTGCAGATATAGCAGAAGAATCCAGGTGAGATGCTTACCGAGAATGTCATTTCCACAGGTAAAAATCTCACAGTGCAAATGGGCAGGAATGGGTCTGGCAGAAGGGTGTCTGTTAGGCAAGGCAAATCAATGCAGTGCACCATAACCATGAATTCTGTCCTCAAACTAAATCGTGCTGCCGCATTATACACATTCAAATGTAATTATTCACATCCAAGTGGCAGGCTGAAAGTGCTTCTGACTGTGGTAGCCCTCAGCACCCCTCTGGAGGGGGATGGGGGTTGTGGGGGGTGTGGAGCGGGTTGGGGGGCACTCAGGGTGATAAACAGGAGCAGTGAAACCTGCAGGGAGAGCGGGCAGCTCGTCAGATGGCATTAGAAGCAAGAGACAGGGAGACAGCCTGCTGATCAATTACGGGAGAAAAAAAAGAAAACCCACCTCACTTCCCATGCAAATGAAGCTCGCAGCTGCCACGCGCCAGCGAGGCAGGACGCGCCGAAAAGAGGGCCATCATCCCCGCCGAATGACGGCGCGCTCACCGATATGGCCGCCGATGCTGCCACACGCTCTGATCTCTGTCACCCGCAGCAGGCGCACAGTAATCTGTCAGGAAAAGGGGGGAGAAAAAAGACAGAGAGGGAAATGTCGGAGCCCCGTGGGGTGGCGGCCCACAATCATTCACCCGGCACCCCGCTGTCTCCTCCAAGGAGTCTAAGTGAAAGGGCACCGTCGACAGGACCCATCTGGAATCTAATCTCCTCCCGACCAATCGAGGTGATCAGCACGCCTCCTTTGCATGAGTAAATCGATTTTGCACCCCCCGCTGCCACTGGCATTGAGGATGTGCCATTTTCCATCTGCAAAGGCAGCAATGCATTCGGTGGGTGTGGGAAAATGCAGGGGAGGATATTACATTTTCTCTGGAGATGCTCTTAACCAGCACAACTTAAATAGCTTAGGATTTTCACTTGTTTTCCATTCCCACAGGTGGATATTTACTATGGCAATTCACTTTAAATGGAAAGGCGTGCAACAAGCCCGAACGGACCCATGCCAAGACATCTTCATCTACCTTAAATAATGTGAACAAAATAGAATGCCAGGAGTGGATTAATCTACCCCAAAGTGGGCACAGGACAAGCTGAGTGAAAAATTGGACATTCCTACACAGAATTTGGAAAGGAAAGCAATGCATAAAGAGGAGGATGGCATCTCAGCCCACTGCCAGTTTGAGATCACCATCCAAAAATAAAAAAAGAGTTCCTGCATTTTTTTTCCGATTTGCTCTGGAAATGCACTCTGCTCCATGTTCAGTGCTTCGTCACCATTTCCACTGTAATAAAGAACTATTACAAGTAAAATGTGATTGGCTGTTTGATTGATTGACCTGTGATGCCCCTCTCACCTGTGCCCTCCAGGTTTGCTGTGCTGCTGCACTACCACGTCCTCCACTGTCAACACACTGGTTTCAGTCAACAGAGGAATCACTCAGCTTTGCAATACAGCAACCCACCTACTCATCTCACACACATATGGCTGCTTTAGAAATAAATGCTTCCTTTAACAGTGCGGAGGCACTGCCCCGCATACACACTTTGTTCACCTGCCCATGGTACACGCTCTGCTCACCTGCCCCGGATACAGGGTCTGCTCACCTGTCCCAGGTATGGGTTCTGCTCACCTGCCTTGGGTAGGCTTGTCTACCTCATCACCAACACAGGGGGGCCCTCTCCTGTCTGGCAGATCTATGAAATATGAATGAGCCAGACATTTTAGTGTGTAGACTGCAAGGCTATTGAATAAAATATGTTGCAGTTAGTGTGTTGTCTTAACTAGGCCATGATATACTTGCCCCGATTTTTATACATTATAGAGTTACGCTTCAATCAGCCAGTTGATTTTGTGATGCCTGGGTGCAACAGGCCAGAGCGGAAAGATAAAAATGACAAGTGGAATATCTGGTGTTCTTCACAGGACTCCATACTGTGGTAAATACTGAAGAACAGACAGGCATTGCTCAGGTGATCAATTATCCATGTCACCAGATGGGGCAGGGGAGCTAATGATGTTCCCAGCACTTTTTTTGCCTGGGTGCTGGGTTGCGCTAATGACAGCCATATGCTGACGGATGAGCGCAGCACCGGATTAATTAGGTCCCTGAGATCTGAGGCACCCCGGGGAACCCCCCCACCCCCTGTTTGATCAGATTTGTAGAGGCCGGTGGTGTACCCGGTCTCTGCGCTTTCATCGGCTGGTGAAGAGCCTTGTAGACAAGCAGGAGAGAAGCAGGCCCGGAGATGCAGCAGTACATGTGGCCCTGCGGAGCGACACCAAGGCCCTGAGCAGCACTCTGCCTTCGCGAGACCTTAGTCTGGGTCAACAGCAGACGGTGTTTGTGTGTGTGTTTGTGTGTGTAATTTGATATGAGGAGAAAGACTGAACATTTTACTGTAGCTCTGGTAGTATGTGATGAATGTGATAAGATGATGCGTGTTGCATTGAGGCAAAACAGCAATGTTGGAATTCAGAAAGCAGGGTGGAGAACACATAAACACACCTTCACCACACTGCTCCTTGCCCAGGTACTGGTGCTTCCCAGTCTGGACTACTGCGATCACCCTCCTGCAGCTGACTCTGCAGTGGGCTGTGTGGTGTAGTGGGGAAAGAGCTTGACTTAAGACTGCAAGTTTAAAACCAGGGCTGGACATCAGTGTGAGTACAGGTACATCACCTGAATTGCTTCTGTCTCAAAACGTAAACGAAGTCATCCTGAAAAAGATAATCTGCCCCAGAAATAAAATATTTCTATATAATAGTAACATAATAGTAATTTCTGATGACCCCAGTGTACCCAGACCTGCTATTTGGCTGCCCCACTCCAGCTTTGCGCTGCCCCTCTACTCATTACCCTCCATAGGAAATCAATTGCATCTCGTTCCTGCTCTGGTAATGATGTACCACATCCTCAGCCACATTGCCAAAACAGGCCAGCTAATGCCAGACACTCCTCCTCCAATGATGGTCTGACTGTCTGCCACTCCACTGAAAGATTTCATGCCCAGAGTCTGCTCCTTCATGGTTGAATGAATTACTTCCCTTGATCAGGTCGATGAAGTCACCTACCACCTTCCGTCTGTCCCTGGGGACTGACTTACATCGCACACGGGTTGAACAAACTGGATCTGCCCTGAATCTGTTATTTGCAAAGAGACCTGATGTCTTCTAAGTATGGCTGCCTGTTCTTTGATTCTTTTACACAGTTTACAGCTGGTACTGCAGCCAGCAGCTTGTAATTTTGCATTTGTTAGATCTGTATATTACTCTGCTGTCATATTGCAGTTGCTTATTTGCCATTTGTATTCTACACTTATCTTCCAATGCTCTGTAATAAGGATAAGGACATCTTCCAAATGAATAAATGAACAAATAAACAAAGAACAGAGAAGAGAGGGGAGAGAGAGAGAGAGAGAGAGAGAGAGAGAGAGAGAGAGAGAGAGAGAGAGAGAGAGAGAGAGTAAAAGTACTTTCATGCACCATTTCAGAGTCCTCTTTATTCTGTAGTAAAGAGGTTGGGGGGTTTGCAAATGTGTTAGATAATTAGAGACATATCTTTCTTCTTTTTCACTGCTCAGATGGCAACATAATTAACACAGGACTTTGTGAAACACACTATGCAAAGCAGCCCCCCACCACCACCACTGCCAACAGGCACATTAAAGATCCCACATTACAGCCTCCGCCCCCAGTATGGACCTGTATCAAAGTAACTTCAAAGTATGTGGCGGAGGAAAGGGCACTTTAAAATTGCTGGCAGTAATTGTGAGTCTCATCTTCGTCATTCCTGACCCACGAATGGTGGACAGCCTATTCCACAGCTTTCAGTCTGTTTCTGTTTCTGTTCCTGCATCTCAGCCTGTGAGAAAAGATGAACTGCAGTGGGGTTTGGGGGGCAAAGAACTGGACATGTAAGCCAGATGTTTCAGGTTCAAATCCCAGCAGGGGAGTACTTGTAAGTGTTGTATATTTGAACATACAGCATGTTAACCTGAATTTCTTCAGGAAACATTCACCTGTGTATTTGGACAACATATAAAGAAATAATTTAGTCATCCAGGGTAGTGGCATTTGCTAAGAAAACATGTAATTTAAATGTGCACAAAGCACCTTGATATTGCATAAGAGGCACACATGAAGTGAGCCCACCCCAAAGAATGGGTCCAGGTTGTGTTTTGAGTGGGTTCACCATGTTCTGCCTGTCATTTGTTCTAGGCTACTCATAATAAATAGCACTGACCTTCGACCTGTGACCTGTGTCCTTCTCTGGTCCCTCACTGCCATTCCCCAGAGGGGCATTGTTCTTGCCGTTCTTCTTTGTTGTATGAATCAGCCTGGTTATTTCTAACCCATATAAACAGGGCTTTGATTTTTTCAGCTCAAAATAAATACAGCTTCTACTCCTACCCGCTGTAGCTCATGAATTAAAGGCTGAGGTTGAGTGTGGTTTTGGGCAGTAAGTGATGAGGAGGCCTTTGTAGTTCACTTCTGTTTGTGGGTGAATTTTTCAGCCTTCTTCCTAATTTGCTCTGGGTTTTCTGTTTTTTTTTCTTTTTTGTTTGTTTGGTTTGGTTGGAAAAAAAAATCTGAACTCTGAAAAATGTTCTCAGTCCAGTGCTTTCAGACTAGGAAACTGTAAAATAATAAATTGCTAAATGTACCACTTACAACAAATACATTTAGATTTATTGAATGATTTAATGATTGATAGTAAAGAATGATATATTGATGTATGTTATTAATTGATCTGAAAATATAGTTTTCCCTCAGTCTATAAGAAGGAAATGGTAAAATATGTTTTCTGTAGATGTTGATCGGTAAATTCACAAAGACAGTTATCCTGAAACTGTACATTCTGGCCACACAGTACTGTCCAAAGGAAGGTGAGTGTCTGCTCTCCTTGCGGTGCTCCAGGTTTTAATTATGTTTTAATGATAATGTTTAAAATGAATGTTTTGATAAATCACATCTAATATCATCATACCTCCAGTGGTTCTGGGGAAGGAAGGGGCAATCATATGAAATCACAGCCTCATCTCTGTCTCATACACAGGAAAAGTGGAGCAGGACTCACGACAGCCATCAGACAGTTCTGATCCAAAAACTGGATTACACTCACTCTTATCTGTGTTATTATATTTGAAGGATGGATCATCATTTTATGTTTTGGTTTTGCCCCATATCACTGTGCATGTATGACTTTTCATCCTTTTTAATATCAAAGTAGATTTTACTTTTAATACCAAAGTGAAATCGACAGCAAGTGGAGTCATATGACTTGTGAGAGATATGGTTTTGTCACTGGGATAAAGTCAAAAAGCCCCTGATTGGGGTGTATAAAAGGCAGAATCATCAGGCAATGCAACATCAGACATGGTGCAGAATCTGGTCAGTCTCCTCTCTTGTATTCCATTGGCGCAAAGCAGCAAGACAGATCTAGTATTGGAGATGACACAGAGGTCATTATCGTTAACATTCTATCCTGACACTCCTTGTGAATGTGGACCGTAGCAATTATTCAAAATGGCCCACGCTCCGAATCCTCTGATGCTCAGTGCAGAATTTTTCATTAGAATTGGACTGCACTTTCATTTCAGCCTACAGGACATGGACAGGTACGTGGATCAAAAGAATTTCAGAAACTATACTCATAAAAGATCCACACTCAACACTTTTTCTATCAAAAAAAAAAAGATTCAAATGTTAAAGGTTCAAACGTTTCAGCATGCTGGCATATTGCCTTCATCCCAGAAGAAAGTGAAATGCTGACATATTTGAACCTTTAAATGTTTAGTCTAATTTTATAGAAAAGCTCTGAGTGGTGGTCTTTTATGAAAGCAGTTGCTGAAATTAACATTTTTGTGACTTCACTGTTACATAATGTGAAGCTATGACAAATTTCAGGCATTAGCAGCAGATTTCAAGCTCATTTTGGTCTTATGTTTTTGTTTGTGGTTGTTGTTTTTTCTTGGTCAATGAACTTCAATGCCAGTTGCAGTCCATTCATTCCATGACAGTCCTTGGGCCATTTTGTGACTTTTAAGTCACGCTCAGTTATGCCTAAATGAACATACATTTTCACATAGCTGACATAAATACATACACAAACATTTTGTTTTTTTCTCAGACATTCATGTCTTCTTACTTTTTAAGTGCACAAGCTAATAGAAAAATTGTCACATTTTCTAAAACATTCAATGGACAAGTTTTTGTTCCATGACATTCTTTCTCTTCCTCGTCCACTTCCTCCTCCATTGACAGAGAAGTGGCTTCACATATTGCGTATAAAGCTGTGCTCATGATCTGTGATGAGTAGACTGAGCCCTGTCCAAGGGCAAGCCTTCCCCTGAAGTGTGCAGCCAAGACACTGTAGATTATCGTGTCATGAAGCATCAGGAACTCTCCCAGGAGCTGTGATTGTGTCCGTGAGCATGTGTTTGTGTAAGAAGCAGCACACTTCCCGGGCAGCTAAAGCTGAATCCTTGCCATCAGGTAAAGAAAAACAATGAGCAAGGACACAGTTTTGTCTCCACAGTTACAGAGGCAGAATCTTTTTCTACTCAAAAATAATGACAGCAACTTTTTTAAAAAGATCACTTGAAACTAAGAGCAGGTGTGCTCATCATGTAAGCACTGCAATTCAAGGCTGGACCTTCCCTTATAGAAACTCATTCAGCAGTGTCTGATGAAGCATATTCAAAATCCTTTTTAAACCCACTCAAGGTGATGCCTTGTCTTGATACAGAACCTTCGAGGCCTCATGATGTGCCCTCAAATGTTATTTTCCAAAACAGCGTTGCTATTAGCATTTTGTTTAAAATGTCTTCTGCACCACCTCCCCATGTCTCCTCTTACATTCATGCAAAATCACTGATAAGCTGCCCTTTCTCCTTTTACAGTTAGACCTTGAAACCCTCATTCCTTCGATTATGGTTTTGCGTTAAAATGGTACAAAAGGCAAGGGAAAAGGAGGGAAAGAGTTCTCATATATTTGAATCTTATATATTTCTTATCTTTATAGGAGTACTTTGGATCTTACATATTTCCAAGAACTGTTGAAACACCCCCCATTTTTTGACTGTCTTCCATATTACTTTCATCTGTCTTTGGGGACATTATAAGGCTTATCCTTCAAATCAACATTGTTTGAGTCATTACCATAGCATACATAAAAAGTACTTTTATATATATTTAAAAAGAACTGGCCAGTCTGAGAGGGAAACTGGGAAAGTAAGAAGTATTTACATAGCTGCTCTCAAAAATATAAAAGAAAATCAGTAATGATAAAACGCTACCACAGTCCTATTCATCCACAGCTCCTCACTGAAAGAGTTACAGAGACAGGGGAGTATGTTCTGCTTTTCCAGGGGGGAGGCTACCCTACCCTGCACAGAGGAATGCTGATCATAAGAGAATCTGTTCACAAAGCAACACAGGCTCCGTTATTGTCAACTGTTTCCTGTGCTATTACCCTGCAGTTACATTCATACTGATGTCTGCAATCTTTTCATGGGATTTCTCAAACAGCATTCTATGAAAAGAAAAGAAAGATCCAAAAGGACGATGTCCGCATCTTACTGCACTGCCTAGCTGTCATGCAGTTTCACATTATTACAGAAGCTGTGTGATATTGTCCCTTTTGGTTCAGTTTGGGTTGATCAGTGGTCAAATTTATGGTGGGGTAGAGCTGGGATTTGAGTTAAGGTAAGGATGAGGAGGAGAGCAAGGATCTCACATCTGTTATCATGTGGTTGCTATGTAACGATATGTTGATTCACACTGGTTCTTAAAGTAGTCTCAGTATGGTTACACTGGTATCAGATTAGCATCATGTAATGTGGCCTATCAGGATATGCTGTTGGCTTCACGTCTAGTTGCCTGCCACATGTACACTACACAGGTTATAGCTTCTATGGGCCATATTTGCTTAACCACACCTCCTCTTAGCAAAGAAAACTGAACGCCACCTGCCAAAAAGAACTATGGCATGTCAATCATTTCAGAACTTTAGGCATTTGCTGTGACATTGTTGGTAGTCTCCTTTCAATGCTTGTTACATGAACAGCCTACTGTCCCTTCAAAAGTAAACCTGTTTTGAGAAATACCTCAAAATTACACCCGTCAGTGTTTCAGGGCGTTTACCATGGTGAGGTTTTGAACAGTGTGGAAAATCAGATCAGGTCAGGCTGGTACGGATTAACAATCACTGGGTTGATATAGGATGAAGACTTCATGACATGAGAAATGAAGAACACAATGGTGATATTCTTTACTAAACTTCACTACATTAAAAGATCAGAGCATTGTAGCATTTATAAAAGGTCTTATAGGAATATAAGAGCCAAGCAATTTAAGTTAAGCAATGTAGCTCTGAGCATTTGGATTAAAGTCAGCGTGACCCTACCGTGTCTGTGCCTTTGTGTTTGTGAATAAAAAAGGAAAATAGCCCTCTTTTGACAGGCGGAATAATTGTAACTTTGGTGAGAGCTGTTATGATTGCTGTGAAGGAACAATGCAAATGCATGCTGTGAACAAAGTGTTCCATCTCTGCGCTGTGGTCACAAACAAACCTGAGCTTCACGGTGCCGCTCCATACATCCTGTCAGCATTCAAATATGTGTATGGACAGATCATGTATACTGACAAACAATATTGATCAAAGTGGCCTGTTCTGAATAGTTATAAGTCATTTAAGACACATTGTCTTGACAATGTAAATGCAAATGTGAACTTTCTTGGTTTGTGTGTGTGTGTGTGTGTGTGTGTGTGTGTGTGTGTGTGTGTGTGTGTGTGCATGTGTGAGGAAGACAGAAATGGAGTGAAGGAGAACTACCTGGTACAGAAATAAGTAGCAGTACTGTTTCTGATCTGATGTGACGGAATGTTCTCATAGCATGTTCTGATACGGAGGCATGTTTTTTTGATGACATGCTCCGAGGTGGCATAGTTACATTTTTTGCCACTGACTGTACTTTATCGTCCATGAGACAGCCTGAATTTGTATTGCCAAGGCATGTGGGAGTGGGATACAGAGTGGCAAAGTAGGACGGGGAAGCCGGGGAGATACTGCTGTAGCCAATCCGCTTTATATTAAGACTCAGTCAACCCATTTCCAGTAAATGTACTTGTCATACAAAGTAAGAATCCTCCAAAGTTTCAAAGAAACACACAAATTTCAAGTTTCATACTTGCCCTCAACTGTTATTGGTGTCTGTTGGAAACAGTGTCCAATGTAGCTCATCTTAAAGAAGCATTCAGTCCTGGCAGACAATGTCTCTGGAGTACTCCATAGGCTTCATTACTCTGTATTTTTATTTAAATCCCAAGTTTACTGATAAATAAAATGCACTTCAAAAGAATTATAAAATATTTAAATTCTTTTCTGAAGAGCTCAAGCACCACACAACAGTGTACTCCTTTCATATAATATGTTCTTGTGCAATGTCCAGGGATTAAGTGATTTTTAAAACACAACTAGGAAATTCTGCATCTTTTGTATGCATGATCTGGTGAACATCCTTCTGATACTTTGCTGCTGTTTCGGATGAAATAGGATGATGTAATAAGAGAGGAAAGAGTCAGCATGTTGTTGCTAGAGCAACAGCAAAAGGTGATACTGGAGAGGACCAAACATCAGAAGCGAGTACACGCCACCTCAGCCAAAGACATTTCTGATAGAGCTCAGCTGACTTTACTGACCTCACACCTATATGCTCTCATTCTCACACACAAACACACACACACACACACACACGAACACACACACACACACACACACACAGTCCTGTGTGGCACAGCTTCACACCTTGTGAGCACATACTCCCCATGCACTCTGTTGTTTCTCTTATCCATGTTCTACCCCGCCATCCACACCAAGCAAGGGGGGAAGAGCGTTCAGAACACACCAGAATATTAAACAAAGTGCAGGGTGCGGTTTTACTACGGCTTTAGTAACTGCTAGTCCTGAGAATACAACATGTTAACTGTAACAAAAGAAAACAAACAGGAGCATTTTAGGCTCCGGTGTGAATGAGGTACAAAGGAAAAGGATGCAGAGTGTGTAAGCTTAGACATGGTGTTAAGGTAAAGCGACGCTGTTCTAATGATACCTCTACCGCTGGGAGTCATTTACCTCCTCATTCAATCAACACCTGCCCCTAACAACAAGTTATGAATGAATGCAGCCATTAGTGTTTTCAAAACAAGCATGCCTTTTGTCTGTAATTTTGATTATTGCTGAACTTGCCGACCTTGTTGCACGGTGTTTGTGAAGGATGAAAATACCCACTACCATTTAATTGTGAGTCGGATAGATTTGTTGATTGTATTCAGGGGTAACCGCAGATGGGTGACTAGATAAACAGCCTGCTTTGATGCCATTTTACGCAGTACTTGTACTTAAAGGAAAATGTTTTCACATCACTGGTGTTTGCAGTAACAGATTTGTTCATTTTGTAAAATGACCAAAATATACTAACGAGGTGTTTCGCATAGGTTGGTAGGAACTGACTGGACACGCTGGCTGTTGAAACGATTGGTTCCTGAAAGTTCCTGGTTCTCTTTATCTTGTTTCCCAGCTCACAGCTCTCAGCTCAGACCAGTGTGGCAGCTTTGCTGCCACAGTCTCACTTTGATTTGTTTAGCGGTACCCCAGAAACAGGCGACCCAGCAGAGAGCAATTCTGGAGCAGACAGACATTGTACGCCCCAGACGGTGGTGAGTACAGACATGTGAGTGTTCTGTGTGAAGCCAGACCTGTCACACGTTGTGTGCAGATGTAAGAGCAAGACCCTGCACGTAAGCACTCTGTACAGGTACGACGTCATTACTTCACACCTGCGCGCTCTACGCAAGTGCACCATGATTATCTGACACCTTAGCCCTCTACACAGGTGAGAGTTGAAAGACAGCTTTGTTTCTCTGCTGGTGGAGTCTAACCTTATCTTGCAGCTCAGTGGCTAGCTGAAGGCAAGGGTGAGGGAAGTCAGTCTTCCCTCTTCTGGCAATGCCCCCACCCCCTTCACTCCCACCTCCACAGCCAGCTTCAGATCAGAGGCGGAAACTGCCTTTGCTGTCTCTGCAGCCAATCGATGTTCTGCGCCGTTCAAAGCACACCCCCAGTGTTCTGTGCAGCGCCCTCCTGCCTGCTTAAGAGGCTGATTAGAGTCATTAAGAGCAGAACTGAAGGCCTTCTCAAGCAGGATCATTACCGGGGCCTTTCTTAAAGGGATAAATGATTTCACTTCTGGAGAGACTAAGGAGGTCATTTAAACAAGGTCACTTTTCTTTGCCTTCCTCCAATAGCAAGACAGGAGTGTGTGTGTGTGTGTGTGTGTGTGTGTGTATGTATGTGTGTGTGTGTGTGTGTGTGTGTGTGTGTGTGTCTGGAGGAGCAGGGGCTGGGGAGGTCCTGTCGAACATCTGTCAGCTTTGAAATCTGAATTTTAAAGTATAGTCTACAGCTGTAGTTTTGCTATTTATATGTTGCTATTTGTGGATTTCAGCCCCAGGTCCTCCTCTTTACAGCTTTCATAATGAAAAGCAAACGTCTCTCTGCAGCTGTAGCTGTGGCTGTCCAACTGCCACTGCCTTTGCGTTGTCTGGAAAAGTTTCTGTATGAATTATTTTAAATGTCTGTGGAGTTTAGGTGCACCAAGTAAAACAAGTTTTGAGCTAACTTGAGAAGCTGACTAATAGATGAATATGAGGCTGTTTCATAGGCTTTATGTTTCCATTTGTTAAATTTTACAGGAAAGTTTTTTTTTGTTTCTTTTGAATTGATTATGGTATTAATGTGTATGATCTCTCAGCACCTCTTCTTCCAATCACATTACCAAATCACTCCCACAACCCTTCTATGGTTGCCCTCTGCAACAATCCAAACCAGCCCACCTTTGTGGCTATCCAATCATACCTTATCCCTGTGGCTCCCCAGTTACACCTCATATCTGTGGTTCACCAATCACAGCTCACTTCTGTGGCTCACAGTTGTATTTTCTCTATGGCTAGCCCCTGGAGAACACCAATCATAATTCAATGCTCTCTGTTGAAGCCACTGGTGTTCATCCTGTCTGCTGACTGATGATAAGAGGCTGAGATTAGTGTTGGTCAAAGTGGCCAAGAGACCGTGGGAGCAGAAAACCAACTGAATCATTGAACCCTCGAAGCAAAAGTAGCCTTGAAAGCAGGAACAATCTCCTAATGATCAGTATTTACTATATTTCAGCTTGTATGATGAATGAGATGATCACATATGCCTTGAGTGTGATGGGAGGAAAATGGTATCCTAGATCCAGTCCCCTGGATTTAATGAAAACTGCCAAATGAAAACTGCCAAGACTGCCCCATTTAATTCATCACATTTTTTAAAAAGTTATCCTAGATTCAATCAAAACCACCTTGCAATTTTAGTGGGAAAAGCTGCTGTGTCAAAATATGGCACCACCTTGGTTGGGCTGGATTTTCTTCTTGATTGATTTTTATTTTATTTAAGTGGAACAGTCATAGTTCGGTTTTAGCTTGAGCTGCTGGGGGAGACAGTGTTGTGAGTCATTTTATCAGCGCTAGTGCTAGTCCAGACGTAATTTCAGCGCACTTCAAGACAAATTTATGTGTGATTAGCTGATTGGGAAAATGGTATGCACCAAGCTATGGACAAACATTACTATTACAGGGGAATGATTTCAATCATCAGAGTACTGAGAGATTGGCGTACAGAGAAAAACAGCACAGGACAATAAACAAGGTTTATGAGGACCTGCTGCAGTAGCATGTAGAGCACATCTTAGCTCCAGACACACATTTAAAGAGTTGATGATAATAACAGAAACATAGTAACATTCTGTTCCGATTGCAGACACACCAGATGTCACTCTTGGGCTGCCACATGTCCAGTAAACAGATGCGGGAGATGATGAAAATGTTTTTCCTCACCGCTGCATGCAGGTACCCACCAGACAGCCTGTTTCGGACAGAGCGGACAGGTTCTCCAGCTCCCTATTAGCAGGGTTCACTGCATCACAGTCTGGTGGGGATATCACTAAAGTTTCTGTCCTTAATGTGGTCGCTCAGAGAGCTTTTCACATTGCAAAGCCTGCCAATAGTCCTGACCATGGCCTCCTTTTGAGACTCTTCCTCCTTTCTTCTCTCCATATTCAAGTGCCCATTGCCAGTCGGAGCCACATGGGTTCCCCTTTTGAGCTAGGTTCTGCTCAAGGTTTCTTCCATTCAGTTAGAGAATTTTTCATTGCCACTGTCACCTTAGGCTTGCTCTTGTTTGTTCAGGCCCACTATCCCTTTAAATCTGCTTTGTGACAAATTTCCCTTGTAAAAAGCATTATGCAAATAAAATCAAATTGAATTGAACTGAAGTGAATCTATGGCAGCCAGCGTTGGCCCTGCCCGGCTGTAGGCACATCCCCATGTGGGTACGGTTCATCTCCCGGTGAGCCACGTGTTGGGGCGCATGCCTGCTTTTGTGTTCATGGCAGAAAAGGATGCCAGCATCTCCTGGAGAGGGTTCGTTACACACCTGGGCTTTACGCTGACAGATTCAGCTGGAACACTCATCCTGCAAACCTCAACGCGGCAGCCAGTGGCCCGAGAGGCATCCAGCAGCCTGCAGCTGACAAAAAGAGATCAAACGTGTGATTCTGCCTGCTCTGCATCCACATACTGAACCCTCTTCACCAACCCCTACTGTGGTCCACACACACACACACGCTACACTCTCCGCATTAGTCAACACCATAAGCTGGTCACTCTGATCACCATGGTAATCAGCAGTCTGGGGGCAGTTGCTCAGTGAGATCAAATGATGTCAGCAGAAGACACTGGAAGGGAGAAACCATTTCGGGTCGGAATAGGGGGCCGGGGGTACACCCTTCATAGATGTGAAGTTTGGGCACCAGTTTTTACCTAAAGTGCACTTGCTTATGCAAGTGTAAAATCCCATACCCAATTCAATTAAAATATATATGTTAAAATATAATGAATGTAATCCTTTGTTAAAGCTGCTGCATGGGCGATCATTAAGAGATGAAGATTTTCCAAGGTCACCCAACAAGCTGTGGGCCCCTCTGAACTTTAATGTTTGACCAACGTGGGCCTGACATAAGCTATTTACACTCACATCTAGTCACCTGGCAAACACTCTTATCCTGAGCAACCAGCGAAGCAAATGAACAGAAGAGTACACAATAGGGCTACATGAACAACAGTGCATACGGAAAACATCAGACCACATGTGATTAAAAGTGTGCTGATTGCTATGAGAGTTCCATTACAAAGCGACAATCTGTTGTCACTGGCATGGTCAGGACATGGGACGTCTGCCACATCACCAGTTCTGTACCTTTAAAAAGGGATGCCGCCACAACAAACAAGTAACAGAGGCCATGGTGCAAACCAAGTTGTCCTGGATAACACCCTGTCAGATAAGACATAACAGGATGTTGCCTTTAATAGAGCAATCATCCTTACTGCACTTCAAACAGCAGGATGTGCATACAGCAGCTTCAATTAAACCTTTTAGTCCATTAGGGAAGAACAGGATCTTCTCTCTAGGGATAAAACTACTGATTATCTTCTCTAATATGTCCCTTTTTTCATCAGCGTACAGTGTTCCTGTACGCTGAAATCATGGGGCATTAGCCCCCTCTAAAGGTCCTCTGATGATATGACAGTGGTCAGATGAGTCTGGTCTTCTCTATGGTCTACATGTGAGAGGAGGAGGGACTGAGAGGGCAAATGCTGGCTGATACAGGTCACACAGATGAAACTGAAAGTATCGGGTCAGGTGACGGGGAAATGTGCCACAGCAAAGCGAAAATCAGAAGCGTATCAGAGTGACATCACAGCACCATCACAGCAATAACATCATCAATAACATCATCACCACTATATCTGAATGACATCACAGCAACGTCAGGCTGACAGACTTACAGTAACAACAAAATTATGTCAGCATTGCATAGGAGTGAAATCAGAACAATAACATGATGAATGAGAGTGAGGATCATCTGAACATCTCAGCATCTGAGAGGAATCACAGCAGCTTAAGTGTGACTTCAGAGAGACATCAGAGAATCACACTGGAGGAATGACAGAGCAGAATTCCAAAAACAACAAAGTAACATCCGAGCTGGAGTCAGTTCACTGACACGGAAACAGACATAAAAGACAGGGATAAACATTAAAATAGTCCATGCATTTGGCTTCAACAATGTTTTTTTCAACATAAAGTTGATCAGTATTTTTATTTTTTACCACAATGCAGTTAAAATTATTCCCTTGACCCACATTCATAAAAGAATCATTTAATTTTATACATTCTAAAAACATGAATACAGAGAAGTAATCCACGTAGGTGTTTAATAAAAATTGCTGTTGCCATTGTAGCCACAGTGTTTCTCAGCTGTTCAATATTTGGTTTTGATCAATCCATATCAGAACAAAACACAATATCATTATCCAGGACTTACGGCCTGTCAGAGCAGTGTTTCTTTATCTGCAGGGAGAGTGTAATTGGCAGCACTGCGCGTGGTTTGCTTTCTCCCTGTTTGATGTAGCGCTCCACTCTCGATGGTTTTGATGTTGCAACAGAAAACAAAAGCGGCGTGCACAATGTCATGTTGCGTTTTATCTCCAGGACGGAAAATGTTTGGTTCGTTAGGGACCCTGTTCAGTTTGTTTATCTGACCCAAACAGTGCTGAAGCAGGGCCATTTTGTGATGTAGAAATGATTGTGCACAGCAGTGTCTTGTTAAATACATAATATATGCATTTGTCCTATTTAGTTTTGTTATATCCATATAAATAAAAGCAATATTGTTGGCCCTTTAGATGACATTACCTCTGTCTTGTGCTCTTGCTCACAATGTGCACACACACCCTCCTGGGAAGAGCAGGCTTTAAGTTCTCACGTGACATTGCTACTGTTTCTGTCATTGTGACTACTTGACATACAATATCCTGAGCAGGTGTGTCTGTCATTCCTCAATGGCATGTATGAATATTTGATTTGCGCACACACACACACACACACACACACACACACACACACACACACACACACACACACACACACACACACACACACAACCTGTGCCAGGCTGAGCAGCATGGCAGACCAGAACTCAGGAATCACAGGACCAGTCCCCATTCTGCAATGCTGAGCTTGTGGGACTGTCTTTCTGTGTATACACTGTGCTCTCCGCACTGTAGATCCATTATCCGTCTACCTGTGCTTTCTCCACATGCCCGTCTCTCCCATTTTCCCCATTACCGCTCCCCATCCTCCCAAAAATTTCCCATTGTCCACAGTAAAAATAGTACCCTTCAGCATCCTCCTAACCATCACTCTCCCCAATATAACCTGTAACCTCCCTTCACCCTTCTCCCTCCACATTACCCCCTTCTTCCATTCTCCCCAGTGAAACCAGTGCCCCCATCCCCACACCCTCTAACATTCCTATTCTCCCCAATAAAACCATTACCTGTCCAGCACACCCCCCAAAATGTCCCATTCTCCCCTATATTACCAGCACCCCCCAACACTCACAACCTCTCCCTTCTCTACAATTCTCCCATCATCCCCAATATAACCAGTAACCCCCACATGCACAACTCTCCCAATCTCCCCACACCTCTCTCTCTGCAACTCTCATTCCCCATCTCTTCTGCTCCCATTGGTTGTGTAATGAATGGGAGTGTTTTGAGAATGGAAGTTTCCACTCAGACAGAGACTACCTCACCCCGCCTCCAACACAACCACAGAAGGGAAACTCTGCCATTGAATTTCCTCTCTTCTCTAACAGGTCAAACCACCTCTGCCACAGGTTACCCTATCCACCAGCCCTGTGCCACTGCAACCATTCAGCCCCCACAAACCAAGTCCGATCACTCACCCAAAACCTTTCCTTATCTCAGTCTGGAAAAAAAATATGTCAGTATTTTTCCATAACCCTCTCTGCCTTTGATTTTGCAATACCACGGCTTCAGTGTAATGTGGCCTGAGGTGCATTGCCGCTGGTGTAGGGGGGTGAAAGGAAGGTTAGTTTTCGCACTTACAGAGTACAGAGACGAGTCGGTGCCTGTCTCTTTTTTCTGGGGAGGGGCACATTCCTGTCTGATCCACTACTATTACCATGTCATGAATACCTCTGGCCCACCCACTCCGTGCCTGACGGTGAGAGAGAGAGAGAGGAGGTGAGTGCCTCCGTCTCTCTCTCTCTCTCTCTCCCCCCTGCCCTTCCCCAGGTGAGGAGCAACAGCTCTCCCAGCAGGTTCCACTGGATTGTTGATGAGCCAGATCTTCCCGAGACGTTCGCCTGCTGTTGCCGCTTTCCCTCTCTGCGTTCCCTTTGTGTTTTTTACCTGCCCCACACAAAGGCTCACACCAGGTAAGGTTATTTTTTATCTGTTTTTCATTCGCTGTGCTAGTACGTTCTGCTCTTAAAACAGGTAGACTGGAGGAACTACTTTTAATGAATTTGTTCCCTCATACAAAGAGCTGGTTGGGTGGGGATGTAAATGTGAAAAGACAATATGGAGTCGTGTGGAAGGAAACACATCTACAGCAATGGCAGGGCTTCAGAGCTGAGGGCAGCAAAGGATAATGGAGAGGCTTTCTTTCTCTTACATGAAAGGGTTCATTACCGTTTCAAGTTTGTTTGAAACTTGGCTTGACGTGACATTCCTATAGAAGAGGAAATGCAAAGTGAGTTATGGAGAACAAAAGTAAAAAATGCTCTCAGTCATGATGGATATTATTTAATGTTTAATGTATGAATTCTATTATGGGGTTGGCAGTATAGCTTCTTTTGCTATTTCAAAGAGAGGATATGCATACAATTTTGGCTATGACTGATTAACATTCATCTGCTCTTCATTTTATTTAGCCCTAAAAAAAGAATATAAAAAGCTATTTATTTCTCTGTATTAAACCATTTCTCACTCTATTATTAAACCATTTTTCTATCAAAATGAAAACAATGGGTGACAAAATGAGAGACCTCAGGAAAAGAGTCATTTTGTTGGAAAAGCAATATTGTAAACTAAGTGACAAAAACATGACGGCTGCTACCAACATCTCTCCCCCTGTAAAGAACACTGAGAATCACACAGCCCGGAGATGGGGCAGACAGGAGCGGGCAGCTGGCTAATGGAGGATGTGGCTATAAAGCAAACCTCCTTCACACCTCTGCCTCTTCCCTCTCTCACACTGCTATCTATCTAGTGTAACCTATGTAAGTCGCTCTGGATAAGAGCATCTGTTAAATGCCATTAATGTAATGTAATGTAATAATATCTGAATGCCACTTATGTTATATCACCCAAATGCCCTCAAAGCAGCCCTGTACCTTAGCGGTCAGGCCCTGCTTCTATTTCAGGGAGGCTAGAATTCAGGTCTCAAAACTTAAACAAGGCCGAGCCACTTGTCAGTTGCTCAAGGACAAAAACAGTGTGACAGGATAAACGCATAGGGTATTGCCTCCATCAGCTGGTTCCTGTTTTGGAGCTGAATTAGCTTAGCTCCTGTGCGTACTGTGTTAGTGTTACTTTCAGAACAGGATCAGGTCACACTATCATGTGGGCTGAAGGGCTTTGTTTCTGTTTCAGGTTGTCTGAAGGCCCATGGTGCCCGAGGGTGGTTACCACGGTTACCGCTTTTCGTGTAGACCAATAGCCTATATCTCATATACTGGGCTAAGTTCCCCACTAATTGCATTTCAGAAATACTTTCCATGAAAGAATGCAGCATTTGTATTTCTCACAACTAGAGCAACAGGCAGAATGGAAACCACATAATCTGCCTTTGTATTGGTCAGAATGCTGGGTCACTCTGTTTTATAATGGCGCGTTCAATCAATTTGAAATCCGATGATACAGTGAATACACTTCTACATATTAATTAAAGATGACTTGTTTATTTTAAATTGGTACACAAACAGATTGTTAGCAGGTAATTAAATGTTATATATTGCAGGTTTTGAATCAATAACAGGATTTAACATTGATGTTTACAGTTCAATAATGCACACACATTTTCCGATCAATGTGGTCTACAAATAGTCAGATTGGACATTCTATTTCAGTGTGAAGTAATCCTGTATCGTTCTCACTCCCTTTCGCCTCCAATAAGTCACATTTAGCTAATACATAATGAGATAAGTAAAAGGTCTTCAAACACAGTTGTATATGGAGCTACAGAAAGGTTCTCTAAAAATAAAGAAAGGCAAAGCCAGAAGGTTCTTACAACACAGTAGCTGAACCCAACCTAAAATCTGTTCAGACATGCTAACTGCCTTACAAGTTGCCTGCTACTTGAAATAATTACTCAGCTTCTTTGGAAGCTAGCTCTCTTTATCCAACAGCTGTATGTCCATAAAAAATAAATACATGTTTTGTTTTGGCTGTTGTTTTTTGTGTTTTTTTTCATTTCAATCCACTCTAACATCTACATTTAAAGATTACAGCAAAAATAACACAATCACACACTAGTCCGCTTAGGGGATTATCATTATCTAAATAGTAAAATAGTATGGCACAGTCATTGTTGTTCCTTTTCATCAAATCTTAGAAAACCTTCAAAGACATTTTAATTACCATATTTCACAAGAAATTAATCTAATACCACAAGCAAAAACAAAAACTCATTAAGATTTAGTTAAATATAGAACATCTTGAGCTGTGCTCACAAAATCTGCCTCACATTTGAAGCTTTTAATCTGAGGTTTACTAAAAGTAATCAGCGTATCTCTGACATCATGATTCCTCAGGAAATGAAACAAGTGAGACAGGCTTGGTGTATTTTTGAAGTATTTGGCAGGTTCAGATGCCCCCAACAAACATTAAGCACTTGCCCTGGCATTTATAGTACTGAGGCATATATCAGACAGGGTTTGGCTTGTAATTGTGGGGAGGAAACAGCAAAGGCTTCAAAAGCCAAGCAAAAACCTAAAATAATTGGATTATAAATGTACACCAGTGTGTATAAATGTTAACTTGTTTTTGCAGCAGGAAGCTGAATGTAACGGGAGTCGGGGCTCTTTGTAAAAGCTGAGCGCTGTTGTTGTTTCAGGTGCTGATCTGAGGACACACTCGCCGCAAGGATGAACTGGTCGGCGCTGGAGGGCCTCCTGAGTGGGGTGAATAAGTACTCCACGGTGTTCGGCCGCGTCTGGCTCTCCATGGTCTTCATATTCCGCGTGCTGGTGTTCGTCGTGGCGGCGCAGCGCGTGTGGGGGGACGAGAGCAAGGACTTTGTGTGCAACACGCGGCAGCCCGGCTGCACCAACGTGTGCTACGACAGCATCTTCCCCATCTCCCACATCCGCCTGTGGGCCCTGCAGCTCATCTTCATCACCTGCCCCTCGCTCATGGTGGTGGCGCACGTCAAGTACCGTGAGGAGAAGGACAAGAAGTACGCCGCCATGCACCCGGGGTCTCACCTGTACGCAAACCCGGGGAAGAAGCGCGGGGGTCTGTGGTGGACCTACCTGCTCAGCCTCATCTTCAAGGCGGCCTTTGACTCCGCCTTCCTCTACATCCTGTACTTCATCTACGATGGCTATGACATGCCCCGCCTCTCCAAGTGCAACCTGGAGCCCTGCCCCAACACGGTGGACTGCTTCATCTCCCGCCCCACCGAGAAGCGGATCTTCACCCTCTTCATGGTGGTCTCCTCGGCCATCTGCATCTTCATGTGCATCTGCGAGATGATCTACCTGGTGGGCAAGCGCTGCCAGAAAGTGATGAGGCTCCGGTACGAGAACGAGCGGCTGCTGTTCGTCGAGCGGCACGACATCACCACCCTGGCCCCGCCCAGGTCAGAGTTCATCAGACTGGACCCCACAGCCAATGATCTGCCCATGCACAGCGTTGCCAACAGCAACAGCCGCAAGGCTGAGGAGGCTGCTGCCACCAACAAAACAGTCTAGATCAACCAACTGAGAGGAGGTTCAGGGGACTCGCTGCTCCAGCGTGACAAAGTAGAGGGACCCAGATGAGCAGGCCCACAGCAAAGACATGCTGGAACTGAATAACCCAGAATTCTGGTGTTTCCGTCTGTAAACTTCTTTCTGAGAGGTGCCTGTTCTTTCCCACAATGCAATATTGGAGTGGTTGGCTCACACAGAGTGCCTCTCTCTATTTCTGTGTTTCCACTGGTGCATCAGAGTGATAAAATATACTGCTAAGATATGGTGATAGCAGGTGAAACTGGTATACAGATACTTGAACAGCATGTAGTTAGCGAAATTGCATTAGATTATTTAAAGGCTTTAAACTTCCATTTGCACATGCATTCTTACTTGGGCATTTTTTAAATGATGCAACCACACAATGACAGTATCCCAGGGCAGATTTAAAACCACATCACCCAGATCCAGAGTCCACAGCTCTCACAATGATTCTACTTCATAGCACAAACTCTTAGATCCAGAGTCTAGATCTTCCATTATCCCTCCAGACTGCCAGACTGAAGTTATACAATCCATATTACACTTAAAGTTCCAGAACACGCAATTTCTGGACCAACTGTTGTCAATTTACAGAGCTTCATAAATGGCCTTTGAAAAAACAGGTAAAATGTAAACTGAATGTACTTTTTTTCCTCAGGGTATAATTCTGCGAAAGAGGATTTGGGCATGTTTCCTTCTGTTGTATTACCAAAACAATTTTTTTCAAAATGTTCAGCTTGCAAATCATGCCATGCAGATAAAACATAAGTGGCTTTCCTATCCTGTAACAAGATTACAATCTATAACACCTGTCCCAACCTGCAAAACTAACTGCACTTCCTGCTGCCCCTTCCCTAAGCACCACTCCTTGTTGTGGTTCAGGCCACCAACTGAGCATGAAGTCACTGTGTACAGGGTCTCTGACAGACAATCCCCCTGCGGAAGCACTGCAATGGACAATATTAGCTGTTAAGACATACTGTATGGGCATAACCAACTGGTGGGATGGGGTCTTAACATTTAATCAACAAGGGCACCATAATGAGTGCATCTGACGTCAAAATAATATTTTTGTATAAATGGTCTGTCCAATAATCTTTATTTATAACTTTTTACAAATAAAAATATGAACTATGTTTGTATTTGTGTCATTTTTGTCAGCAGCATACTATGTAAGGATATTATTCAACCTTCTTTGAAATGTGTCCCAGTACTGACTATTTAGATGCAGCATGGGATTAAGGGTGTGTTGACCACATTAATTATAATGAAGTAACACGTTTTTAATTTCCTTACTGGCAAAAAATTGAGCAACCTCTAATTTGTTAGATTCTGAAATGTGACGTCAGACGTTGTGACGTGAGGATCAAAGACGATGTAAAACAGGGCTTGTACGCAGACTCTGGAAGTCGTGCCGTAACTCAGCACTGTAAAAATGACTTCAACTCGGTTTCAGGAAATATATGAACTTTGTGAACTTCAATTTGAGTAAACTCCGTTTACATCAAATATATAGACTCAATAAATTCTTCAGTTAAAGTTATCTACCAAGTCCTATATTGTTTGACAATTAAACGACATAAATACATAAACACAAGACTGTGTCATTTTTTCCACTGTTTTAATCTGTCAATAACACAAGCATTTTCTCCGTGAGTCATGAACACACCTCACCTCACCATTCACACGAATGCTTCCCGATAGCACAGCCTCTGCCCCAAGCACAAAAATGTGTACGTCTCCAATGGTCTGTCCAATCAGAGAGCTTTGGCTCTTTTTTAAAGGATTGTTTGTGTGACAGACATGGCGTTTCTCCAATCCGCTTTGAACTTCATGGGAAGGCTAAATACCCCGAAACTACGTCATCGAGGCATTCTCACTGAAATGAGTTTTCGCTACGGACAGGTAAGAACCTCTCTTCCGGGTTCAAAATGTTCAATTTAGTAGTGTTTGTCAGTAAAATCATAAAACATGCACCGTATTCATCACTTAACGGTTCTGTTCAGTATTCGCGAAAGGGGCTGATGTTGTGAAACTGAAAGCTGAATTGCTACTTAGTCGAGTCTGCTCTGGCTATGAAGTTCCTGGCTAGGTAAAGTTAGCTACCAAGCTATGAACTTCCTAAAGACACTTCATTTAAGTTGCTGACTGTTCACTCATGTTATCATATGATTTAGCTAGAGTCTGAATCTCTAAGTTATGATAGCTTATTCTGCCAGCTAGGTACATACATGTACGCTGTTGTTCTTAACTTTAGTCAATCGCACAAAGAACTATTTTCGATTATAACTGTTTCTCTGAATAAGTTATTTTTCGCAGAACAAGTTAGCTAGTTCATTGTAGTCCAACTTGCAAAATTTCTCGCTAGCGTTCATTGATTTAATTCAGTTAACGGTAATTCAGTTACTTTGGTAACAATACGAACTATTAGCCAGTGGCAAGGGAAAAATAGCAAGTCGTTCGTTTCAGAAGGCAGCACAGCTAGTTCGAGGCTGGCCTCGTGCCTGTTAACTGAGGGTGTTTTTAGAGGATGTTGATGATGATAATAATTAGCGACAGTCACGGTGCTAAATGAGATTCCCTGCTTTGTCATACAGAGTTACCCAGCACCAGGGAACTACCCAACCCAGCACCCTCCTCCAGGGGGCCAGGCGCCCCCAGGGGCCCCGTACGGAGGGGGTATGCCTCCTGGGGGTGCCTATGGGCAGTACAGGGGCTCTGCCCCACCAGGCTATGCGCCATATGGGGGAGCAGCACCCCCTGGTGGACAGTATGCTGGAGGCCCTGCACCCGGTGCTCCCCATGGGGCCTATGGTCCCCCTGGATCAGGGGGCCATTTCGGAGGAGGTGGGGGGGCCCCTGGAGCTCCCTATGGAGGTGCGGCCCCCCCGGGGGCGAACTTTGGGGGGCAAGCTCCCGGCGCCCCTTATGGTGGATACGGGCAACCGCAAGGAGGACCTTATGGGCAGCAGGCTCCAGCAGGTAAGTCCTGTTCTGTTCACTGGCCACTTGTCTGTCTGTACAGGCACGTGGGGAAAAGCCTGGCCGGCGTACACTCTAACAGCTCTTCATTTACATGGCTTTGATAAAGGTGTTGGATAGTGTGGTAGAGCACGCATGTCATTTCAGTTGTGCAGATGTGAGGCAGGGGTTTCCATTGTCTGTGCGCTCCAGCCATGTGTGCTGATTGTGTGGAGGTACTGTGTGACGGTGCCAGGTGAACACTGCATGATGAAGATTGTGCTGGAAAGTGTAGAGGTGTGAGAGGGGACATGATGTGGGGAAGCAGCAGAGGTGCAGGACCCTCCGAGACATGCTATCTGTACATGGGGGATCAGCTGACTTGCATAAAGGGCTGTTGTGCTGCTTCTCCAGCTGCTATGGAATCAGACTGATAGACTGAGCCAATGATGACTGCAGTAATTGGCATTAATAGTGTGTGTGTCTGTATGTGTGTCTATATGTGTGTTTGCATGTGTTTCAATGTATACAAGCTCTTACAAGCCTGCAGTTGATCTGATTTAGTAGCTCAATGACTCTTACCCATAGGGTCTTAGTTTTAGATTATCTGTTTTAGTCTAAACTAGTACACAGCCCGACTTGCCCCAGTGTAAATCACTGTTGACTCAAAAGTGTAACAATGTAAGGGTGGTACTTGTGGGTGGAAGGAGCTTCTACTAATGAGCAGCAGGGGGCGCTTCATCCTTACCCCTCCTTCTCTGCCCTCCCCAGGTAACATCCCTCCGGGTGTGAACCCAGAGGCCTTCCAGTGGTTTCAGTCCGTGGACTCGGACCACAGTGGCTCCATCTCCATGAAGGAGCTGAAACAGGCTCTCGTCAACTCCAACTCCACTGCCTTCACTGATGAGACCTGTCTCATGATGATGAGTGAGTACCAAGCTCACAGTGTTCAGTGAATATGAGACATCTGACGTTCAGTGAGTAGAGGCTCTGGTATTCAGTAAATAATACAGTCCTGATGTTGAGAATGTATGAAAGTCCACACCATCCAGGCAGCTCAATCAGTCAATCAGCCAGTCAGTGGTCAGTCAGTCATGTTTTAATTGATGTAGTGTTTATCACTTTGACTGTTCTGTAAATTGTAACATATATTTGACCGCAAAAAATAAAATAAGTAAATGTAGTTGCACTTAGCTTATGCATATGAGGTAGAAGACAACTTGAAGTTACCAATCATGGGAGCAAATGGTAAGGTGATGGAGAAGAGACAAATGAATACAAAGAGGATGAGAAGAGGGGAATGAGAGACCAGTAACATAAAAGTGTAACAGTTATTAAACAAGGGTATAAACAAGAACCATCACAAAAAAGGTATAAGTGAGGCTGCAAACAGTGGTTGAGTCATTAGACCCTCCTGACCACATGGACACAGGATCTTATTTCAGGTTGCTAAGAGACTAACCATATTGCCTAGTCAACATTGTCTAAGTGGATAATATGTGAGAATGTAAGCTATGTGAAGAAGCCAGTATAGAGATACTTTTGTGCAGTTAAACAACAGAATGTTGCATCATTTGGGTTAGCTGTTCCAGCTTTCAGGAGTGCCTTGGTTTCCAGTCATGTTCTAATCAAAATGCACTTTTTAAGGGCGTTTTGCAAGAACCACTAGAAGGTTGCTGAAGTACAGCATCAGGTGACCTTTAGTAAGGGAATTGCTCAGGAAATGCTGTTGGTGGTCTTAAAGAAACACAAATTTATTTTTCTTTTTTAAATGCTTATACTTTAATGGATATCCCAATGTGTATGCTAAACCTCCTCTGAGGCATAGAAGTCCACCTTTCATGACTCCACTTTGACTGACTACTGACATTAAAATATTACGTTTCCTCACTATAGTGAATTAGAAGTGAATGGATACTTGATTTCAGACTCCCAATAAAGAGTCAGTGTTTTTATGGTTTCAGTATGAGCCCTCAAAATATGTTCAAGTGGCCTGTTCTGGAGCAGTTATTTTGTAAGAGTTATGTTGAAAGCAGAAAGAGATCCGTTCAGCTTTGCACCTCTCTCAATAGTGATGATGGTGAAATGCATTCTGAGGTTTGTAGGATTGCATTGGGTATGGAATGATGAAAGATTTTCAGATTATCTCATTTTAGTACATAATAAAAAAGGCTCTTTGTGGATTTATTCTACAGCAAATGTAAGGAACAACACATGCATCTATATAATTTCAGTTGATTTATACTAATCTTTGGTGCCTAGTATTTATACTAATCTCAAGATGTTAATCTCAAACTATTCCAGTGAATTTGCGTCAGCAGTTTTTCTTTTTCTGTCTGTAAGCAAGTAACGGCCCTGATTTCCATCCTGTGCAGACATGTTTGACAAGACCAGGTCGGGCCGTATGGATTTGTTTGGCTTCTCTGCGCTTTGGTCCTTTCTGCAGCAATGGAGGAACATGTTTCAGCAGTTTGACCGCGACCGATCTGGGTCCATCAGCGGCAACGAGCTGCACCAGGGTAAGGGGGTGTAACATCGGTGTTTAAAAAGGCTGAGAGTGTTTTATCATATTAAGGGAAGCGGCAAACGGGGTCGGGATGGGCAGGGGTAACGGGTGAGAGAGTGGAAGGTGAGATATGGCCAGACTCCCTCATGGTGTCCGTGTGGTGAGGTGTAACCATGAGAAAATCTGGTAGAATGACTTTCTTCCCAGATAAGAATAGTAGCAGTGATTTCATATCTGTGGCACTGCAATAGAAACCACATGCTTTACCTGTTAGACAAAGTAGTCCTTGTTGAGCTCACTGCTCATCTGCCTGGGTAATTCTTGTTGCTGGTGTGGTTTTCCTCAGAGCTGTTGTTGGGGTGTGTTTCCTCACTGTGGATGTGAGATGCTGGTGTTTTTCAGACTGTGTGTGATCGGTGCTGTCGTTAACCTCCAGCCCTAGGGCAGATGGGGTACAACCTGAGCCCCCAGTTCACGGAGAGCCTGGTGCGGCAGTTCTCGGGCCGGGGGGTCCCGGGGGCCATGCAGCTGGACCGCTTCATCCAGGTGTGCACACAGCTGCAGAGCATGACCCAGGCCTTCCGCGAGAAGGACACTGGCATGACCGGCAGCGTGCGCATGAGCTACGAGGACTTCCTGACCAGCGCCATCCTCAGGCTTGTGTGAAGGAGGACACCCTGCGCCGAAACGCACCCTGCCCACCATCATTTGCTCTTATTCTGGGACAGTTGGGTAGGTGCATGTGCACACCTCTTCCCACCTCCTCTGTGAAGCAGGACCAAAGAAAGGTGGAACAAGAGCCTACTTTGGAAACATGCAATCACACATACACACTCATATGCATAGATATGTACACACACGCTGACACATAGATACAAACATGCATACTCACACATTGGTGCTCAACATACACGCATCCACACACACCCTCTCACATAAACAGACATACACTCCCCCTCTCACAGAAGGATGCATACCCACACTCACCCTTACACACCTATACATACTCACTCCCTCTCTTGATCTGTCTCTGTTTCACACGTGCACGCACGCATACATACATATGCACTCACATAGACATGGAAAATAACACACACAAGAACATACTCACCCTCTGTCTCTCCCTCTCCCTCACACACACACACACATAAACAGAGTGAGGGGCTCCAGTTTGCCTCCATGTTTTCACCCCTAAAGCCTTTATAAGAGTGGTACAGCCAGAGAAAGGGTTTCTCTCATATCCCTTTGCAGCAGCAGGAAAAAGGCCTTCTTGCATTAAGCCTGTACAGCTACATCTGATATGTGCCTTCATTAAACCAAAGCTTTTTTTAACATCATATACTTGCTTAAAAGAAACACAGCCTGGATGGAGTGTGTTAAATCAGTTAAATAATGCCAAACTTATAAACTATATTGTTTGTCTTGCTTTTAGAGTACATTAATTTTATAATGATGGAATTATGATCTTAGCGAGCATTCAGAGCCTCATAAAAGAGTTTGTGAGAGAAAACTTTTTATGTCAAGTATAATCCAGTCGTCCTCACAGCTAAAAGCTGTGAGCAAGCTAAGAGCAAGGTTATGCCATCTGATTTTGCAGGGTCAAGACAGCCACTTAAATTTTGATTTGGGTTTTCAGCATGAGAAAACACCAAAGAAGGTCATGTGAATGTGCTATTTACTGGCCTCACAAGACCCCTGTTCATGATAATTATTTTAATATGTGAGTGTTTCTGCTAAATGCCTTTAATTATAAACAGTTCATTCTGAATGCAAACCAGTTGTTGGTAATTATGTATCATTGTGCCAATTGTATGTATATATATTTTTTGGTTATGCATCTTTTTTGATAAAGCTGTTGAACTATGCATGTGGTTGGCTTTTTTCTTGATGTCATAACATTTGTTTGATTGGCTTTATTCACTGTAAATCATTTGTTCATATTTAAAAAAATCTATGACAAAACACAAAAATATTCAGCACAAAATAGCATGCCACGCTTGTATGAAGTGTGGTATGGCAAAACATCAGCATGGTTGTGTTACTGGGTGTAGTTTTAATCAATTCCACTTGGTGTCACCCTTGTACTCATTGAAAATGTGCAATAACACGCATCAAATAGACTACTGGGACCACTTCGCATGAGCTTTAGAGATTGAAGTGGAGAGGTAAATCAAAGATATTTCATATATTGAAAATGTAATATATAACTAAAATGATTAATAATTAAATAGAATATCTGTCCGCATGTATACAATCATACACAGATCTAAACCAGGAGCATATTTACGGTTTAGGTTTAAAGTTGTATATTTGGGTTTCAGGTGAGGTTTCTGAGAAAAAATGAAGGACTGGTATGGAAAAAATGCTTACTGTTTTATACCCATCGGCATTATGGATTGTTGTATTTTTCCCTCAGTTTCACACTTGGGAATCATGACACTGAAAGACTTTCAACAAGAGTTTGGTAGTTACTCGCCTTGTCTTCGGGCAAAACAGAATATGGGCTTGTCTCTTATTTCATCTTAACTTTTACCTTTTTAACAAATGAATCCTTTAAGCAGCACAAAGCTGCAGGTCTGTTTAAATCCATAAAGAATAATGAGACTCAAGACTAATTTGTGGCAATGTGAATAAGCTGAGGAATGTAGGATATTCTATCATTTTAACAGTGCATAAGTATGTGGAAGTACTTAACAAAATTCATTATATTTATGTCTTTGCTCCAGCATTTTGAGCGAGTGGTAAAGTGATAATTGGCACTTCTTTATGTGTTAATTATCCTACTGAATGTAATCTCCAAAAAACAGAACTTTACAAGTATTAGCAAAACATACAAAGTTTTTTAAAAAGCTGTCTAATGTCTAATCAAAACCTGTCTAATGTCTGTTCTGTGCCCGGTGTGATATTGTTTTAATCGCTTTTCTCCTGTAGTTTCCATGGTGCTTTCAGCTTTCCAGCTAAACCTCAGCACCACCTCAGTTTTACCCTCTCCTGTCTCCCACTGTCTAGTTCAGACATTCATTTAGAACACTCTCTGATAGGCCAGTTCAGTACCATGTGATGTTCTGTAAACAGGAAGAGGAGATAGCGTGAGTCTGTCCCAATGAGGTATGTGGTGTGTCCTGGGGAGCAGTACACCACCCGCTGGGGAGGGACACCACAAACACGCGCAGATAAACACTGCTGCCACCCTCTTTAAAAGGCGTCTGAGTGCTGCTTGTCTTTATCTTTGGGACAATCTGATACAAGAGGCTGCTAATTGAGTCAAAACCTTTTCAGTTTTGTTTGGTTTCCTCCTCTTTATGACTGGAGTCCAACAAAACCACAGGCCTGAAAACAGCCAGTGATGACAGGACTAAATAAAGTAAGGTCCCTCCTGATGAGGTGGCTTCCATACCAAGGACACAACATCCCTCTTTTCTCTCCCAGTCTTTCCCTCCCTACTCTAATTCCCTCATCATTCCCATCTCCCTTTCTTACTGCACTCCTCATGCATAACAACAACATGCTTGGAGACTTCACCTTGTAGACTTCACCAGTGGCTGCTTGGAACAGTAGTTTTGCACAGCTTTCTTCGTCTTCGTTCTGAAACCCCTGCTCTGAATGTGTGTGTGCACATTAGTTCCTGTCTTGGGGGTATGAAGGTTCTGTGACAGGCAGCAGTCTCTTGTTTCAGAGCAGAGGCAGACACACTACGCACAGCTCACACAACTACGATGCATCCAGTCTAGCAGCACAGCAAACACAGGACTTCTTGCCCAAACCCTCATGCATATCCTGTATTATAGCAGGCTGTCGTACTGCTCTGCTTTCACAGCAGCTGAGTGTAGTCTCAGACTGTCCCAGGCATAGGGAGAGGCCTGCACAACCATACATACATACACAAAGATACACACAGGTACACATGCATTCACAACTACACAAAGTCATATGTGATACAACACATACTGTACATAAAATCAGTCACATGAACATACACAGATCAAGAAAGACATACTCACCATCAGTAAAAATAAAAACATTTAGACTGATGCCCAAACACAGTCATCCAGACATACATTTATAATCCCCTCATCTTCTAAGTCCTGACTGTAGTGATGACACTTTCACACGGGACTCATAAAAGGCGATGAAAGAGAACTAAAAGAATGCCACTGTGTCTGGTTCCAGAATTGTGGTCTCGCTGGTGATTTGTTACAACAATGAAAATGTTTTGAGCGACTTCACATGTATGCATGTCTTCAGCAGGGCTAACACACAAAAGCTTGTGTGCAACCTTCACTGATTCCTCCCCACATTCTTTTCTTCATCATGGTGCCAGTTCATCTCACACTGTTTAACCTCTCCATTTTGACTCTTTCCATCAAGCTCCTGGATTCATTTCTCTGTGTGGCATGACATGCCACCTGTTGCTCTGTGAGCAGTCACGTCACTTCCTGTCTGTCTGTACCATAAGTAATGGTGAATGAACAGGGACATAAATACACTTCCTTTTGGATTTAAAGTCACAGACAGACAAGTGCTGTGAAGTAATGTGTGACAACCACAGCACTGAGGGCAGACCAGGTCATTGGTCTGTTTCTTTTCTAATGGGTGCAGAAACTGTGAAGCTACCGAGGCTGTCAGTGGTGTGTGGGGGTTTGCACCGTAGATACTGTTAACTATGATTCTTTGTGGGTGTGTATCTTATGTGTGTGTGGTGGAGAGAGGGGGGTGATAGTAGTCATGGTGACTATGTCAGGAAACAACATGAGAGGACTCGATAATTTACTCTCTTGAGGTCAAGCGGTTTACTTAAGGGCTGAGTCAGGGAACTCCCAGGCCACAGGTTGGCTTGGGACAGGGTATAGGAATGTTGTTCTGCCCAGCAACATCACCGCCCAAGACAGACCATCCGGTATAACCTGCCCTTGCAGCTACCTCAGCATAAAAGCCAGAGAAGCTTAAAACTAGGGCTAATCTTCTCCTAATGATGTGTTTGGATTTAATACCTTGTTTTCTTTCCTAAGCTCAGATCATAGAATTTATACAAATGGGTCCCACCTAGTAAATTACATTCCAGCCCATTTCCAAGCCCAGATCATTTCCAGCTCTTATCATTAGCGAGCAAGTTCCTGCTGTAGTTTACTCATCATGAGAGAGACAGGAAGCGGCCTCTGCACAGGAAGCAGCACATCAGAGCAGAAATGAATGCAAAGAAAGGAAAGTTTCATCACTGAGCCACTGAGCCAGAGAGCCACGATGTGCTCTGATGAAGTTCTGATCACACTAATCCATTTAGATCAGCAACAGTCTGATCAAAGTACTTCCTTTGGACCAGCAGCAATCTAATCATACTAATCCCTTGGTACCAGCATCGGTCTGATCACACTAATCCTTTTGGATCAGCAGCAGTTGATCACACTAATCCAGTAAAGGATATACACCTCCTATCAGAGCTCTGCCTTTTGTCAATTTATTGAGCTAATGTAAAAGTGATAATTCATATTGAAAACCTTATTTATTATTTTCTAAATTGTAACAATGAATCTTTTTTCTCTTTCTCTCTACATGCATTCTGAGGCTCAGCAGTTAAACATCAGTGGTTATAAAAGACAGGCTCCAGGTTTGAAACCCACATGGCAATTCAGATGTATCTCTGGAGCAAATTGTGTTTCCTTTAAAACCTCAGATTAACCCTCATGTGGTTTCCAGAATTTTACTCTTAGTAAGAACATTGCTCAAAATAAAGAACACAGTAACATTCCATACTACTCAATACTATAATGTGCCCAGTTAGAATTTTATTTCTTTCATATCCTTGGTGCATTAATGAAAAGCCATTTGCAGGTATACAGATGTAGATCCTAGAAATGTGTCTCTACTGTGCAAGTATTCTGAACCTTTTGTCCTATGCTTTGGCACATGTGGGTCCGGTGTCATTCCAGACCTCTCTCTCTCTTCCTTTCATTTTTTCCTTTCTTTTCTTTTACAATACATCTTCATCAAGTCAAAGGAAAATTTTTTCTAACACATATTTATTACAGCATGCTCAGTTAAACATGAAATATAAATAAATGTTCTATAAAAAATGAGATGGGATTCTGCTACATGTGACACATTTGGCAACCTGTAAAGTACTATGTTCACTGTGTTTTGCACAGTACAGACATTTCATCTCAGAAAAGGTGGGTCTTTGTGTTGTTTCATTTCTGTACTGTGCTTATACCTCCAGAGGAAAGTGACAATAAAGTGACTCTTTGCCTAGCCTGGTCCTATAGGCTGTTTGTTTATGAGCTACCAATTCACATTGCATTTCACATTGTTTTCTGGAATTTATTGACCCTAAGCAGCACATTGAGCTGGATTGGAGGCATCTGGTATTTGAGTCCATTCCATCCTCTCTAAGGTGCCTAGGTGGAAGACCAGCAGGGGGAGCTCTGATAGCCTTGATCCAGTGAGCCCATGACAAGTTTAACACAGAGAGCTCTTCTCTGGCTAAACACACACACACACAGGCTGTGGTCTGTCACAGAGAAAGACGACTTGGTGCTGCCTCCCACATCTTCCCAAAACGGAGCCCATGATCCTGGTGGCCACCCCGCTTTTTCTGCGCACGGTCACGATCAAGGTCAGGGTGACGGCTAGGTCCGTCTTGCGAGCCGCGGGCCTTTTCCCGGACATGCTGCATCTTCTTGGTCCTGCTGCTGCTATGGCTACTGGTGGTGCTCCCACTCCTGTTCTCCGGCCTCGCCATGACCCCATGAGCAGCGGAGCGCGACGCAGCCAGGGGGTTTGATTGGGGCACAAGCTCTCGGTTCCAGTCTGTTCGGGACCCCAGCTCTGGGTGGATCGTGCCCTTGCCCACAGGAAGGTGGAGGAAATGCTGACCAGAGTAGACAGGGGCGGAGCTTTCGGGGGTAGAGAACACTGATGGCAGACTGACCACCTCCACTGTGTCTGGAGCTTTATACAGGTACTTCTTCTTCATCCAGTGAGTGGCTGTACGACAGAGGAGGCTGACGAACTCCACCACGTTGAGGAGCACAGAGACAGCGGTCATGAAGTACATGTAGATGATGAGGATGGTCTTCTCCGTGGGGCGTGAGATAAAGCAGTCCACCATGTGTGGGCAGGGCGAACGTTCGCACACGTACTGTTTGGGGATGATGAAGCCGTAGAGGAACCACTGGACTGTGGCGAAGCCCACCTCCACCAGCACTTTCAGGATGATGCTTGCCATGTAGAAACACAGCAGCCTACCTTTCAGCTTGGGGACTTCCGGGGCCGCTTTGCCTGCCTCGAATTCCAAACCGAGCTCCGCCTCCTCTTTCTTCCCCTTCCCCTCGCCCTTCTTACTGACCTCAGGGTCCCCTCCCTCTGCCTTCCTCCTCAGTCTTTCCTTCTCCTCCTTCTTTTTCTCCCGTGTCACGTGCAGGGCCACGTAGCCGAAGTAGAATATGGTCGGCGTGGTGACGAAGATGAACTGCAGGATGAAGAAGCGCAGGTGGGAGATGGGGAAGGCCTTGTCATAGCAGACCTGGTCGCAGCCGGGCTGGAGGGTGTTGCAGATGAACTCCTCCTGCTCGTCGTCCCACACCACCTCCGTGGCCGTGCTCAGCACCAGTATGCGGAGCAGGAAGAGCACCGTGAGCCACACCCGGCCCACGCCCGTCGAGTACTTCTGCCCCTCCTCCAATAGGCGTCCCAGGAAACTCCAGTCCATCCTGGATATCCCCTGTGCCTGCAGATACCAGTGCACAGCATTATTATGTCACGTTACATTATTGGCATTTAGCAGACACGCTTATCCAGACCAACTTACATAGGATGCAATTTCTCACACATTATCCATTTATAGAGCGGGATATTTACTGAGGCAATTGTGGGTTAAGTATCTTGCCCAAGCACACAACAGCAGTGACCCAGCAAGGAATCGAACCGGCAACCTTTCATTTATCGAGTCCTGCTCCTTACCACTATGCTACACTGCTTCCCTACAGCGCAGTCAGACAGGTCCTCTTCCCAAAGCAATCATGATTCACTCATATTTTTAGGTCATATGTACACTTGGGAGGAAAGTTAAACTAAGTCATTAACACCTGTCCCTACTGCTAACACCTGTCCTCACTGTAAACACCTGTGCTCACTGCTAACACCTGCCCTAACTGTAGACACCTGTGCTCATTGCGAGCACCTGATTCTCACAGTTATCTCCTGTGCTCACTGCTAACACCTGCCCTCACAGTTATCTCCTGGCCTCAATCCTTACAGCTGCCTTTACTGTTAACACCTGTCACTACTGCTAAACCATGTTCCTGTAAATTGTAAAATCATTATTTTGACGATAAGAGCACTCTCGCTTATTATCAAACTTTTCAGAACAAATATGTTGATGTTAATTATACATCACAGGACAGTGCAAATTATATTGCCAATTATTTTTAGGTTAGAAACATACAATTTCCAGTTTTTTATTAATAACATTACTATATTCCTTTGCATATGTAAAAAGTGGACTTCTGAGGTTACTATATCTGCTATATGCAATATCTTTAACTGAACTGGTGAGAGGTAGCGGTATCTTAGTTCTCTGCGGAGTGCACGGGTTATGCGACAGCAGTAGGGTCCACAGCGCGCTAATCTGTTACATAAAACGCGCATGGTATGCAGCACGAGGAAACTGCTTTGAAGACTACAGGCGATTCTTTTGAAACCCACAAAACACTTCATTTCTCTTTCAGGTAGTATAAAATGTACGGGAAATAGTTAAATTCACGATGGCCGTTATGTAATGGTCAACTAAATAATTTCGTTCAAACACCTGCCATAGAGCAATAGCAGTGATTTGGCAGCCGCATTTAACAATATTTTTAAACATTCACACACATCTGTTCATTTGGCTGTTTATTAATTTCCATATAGACATGTCTAATTGGAAAAAAGTCCCATTGTTGCTCACGGAAAATCTTTATTTGCCTCAAATTTCACATCGAAAGACACAGTATATGTTGAACTTTATGAAGCAAGATGATCTTTACAAGTACATTCGCACAGAGCGGCCATAACGAAGGACATTCACCCACAAGAGCGCTATTCTACTATTACAACTCCGAAAACTAATACTGTTAACACATAGGGGAACTGTGTCATTTAATCGAAATAACTTCCATCAGAAATGACTTCTATCAGTACCTCTACCTCTATTATTACTAATAACAAAAACAAGAACAACAACAACAACAATAATAATAATAATCATCATCATCATCATCCCTAGCAGCATCATACTCAGTAAGACTATACCTTTTCTTAAGTAGTCTTCGTGGCACCGCTCCTCCAACTGAAGCAGGCATCCAAATGTCCAATGTGTCCGGTCCTGGTTTCCGCTGCACCGTTATAGTCGCGGGGGAGGAGGAAAAATTATCTCTGGCCTTTCAGTGGAACTGGCGCATGAAACAGATTTAAGGAACGGATTGAAGGACTAGATCAAAATAAAGTTTTATCCTTTTAAATTGTTTTTGTCCGTCATTACGCTCTGTCTCTGCCACACCTATAAATTCGTTTACAGTCAAGTTAAAAGTTAAAAGTCAAGTTAACACGTGTGTCGTGCGGTCAATTGAACAAGTATCGAGTGCAGTTTCCCAAAAGGTCACGTAGTGTCGCTAGCCTCCATATAGTCTGCAACGTTTCCCAATCATTTAAGCAGAATCATGTTTAAAATAAGCAACCAGACGTAGACGAAAAACTATGAAACTGAATATTTTGTTAAAAATCAAGAAGGTGGAACACTGAAAAGCCACAATACATTACATGCATTTAACAGACGCTCTTATCCAGAGCGACTTCCAGCACAATAGAACATAAGCGTATCCATTCAAGTTAAACGAGCAGCAGTGTCAGACCAGGCTAACAACACTCCGACACCAGTATCACATATCAAGAAAATAAGGCTTCTAAGTCATCAGCATTTATTTTTTCTTTTATGTATTTTACTGAGAAGGTCTACTGAGACCTATATTCTCTTACAGTGATGGCCCAGAGTTAGTTTTAAGGAAATAACTAAGTGTAGAGAGACAATTTGGGAATTCGCCTGGGAAATTGGTGTTAATGTTCTTTCATTTTCAGTATTTGCCACATAATCTTTAATGACCACTGTGAGTCAGGACCTTAGCTTTTAATGTGTCATCCAAAGGAAGACACCCTCTACAGCGTTGCGTTACACTCCACAGAGAAGATGATCCTTATTTGTCTCCGTCATTTTGAAACCACTCACAGTCAATCAAGAAATCAATCGATCAAAGAAGGCAAGCAGAGCAATGCAGCCAGCTGGCCATCTAGGACTGAAATACATGTCCATCCCATAAATCACTCCCTCAGAACTGTCCTTTGCCTGCACTTCCACTGTTTTGCTGAGGCTACTTCTTTGAAGGTTCCCATGGAAACAACATCTCCTCAAAACAGCTCAAAAGTTTTGTGGCTCACCATGAGCACCTGGTTAACCTTATTTGTTTGTACCTGTTGTTAATTACAGTATTTCCATTTATAATGCAGATGTTTTATGGTACTAGGACTGTGGGTAAGCCATGAAGAAAAAAAGACATAAATGTACTTACCCATAACTTCTGAGCTTAACCAGACATGAATCTTGCTAAATGCAATTATGATTTCAGAATTGGACATTAAAAAATATAGCAGTGCATATAGACAATGACGCCCATATTCCCTTGAAAATTCGATAAAAAATTTTTGAAATTACTTTTCGTCATTTTTTCTGACATAGGACATTACCAATGTCAAATGATGAGGTCCATACTGCCATCTGCTGTGCTGTGGTGTGGAGCACAGGAACTGTAGAAGTCGATTCCTATCAAACAGCAGCAATAATTATAACATCTGGAGATCCAGGACGTCTACTGTCACAGCTGATACACTACTGTCCAGCTGTCTTAAATGAGCATCACACAGACTCACAGACTACGGGTACTCTTCTTTGAACACCTAACTTGGACATTTGCACACATTGAAGCGTTGGTTTTAACACTGTCCTTAAAAATAGGAAAGTAATCACACAGCTGCCCTGATGATCAGCGAACCTCAGTGATCATGTCCACATGTCCACATTGTAAGAAAGACAAGCATGTTACGTGTATTTCAAAAAAAGTAAAGGTATGTATGATTGAAGAAATTATAATAGACATGTAAAGGAAGCCTCTATAAGCATTAATCCATTAAGGTATAATATGTTGTGCATCCAGCAATAGCAATAGCAACATTCCCATGAAAACATCAAGAAATCCCACATAAAGGAACATATTCAATGCTCTGTTATATTATCTGAAGAACACATATGTGGTTATATTGTGTGAGTGCATGGCACAGTGTTTGCATTGGCTCCTAAACTAACATGTGTCAAATGATCTTTAAATGGCAAATGGAACATTGTTCCACAATTTTAATGGAAAATCTTTCAGTGTGGTTATCAAATTCAGTATGTCTGAGTGGACCCTTGTGTATTCTCTACACACACAAGTGAGGCTGCATGACTCTGTCAGGACTGATATTTGACTCTTCAGAAAAGGAAACTCTAAATGAAACTGTATTGAAGTCACATGAAGGCTCTCTTGTCCCTTCTTTGGACCCCTCAGTGTGGTGTACTGATTAGAGCAATAGGGTCTGGGTACATGTTCATTTGTCAAACTCTAACACCATAAAATGGTCATAGAACGTTTAAACTATGGGTATTTATGGTGCTGCTGAGCAAATAAGTTTGGAGGAAGATCTGGGATGGGACTCTTGCTCAGCTGCACAATTCTGCCAAACTCTGTTTTGCTGACAAACGTGTAGCCCTCACATGTGGGGAAAAGGTAGGTCTGCTACAGGTTTCACAACACAGCCCTCCGGTCCCCACAGCACGACAGGTAGATTGGCTGACCAAGCTACGGACAAACGTTTCCTGCTATGGGAATCAGTCATACTCCTGTCCTGACTCTAGGGGGCAATGTAACTCTCCGTAGCCTAACTCACACATGCTCTGTCAGGCTATTCAGTTCATCAACCCACGGAGTTACTTTGACAAACATGAAGCCCTCCCCGTCCCCAGTTAAGAACAGCAATTCTGCCATTTCATTATGTCCAGAGTGGTGTGAACAATGTCATTCAGATATCCAGACACAATCTCTTCCTCGAAGGACAAGCCAAAGATTGCACTCACTGAAATTCTGCGCATTCATATTTCCTGTTTAATCAATTTCTAATAAAAAATTATTAATCATCATTAGCTGGTAATGAATTTTCCAACATATTTGATTATTTATTCCTTATACTACCCAATTATCTGTGTGCCAGAGAATATTTTCATTTTTGTGGTCCACATGACTGTTGCCCTTTGCTAACTTTACTGAGCTCACATCCAGCATGGACACAGGCAGTTTAGAGACACTTCCTACTAGACAAGAAATCAATCGCAGTTTCCCACTAACATCTCCGATTAGTGTGGCCCCGTAAAAGCTGTCAATACGTGGATTGCTGGGAGCAAGCGATGATCAATCAACCTGGCAGACTGTTCATTCTTTTCCCAGGAAGCATTACCATGGCAATAGGATGCACAGAGAGATGGAAGAGAGAGTGCAAGAGAGAGAAAGAGAGGTATACAGAGAAGAAAGCTGTATGAAAAGAGAGGAGAGGTTGTGCCAACACGGCCAAATTAAGTTGAGACAGAGCTCCCTTTTATATGAAACATGAAAAATACTTTGAAATTAGAGCATTTCTTTTCAATAAAACTGCTTATGAATTTATGAACTTTTCCAAAATCTCCTTAAAAAACCCTTCTCCTAGAGGAGGAGGATGTATACTGCACTGATGGCACAATACAGACCAAACACTGCTGCCTGCTTCCATCTCAGTTGTGAATTAATGAATTAATTCAGAATTAATGTTATCAGTAATTTACTTCATGTGTTTGCTATGATTATGTTCCTTCAATACACTTCAATACTAATGTTAAAGACATTATTTATCTCTAAAATCTTTACTTGAATGTCTAATCATAGTCATTTCAAAGTTGGCTTATTTCATGTATGTCATATGGGTCATTATCACTTATCAGATGTTGTTGAAGATAATTATTGTTGTTGTTAATACTGAATGCTTCAGCAATGCAAATGAAGTACTTTTGACATGTCAATGAGCCAATTTGTATTGAATTGATTGGGAGATGTAAAGAAGACTGAGAGGGAGAAAAAAACAGAATGATGCAGTGAAATGGAAAAAGGCCACGGGTGTAATTATTCGTTCATTTACTGATTTATTTATTTGTTTAATTTCTGTAATTGTTGATTGTCTCTTTTGTTTAGGTTTTGCCTTTTCTGCATTTTCATCATGGTTGTTCTTCAGGGTGCTCATGCTTCTTTCCACTGAGAAAAACTGTCCCAGCATCCGTGAGCAGCGGCCAATGCCCAGGGCAGTACCTGAGTGACCCAGGGCAACACAGGGACCACTGACATCATGTAATCAGTGGCTTGGAACCCTAATGATTCTGCTCAGAGCTTAAAGAGTGCAATCATTTACCCATCAACAGGTTCATGGGCTCAATACATACAGGAACCTGGAACAGCAAGTCCATAAACAGACTACAAGACCGCTGTGTAAGGACATGCGGTTTGGAGTTTTATCTGTTGTTATTATCCACAAATGCATGACATGTTTGTGGATCTTTCACAAAGAGTGAAATATTAGGCTGAATGTTTAAACAACAAATTATTTTGATCTGGTCTCACTATAAACAAAAGCCACGACACTACCTGCTAAAATGTGACGCGACACCACAGTCATGGCTGCTTAACTTTTGAAGAACATCGCATGATTACAGGATCTCAATGTATACAGTATGATCCATTCATGTATATGGATGTACAGGTGTTACTGTTTGCTTAATATGATGTAGCTGTGATATATACAGTCTGTTAACAATAATATCCCAGTCTACTTACTGAGACAGTAACTGTATCTGAACTGCTCTGAAGAAGGTCTGTTCGACCGAAATGTAAGTTATTGTCAAATGAAAGAACATGGTTATTCATGTAAGGAGAACTTCTGATGAGGTGTGAGAGTAGGGTTCTAGGGTTCTATACTGAATCAGATATATAAAGAAAAAGAACTGCATATTATATTGAATTAGATGTATAAAGAGAAAAAGAAAAAAAATAACTCGTTGTCACCGTGGGAGTCGAGGAAGTGACGCGGACAGCGTGTGAGATCCGTGATGACGTCAACTTGTGAAGGGAGAGAAGTTGAATGTTCTCGCGATCTAATTATAGCACTGATTTCATACATTGGTGCGTGCTCTGACAGTCAGTTCTGTATCACTTCTAAAGCTGGATACTTGGGTGAGTTGGCCAACGTGGTTGCCACAGCCCAAACAATCAAGAACACATGGAGTATTTTTTTGATCGATTCGCATGAGCAATGATGTGTCATTTTAGCCCACTTTTGACACAGTAAATTTAAATTTTAGTCGGTGTGTTCCTGGGGTGAAAACCACAGTTAGAGGATGTATTAAACCTCACACACAGCGTTTTAATTTAACCCAGCCAGCTGAATGCTGGTAATCGATTTGTTTTTACTCATGACATCGATTATCGTATTGCAGCGCTCAGAATCTGCCCGTGCCACACTCAGAATAACGTCTGTGCAATCCCCATGTCATTTTGCGCTGACCAAGGTCCTGAAATCGGGAACGCAGCATGCGACCTTTTCCTCGACCGCAGCCTTCAAGCGCACTGCTGACCTGCTTCATCGTCAGTAGGATTATCCATCCAAAGACATCACAAGGACGCACATCCACTGGTGTTTTGGATGTGATGTAGAACAGAAAAATAAACTGAAAATGACAGTGGGGAGCTCTAAAATAGTCCTTGCATGTCCTTTTGGCCTTCCTCGAATAAAACTATGTTCCTTAACCGGCATTACAGGATATCACTATGCATTATGTGTTATCCTTGGTGCTAAAGCCGCCATGTGGAATTTGAACATGTGCACTCATCCGCATTAACGAAGGAATCGCGAAGTAGGGCGACTTGAGGATGGCAGTTCCCCGCGGTAATTTGGTTCGACTGTGCCCATGGTTCAAGCGTATGACAAAACCGAATTTAAGCAGCATTGCGCAGCCTTTTCCTGTCAACTGGGCGCTGAGCTGATTACTGTTGCGTTTCCACATAACACAGGACGCGGCTCATGTATATCTAGAAGTGACACTTAGTTGCTGTCATTTTGATCCTTACATTATTTATTTTCTGAAACAGGCACCGATAAGAGATTAGCATATTATACATCAGGAAACAGGGCTAACCACTTCAGGCAATGGCTCACAAGGGAATTGAATGTGCGGCTTACTGGTTAAAGTCAAGGTCCTTAACCACTACGACACACAGTTCGTCACAGCAGTGTTTGGATTCATTATGTATATCAGTGAGGGACTAGGGGGTAACCCACCAAGCCTCCTGCAGAGGAAACCGGGAAACTTGTGAAACAGACACCACCCACAAGGTCTTAACGTGCACCAGACCACATTGTGAAGCTGGTCACGTACATTTTCTAAATTTGTTCGAAAGGATCAGAACGCCAACATGTGCTGCCAGTCCGCTCTAGCTGTCCGCGTGAAGGCGCTTTCACTCCGCAGTCTCGTCTCGAATAAGGGGGAAGGGAGACCCCTATGACGCCAGTATCGATGTGGAGGCGGGCAGTTATTGACGGATTGTGTGCAGTCTGCCCAGCAGCTGACTTCAGCGACGTGTGTTTTGTCAATTCACAGCCGCGGGGGGCTGCGCGCTTACGTCTAACTGTGAAGGAAGTTCTCCTGCGCTCGTTAGTCACATAGAGTTGCGTGTTTGCAGGAGCGAGAGCGAAGGAGGGCAGTGGATCTGTGCCGATCATTCGCATGTCGTTGCCAAAGATAAACAGCACCGGCCCGAGTGTCAGTGAAATCTGGATCGTGAGTTAATGAGTCCCCTCGCCTGTTGGAACTGAATTGCTCCGTCTGCCGAAAGTAGAACTAGCCCGCTTTCTTCAGAGACAGTGCGAGTATCACTCGACTCGAGTCCCCTGTTTTAAGATGCCAGCACTAACGTAACAGAGGAACGTGTCTTTCCCCTCCATAGAAATTATGTTTCTGGATTTTTAATTCAATTTAACAAAAATCAGTTCCAAATTGTGCTTTAATGGCATGGCATATTGACCTGATTTACATTACACAATAATTAGTTGCATTCTGATATAATTAGTGCAATAATAATACCAATAATGTTGACCATAATATTGACCATAACTGACCATAATACAGTGTTGTCCCAGACCTTCCAGGCAATAGGGAAGTACATCTCTGTCTTAATCACCTGAAGTTCACAAAGCCTGTACGACCCAGTGTAATTTGAGTCTCTCCCTGACTGCGCTCGCTAAATCTGTACTTTCTTATAATTTCTAAATCCCTTGTTTTATTTCTAATTATTATATTATGTTATGCTGCCAATTTATGGAATCTGTTTAGGGCCTGATAGCATTTAATACAGAGAATAATTTTTCCAATTTTTTCTATCTGCACCTCGGTTTTCTGGTTTTATGATTCCCTCTGGAAATTCATTTTGCACTATACTCTGGGTCTATGGAAAATTCCATTGTAAAAACGCAATATAACAAATACATTTGATTAATTGGTATGGAAAATTAGTGATTTGACTTAATTTGCTGGTATATTCACCCCCATCTCTCTCTCTTTCTCTCTCTCTCTCTCCTTCTCTGTACTCTTGTGCATGCCTAAAATATTTGGAAGTGTTAAAAAAAGGTGGACATGTGTTAGTTTTATTGTGATATTCGTATTAGTGGCTGTGTTGGACTGTGACGACTTTTTGTTATCTTTTAGTCTTTTATTCTTTTATTTACACTCTTTATGGCATGAGCGCTCTTAAATAATGAGCCTTTAAAATCAAACCTCCTTCTCTCTCTCTTTCTCTCACTCACTCAGCATGTGAACGCCCTGGAGACATGTCTCTCTTCTATTGGTGACCTATATCTCTTCAGTTCTCCCTCTGATGAAGTACTCATAATGAATACTGGGGTAAGGTTTTTGCCAAACAGGTTTCGTTGCACAGAGGCCATTCGCATTTTACGGCCGAATTCATGTGTTCGTCATTTTTATTTTATGCTTCATCAAGTTAATCGACTTCCATTGCATTTATGACGCGAAACCAAGTTACACAGTCAATTTCAAGTTTAAGTGAATCATGCGTTTGCATTTATTTGTTGATGGGAAGGTTTCAGGTCAACCAGCAATGCATGCGTAATTGTGAAAAATGCAAAAATGGCTCTTGAATGAAGCGATCACCCCCCTTCCTCAACACTCCCACACACGAAGCCATTTATTCCTGGTTGCATTGCACTGATATTGCAAATGATGCAGTAGGATTACAAAACATACAGGAAATATCCTTACTTATATTCGCATATACTTCGTTACACGCAGCCTACCCTACAAACAGCAGATACACAGTGAAACAGCGCAGTCACTAAAACGCATCTCTATCCATGCATCAGCAACGGAGATTAATTAATAGGGCGTTCTCTGACGACTACAGCGTTTTGGCCCCTCCTTTGACACCGAGTCAGCGTGCTCGGAGAGTGAAGTCGACGCGTCCCGTGGACCAATAGCACGTCAGCGCCCGCGCGAGGTGGGGGCTCCGCGTGCCGTGGAAGGGCGAGCGCAAACCTCGAGCGCAGGGAGAAAACCGGATCCGTCACGAGAACAAGCCGCGCGCTGCCAGGTTACTTATCCGCCGCGAGAAGAGCTGAAGGTACAGAGGAATACCTGGCTTTACAAAGAGGCGCCTGCGAGCTTTCACAAGCAAAGGTAAGCCGGCTGATGGGTCCCGTTCACATATGCATGCCGACTCGCCGAAGTAAAGATTTAACTTAGCTCTCATCTCGAAGTTGCAGGCACTCAGGATCTAAGTGTGCAGTTCCCTGAGTGCCGAATTGAAGAAATGATTTGAGCACTCGACTCTGCACGCCTTTGATTCCCGCTGAATGAGCTGCGGCGCTTGTCAATACACTCCGTAAAACCCAAAGAGGTTATAACGGAGAGCAGTTGCTTTTCTGGCTGTTTCTACTGTTCGTTCGATGAAAGTCACCGATGCATTCACCTCGAATTATAATACTAATAGGGCGATTGAACAACAGCGTGTGCAGAGAGGCGGTTCTGGGGCAGATCACACGCGAGTGGTAAGTTTACCAACTGAACGGAAACCATGTGCTCAGGGGTAAATACATGACCATACTCTTTCAGATGTATCTAAGGAGTAATCTGCTGCTCATAGTTTTAATGCTAAATTCTTTATAATATTATTATATTTGGATGTCCGTTGTCCGATTGTGTGGGTGTAGGTGTAGGCGGTTTAGGTGTATGAAGTCAGGTTTTTTGTGTGATGGTTTGCGTACGCGATGTCAGAGAGTTTAGCATGTCATGCCACATGTCATGACATTTTGGTGAATGACGTCACATAATGTGACGTAGCTGACTGGTTGTGCGTCATGTGTTTCCCACTTCAGTGATAACTGACAGGAGTCAGTGTCCATGGTTGTGCTCAAACTGTATATTTACACATTGCTGCACGTACATGCAGCGATTCAGGTGGACTCACAGTTTAGAAGGACACCGAAAGTGACCAGACAGGTGACCCACCTGTCTTGTCCCATTGCAATGTATAAAAGAGCTGCATCTGTGTACTTGTGTTTGTAATGTTGCGGAAAGTTTGGACTGTTTATGCTGATGGTAGACTATTTACGTTCTATGCAATAAATGTATCCATTAGGCCTGACTGTATGCAACTAAACATTGACCCCCACCCCCCAGCACAGCAGGGGGGGAAGCTCTCTTTCATCAATGGGGAAAATGGAGCTCAAGCCCTAGGAATGGAGGAGGAGGTGCTTGCAAATGGAGCGGAATCATTGTACTTTTCTGCGCTCTGCAGTTTGCATACGAGTGAAGAGAGAGTGATGGAGGGCTCTGCTTAGCTCTGTGACACAATCAAGAGCAGAAGGGAAGTAGGTTAACTAGCTAGAGCTGGTATTATTTCAGAACTGAATTATCTTCCTCTCCTTCTCTCTCTCTCTCTCTCTCTCTCTCTCTCTCTCTCTCTCTCTCTGTTTGCCTCCTTTGTTACATCTCTCCCTCCATATTTCTCTCTTCATTCCTCTCCCTCCCTCTCTCTATCCTCTCTCACTCTTGCCATCCCACTCTCATGTCTCTCTGTCTCACTCTCTTGGCATGTCTCTGTCCTCCTGTCCCTCTCTATCTCTCTCTGTCTCTCTGTCTCCCCTCTCCCCCTCTCCCTTGCTAATCTAGAAGAACGTAATGTCTTAATTCTTTTTTTTTTCCATACTGTTACAAGCTTTGACGGCAATGTGTTTTTCGTTTTAAATCCTGGCATATTTGGAATATGTCCCAGGCACAACATTGTCTCCCGTAATTTAATACGGGCTCAGAATAATGCTTCCTGAGGACCGTGTAGACTCCTTTTTTTACTGGTGCTCGTTATGCCACTTGCAATCCTTTTCATTTCTCATTCTGACATACAGTGGGGGGAGAGTGGGACCGGCGCGAAGCGTGCATTATTAATGCTGTCTCTCACGCGTAAATCGGACACAATCAGTGCTGGTGGGAGGGCAGGAAGTGCCGAAGGGGGTGTGCGCTACATCCAGCTTTCCTCCACCTGCTGTGCTGTCGTCCCCCCCCCACAATATCATCATACTGTATTATACTGCAGGCTCATGAGCTGGGCCGTCAATATGATGTCACTACCTGCCAAGTGCGGGGAGTCTTAATCTCAGAGTGAAGTTCTGTGGCTGCGTGAAGCTGGAGCCGTGTGTAATGTTGTTCCAGCTAAGCAAGGAAGCTGATGACAGGCACACTCACGCAGCCCCAACAGGGAGGATGTGTCCGCTGGATTTGTGCTTTATATGGTTTCACACACACTGTACTACAACGAAGCTGCATGTTTAACTGGCTGGCGGAAAGCAAGTCCTCTGAGATCATTAGCTCCTTTTTGGCCCTGTTTTTCTGACACGGCACTGAGGTCCCAGTCTATCCAGGACTGTGTAATGCAGGAAAGCACGCTCACACATTCAGGTTCACACCTGTGTGAAGCTGTCTCCTGAACACAGGAAGTAATGCGTTTATCCAACACACCTAGGAGGCAGACAGTGCGAAGGATGCCATCTGATCAATATGCTGGCTCCAGTAGTTAATTTGCATCACTGTACCTGCTGGATTTATGTCAATCCCTGAACTCTGACCTCTGACTTCTTCCAGTTCTGGTGAAATTCTGCAGAGGAGTTAGTACATCAAGAATGCATGCTTTTATAATACCACCATGTTTGACTAAACTTGACAATGAATGGATTATTAATTGATAAAAAATATTAAATAGTTATGTGGTATGTTGAGTCACAGCAGAGTGTGTGAAACTCTTAGAATAGAAGTGGAAATAGGCAAAGTCTGGGGTATGCCTGTGTCTTCCTTTTTCCAGCTGCCATTGTGGCATAATCCTGGTGAGATAATGTATTGTATGTTACAGACTGCCATGGTGTGATTATAGATTACAGATTACATGACTATATTTCTGTTGTTTTAGATGTGAAAGCTAGTGGCAGGGTTTGCAAACAGACCAGGATTCCAAACAGGTGTGGAACAGAAATAGAAATAATCTAGTCAACAAACTCATACAAGTTTGCATTTATGTTAAATTTACTGTTGGAGTTGCAGCCCACAAATTTTAGAGGTCAGGGTAACCGCACACATTATGTATCTGTTTGACTTTAGAATCTATCTGGGTGTGAAATTGTGGCCTTGCACCCTGCCAAGCAGCCCCATCCATGCGGGGAATCCTCAGTGTTTGACCGCTGGCTGGCTGAGCCGTGGCTGCCGGGGAGAGAGAGAGGAGGCCGGGCGTGGAAAGAGCTTCACAGAGGAGTGCAAGTGTCAGAGAAATGAGAGCACGAAGGCGAAGGGAGGGAACGGACTCTCGGAGGAGCTAACGAGCGCTGCGTGGGGCAAAGAGGACTGATAGGGAGGAAAGAGGAGAGGAAAGAGGGAGATGGGAGAGGAGGAGAGGAAAGAGAGAGAGAGGAGAAAGGAGATTAAAGAAGAAGAGAACAGAGGTAAGAGAGAGAGGGGGGAGGTGAGACGAGCAGAGGAAAAAGGGAGAGATGGAAGAGAGAGAAGTGGAGGAAAGGAGAGATAGGGAAGAGAAAGGAAAGGAAAAAGGGAGAGAACAGAGGCAAGAGAGAGAGGGGGAGGTGAGAGGAGAGGATAGGAAAAGAAAGAGAGAGGTGAGAGGAGAAGCGAAAAAGAGAAAGAGCAGTACATTTTCCATGATGATGGCTACCATGACAGCCACAATCATGGCTGCAGTATATTCACCATGGTGAAGGTTACCGTAACAGGAGTTTTCACCATGAATAATGTTACACAGCTGAAATTGATGGAAGTCATGGAAGCAAATACAAATAGAGTACAGAGAGAGGAGTGTGGGGGAAGTGTGTAGTGATGAACAGGTCATGGAGACAGAGTAGGAGGAGTGACAGTGCCAGGGACTGCTAGGGGCAGGGTGAGGAGTACACGTCTACTCTTGCAAGGCTGGTGACATTACACACCAGGGTCAGCCATTTACAAAAAAGTCCGATGTTATTTGGACACTGAATTAAGGAGCTTGGAAGCATTGTTACAGGGCAGTCCTGATGAGGCACCAGTTTTAAGCTTCTGAAACATAAAAAAAAGGAAAGAAAGACATCAATGAGAATAACTTGTCCCCCATCAATAGAGTAGCATGACACTCGAGTGTGTGCGTGTGTCACAGGACCCAAGCTGAGGTCAGGGCCCGCTGCCCGCTACGTCGCCTCTCTCTGGTCGGGTCTCCTCCGTTAATGGAACTGTCAGCCGCGATCACCGTGACGAGGCTCGGCGGGGAATGAGAACTCGCAGGCCTATTTGCAGCGCTGCTGAGACAACAGCACCACCCCGAAGTGGGGAACTCGGACAGCGGCGGAGAAAGCGATCCCGCCACTCTCCCACAGCGGCCGAGTGTCTGTCACAACCCCCGGCTCTGACGGGCCAGGGGGAGACCTGGCTGGAATAATCACATCTCACTTTCAGGAGGGCTGGGAGGGAAACTGAGCCACGTTTCGTGATTGAGCCCCAGTGTCACATATTCAGCAGGGGTAGTATTCTGCCTTGAGAGGGGGGGTATTTAGCCCAGAGTAATATTCTGCTCTGAGAGGGAGGGTATTTAGGCTGGGGCAATATTCTGCTCTGAGAGGGAGGGTATTTAAGCTGGAGCAGTATTCTGCTCTGAGAGGGAGGGCATTTAGGCCGGGGCAGTATTAAACCTGTGGCAGTATTTTGTTTGCTGTCCATTCCACCAGTTAGCAGCTGGAGCAGAGAGACAGTGAGAGAATGAGAGAGTGACAGGAGGATAGAATGAGGAGTAAATAAAAGAATAAGGATGGTATGATTGGAAAGTTGGTGGTTTGAGAGAAGCAAGGTGCTGTTTTCTCTGTCACCTTGGGAACAGCTCAGCAGAGGTGTCAGATCCACAGTGAGGTTGCAGGTGAAGCAGCACAGATTTTGTTGATGGGAAGTTAGTGTTGTAGGGTGATTGTTGTCTGACTCCTCTCTCTGCAGGGGTTACGGTGGCGATTGCAGTCACATTCTGTTATTCCGGTGAATGAGAGGTCATTCTCAAGTTTGTCTGTTTCAAGCCATTTGTACTGGTCGGTGACAAAAGTGTCTGTTTTATTGTTGTCTGTTCAAGCACACTGAAATACACTTACCCCCCCGAGATCTGATAGTTCACAAATCTTTCATTGCTTATGTCTCTGAACAGTATAATGTTAAATCTCCAAAGTGGTAATATTTTCCTTTGAAAATATTCATCTCAAATTCGTTTTTAATGATCTTTATTCTCTGTGCGTTTCATTTTCAACTGAAAGTACCATGGATTCAGCCACACATAACATTCACCCAACACGTACATGTCCTTGCAGCAACATTATGTCATGTGTTGGATTTTGATCAGTCTGTCCAAACGCTGTCAGTAACGGTAAAGCCGTAATTAATGCGAGTAATTAGCGCTGAGGACAGTTTAGCCACATTGCTCTCCACATGTCTGAATCACAGCCCACACATGGTGTTCATAAGCTTATCCAAGGTAGCGCCCAGAATACACTCACACATTGGCTCTGGTGCCTGGAAACTTGAACGCAGCCAGCCGGTCAACCTCTCTGAATAAACGGCTCGAGCCTCACTGTGAAACTCTGCTTGCTTACACTGCACTTAGCTTTGGTACAGTTCACATGCTCTCACACAAGCACACACAGACACACATGCGTACACACATGCAACACACACGGACACACACACACATACACACGATCTCTTGTATACAAATACACACACTCACATACACCCTCTCTCACACACTCACACTGCACCCTTCTCCCACCCCCTCCTGTCCCTGTGCAGTGCCTGAGGCTCGGAGCGTACTGCATTAGCAGCGGCGATGCGGCACTCTGACCCAGGATAATAGAAGGTTTCCAGAGCCCAAGACCTGACCATGAGGGATGCTTTTTACCAAGCACACGCATTCACCCGCCACAGAGCTCTCACTGTTTCGGGTGCTAGGGAGGAGGAGCCTGTGACGGTGATGACTGTGAGGTCGATTATGATTATTACGATGCCCGATGCCCTCATTCGGCTCCTGTCATGGCACTTAAACAATCTAGAGCAGTACTGCTAACCTTTCAATGGCTGAATTTCCAGTGACCAAATCCAGGAGAAGCACTGTGAGTGAGTGAGATGCAACCCGGAGGCAATCCGCATACCTGTCACCTCTCAGGTGTGAATTAGCTGAATGGCAGGTCTAGGGAAGAGGTGGCAGGGATCTCCACTGTGGCCATTTTGGCTCTCTGCCCGGTCCCCCTTGTGCCTTCCACACCCACACAGCATTTAATAAACACACAGATTGCATGATAGTCAAAGGTGTCTTCCACACCACCTCTACCATCACTGTGAAAGTTTTTTTTTTTTCCTTTCTGCATCATCGCCCAGCTCTTTGAGGTTTCTGTCTTGTCATTGGGCAATTTCTACCCAACCAAGGACAAGGGTCCTTTCTGTAGATCTGCCCACAATATCATGTGACCTGAGGCACAAGTGGGACTGGATTGCCTCAGGCCAACTTTGGTTTGGCAAATGTGTAAGACAGGCAGTTTGTGTCTCCTGTTTTATTCTTGTGTTTCTGGTAATGATGAAGAGGCCAGTGGTGTGTGCATGTAAGCAGCAACAGGCTTGACTCTCCTCTTCCTACACAATCACACCCTGATTCATGGAGCAGCCTCTCCTAATGTGTGCCAAACATAGTGACCCACCATGCGGGAATGTTATACAATTAGGACGTGCATTAGCAGTGCTGCAGAAGGCGAATGCAGGGAGTGTCCCTCTCTCCTTTCCTGTGCTCACTCTGCTACCCGTGCAGTGTGATAGAGACAGAGGGAGAGGGTGATCTGACAGCTGTGAGAAGGGATGACAGAGAACAAAGGCGTTCACAGGCAGAGGTGGCAGACAGGAAAGGACAGCTGAGTGGATAAGTGTATGGTACATTCTCACACACTGCGCACAAGTGACACGCCTACACTCTCTCCGACACACGAATTCACTTACGCACCTACCCGCTTACCCACCCGCACGTTCACTCACTCACCCGCATGCTCTCTAACAAACAGACAGAAGCACACACACTCACTCACTCGCACCCATACACACATCACGCTAACATTCACTCATCCGCACACTCACTAACTCACACACAGAAAAAGACACACACACACACACCTACTCATATATTCATCCACATTCTTGTTGACACACAGACAAACAGACGCACACAGACACACACACACTCAGCTAAAATGTGCATGTTCACTAGCGCACACACACACACACACACAGAAAGGAAGACAGAGATGTTAAGAAAATGTATATTTGCATCAGGTTCAGCCTCCTTTTGAGTTGAACTGCTTTTCACGGAGTCCTTCCGAAAGTTATTTTAGAATTACTCACTCGATTCAAAATAAGCTGAGGCACTTTAGGAAGTACAAGTGAAGCGGTTTAACTTTATATCCCTGGCTTGGCTTTTTCTATAGTTAGGATTAAATAGGAGTGACAGGGAAGAGACGGCAAACAAACTGGAGTTGGAGAAAAATAATACTGCAGAAATGAGAAAAAGAAACATTTGCAGCCCCGAATAAGGAGATTAGCTGCTCGGCATTGTCTGATTCCCAAAGCGTGAGCACAGGCCAGGCACAGATTTACTGCCCACTGATGCTGGTCTTACAGGAGGCACAGCGCGCAAACTGTCGAGCGCTAATTACAGAGACCATTAACGGTGTCTGTGGAAGCTTCCAGATCAGCCAGCATGGGAATACTGGCCACTCGTGATAGTGGAAGGGGGGAGATGCTGGATGTGATATGAGCATCTGGATGTGAATGTCTCGCTGGAGTAGCCTGTGATGTGGAGAGTTAAGCTGCGGACACTGGTGTGTTATGGGTAATTGCTTCAGCACTTGATCCGTCTTCGCGCGTGAATGAAACCAAGCAAGCGTTCAGTGGAGATTATGCACCGTCCTGAGGGCTTTTGAATCAAGAGAGAGGGAGCAAGTTATGATTTAACTTGCTTTAGGCAGAGTGTTTCATGCCTCATAATCATTTCTAGCCATTTAAGGGGAGTATCATTAGCATATAATGTTAAAACCCTGCCCATCAGTGAATGAATGACTGATGATCTGTCAGCTTGTGGTTGGATTAGAAAACGGTGCTATGAAATAACAATAATGTAAAACTGCAAATTGAATGTGAGATCAGGTGGTGTCAGAGGAAGAAAAGCAACGGCAAAACAAAAAACACAAGCACTAAGCGTTGGCTGTGTGAAATGTACATTACAAAAGAGAATGGAGCCTTAAATGGTTGAATCAAAAAGAAAACCTGAAAAATTAAAGAAAGTATTTCTTTCCCTCTCTTTATGAGTTTATTGCTTTATCTTCACCTCTTGTTTCATTTTCCTTATTGTATTTTACCAGCTCCTTTGTTAAGAGTGTTCACTTCCCCATTTAATTGTTTGTTGTGCCCTTTGAACTTTCTTGTTTTCATTTTACATATCTTCTGCTTGTTTGTCATCTTTAACATTTCTATTTAATTTTAGTAAAACTTGCCCACCATCCATGGCAGATTGTCAAGATTTTGTGAGAGTTGCAATTCTGTAGTTCACCCAGTTCACCCACAGGGGGAGAAAGAGAGCAGCTGCCACCAGAAGGCAGAGACAGGAAGGTGAACATTGAGGTTGTGAGTCCACATCAGAGCCACTGGCAATAAGGAGCCCACAGGTGGGAAACATAAATCTGAAATAATAACACTAAAGACAGAGTGCAGCAATATGTTTTGTAGTCCGTCTATCTGAGGTCTGCACTAAAGGGAGAGGGAGGTCAGCTCACCCCTGTGAAGGGCCATTCAGCTTGTTACATAATACTACCTCTCCCCTTAGGGGACCTCTTCCTAGGCAGCCTGATATTACAATTTAGATATCAGCTAAATTGCCCTGTAAGTATATTACTACCTGCTTCTCATTTTGCTGGGCAAGGACACTCTCAGTGTTCTGAACACAGTTTCTCTGGTGGTCTAGCTCCTGCACAGCTGTGTTTGGTGTATGACGGTGTGGCCAATAAGCCCCACGCAGCTGTCATATACGATGTCCGAAAGGTCTGTTCTGCTCATCGCGTCTGGCTCATTGTTTGTCTGGGCTCCCGGCTGACATTGGAACATTTTCAACAGGCTTTTCGGGGCTAAGCCAGTGGGCAAAGAGGCCCATCTGCAACCCTGGCGACCCCCCAGATGGTAATGTTACGCTGGCAACCTCCGTCCGATAGAAATGATGCTGTAATCCCTAAATATAGAAACACTGACACATTTGAAAAAAGGAGCGTTAGAGCTGTGCTGGTAATTGTTAGAACTCTGTTTTGGGGCACGGCCTTGTAGAACATGAGCTCCTAAAGTGCACAGCCTAAACTGTAAGAGCTGCTGAACTATCAGCGCAGTGTGTGCCATTAACAAGCCCTCTGTCTGTAATAGGCTGAACAGAAAAAAAAGATTAGATAGAGAAGAGAGGGCTTGAGCGAAAGAGAGAAAGAGGGAGAGAGAGAGACAGACACAGAGATGGAGGGAGAGACAAAAAAGACAGTAACAGTGGGAGTCAGAGAGCAACAAAAAGTCAGAGAGATGGAGGGAGAGAGAGACAAAGACAGAGAAATGGAGGGAGAGAGAGAAAGACAAAAAAGATGGAGGGAGAGAGAAAGACAGAGAGATGAGGTAGAGTGAAAGATAGAGAGATAAGGTACAGTGGAAGACAGAGAGACAGGAGGGAGTGAAAAACAGAGGGATTGAGGGGGTAGAAAGAGAAAGCAAAAGTCAGAGCCAGGAGACAGTGCAGGAAGAGCCAAAAGAATGCTAAGGTTCCTATGGTCGCCATGACAACCCATGAAAGACTGATCCTCAACATGAGAGGAGATTCTTCAGTCTTCAGCTTCTGAGGTGTTAAAGTCAACCAGGAAGAAGCCTGTGTTTTCATTGAGAGGAAGGAATGTTATGGGGAAAGTGTGAGCTAGGCTGCATTGGAGTTGAGATGTTTAAAAGGAGGCCCTCAGATTCCAGATAAAGCCATGGGATGAGTGCTAAGCTACATGAGGGAAGAGAGGAGGAGAGGTTATACAGCCAAAATCCCATTTTACTTTCTCACAGTTTTCACTCAGCACAGTTTCACAAAGGGTTCTAACACCCCTCTACCATGTTATCATATACCACACCAAAAACGCACTCATCGTTCTACTCAAACTATAAAATCAATGAATAAATATTGGCATTTAGCAGACAGTCTTATCCAGAGCAACTAACATCATTTCCTTTTTTTTTCATTGTTATTCATTTATACTGCTTGATATTTACAAAGGCAATTGTGGGTTAAGTACCTTGCCCAAGGGTACAGCAGCAGTGCCCCAGCAGGGAATTGAACCAGCAAGCTTTTGGTTATGAGTCCTGCTCCTTAACCACCATGCTCCACTGCCACCCTACCTAAACATTTGAATGCTGAAATGGTGTAACATGTTCATGTTCAAATATTTTAAAGCGAATGATTTTATACCCTTTGTGAACAAAAAAAAGAAAACATTTAATTTATTGTAACTTCAGACTCATGTAAGGATTTCATAACTGCAAGCCGAATTTGGAAACTATTCATAGCTGCAGAATTCAGACTATTTTAGTGACACATGGATTTCTCAGAAAGAGACTGCAATGATTCATACTCAGCGCTTCACCCAGAGTCATTTTTCAAACTGCACTGGACATAGTGGGAATTAGGAAATGAAACAAAAAGGTTATGATTTCAGCATTGACTTCTTGACTCAAAGCCCTCAAGTCTTTTTGTTGTAATACAGGAAAAATAATCTCTTTGTTGTAACATCCTGAATTCACCTGGGAAGGGTTTTTTTATTAGTGAATAGCACTTTCCCTTCAACCACCTTTGTGGTCTTGAATTGGAATATTTATTTCAGATTAATTATTCAAAAGGTCTGATTCTCTAGGCTCCCTGATGTTACAGTTCGACTGTGGGTTTACACGTGTGTGGTGTGCTGGCTCGCAAACTCTCTCTCACAGATTTGCACATGGATTGTGCATGGATTAGCTGGAGCCCACTTGACACCCATTCTTCTGCCCACGCTCCTAAAGGACCTTGTCCTCAGATCGTCTCTGCACCTCCTGGTCACTCTGTGGATACGGTCATGCTACTGACGCGCTGGCTGCGCATGAAGCACTTGATGCTGATGTTATCGCCGTGACGATGCTCGCAGAGGCATCCCTGTGAAAGAGGCAGTTTGGATTTTAGCAGTAAGAGTCATGTGGGATGAGTCAAAAAGCTGATTCACATGACCGCTGCTCCACACTGTCACTCGGGCCGCTGCTCCACACGGCTGCTCAGACCACTGCTCCACGCTGCGCTCCTCCAAACTGGTGTCATTAATTTGATTCGGGAGCATGATTACATATGTCCCTGCCGTGTGACTTCAAGCGCAGATTGTTTCAAGGTGAGCTTGGAGCCCTGTAGCTGCCAAACCACTGTTTTGCATTAATGTCCATATTCATATTCTTACCAGTATGAGTCTTACTGTCACTATAGTGTTAAAGAAGAACAGAAACCCCTGTTGCAGCTGTTTGATCCAATGCAATTATATTATGTATGGACAGATTTATTTCACTTCAACACTACCTAGTCTACTATGACACTATTTATTGACCAGTTCATCCCACAACCTTTTTATAATTACATGTTCCTTATTAATATGTCTGCAGGAACAAAGGCAATGAATACAATATGTATTGTCCCCAAGAGCTAAATCTGTCTTTGCAAAAGAAATTCCAAAACCACACAAAGGCACTAATTATGTAGCTGTGTTTGTCGAGCGTGGACTTCAGCAGGTGTGCAGACTCTTACAAAGAGCTGTGACATTCAAAATCAGTAATGTCTGTTGGAAATGCTCAGGAGATCTTCTTTCTCCTGTCAGAATAGTGCGGTAGCTGCTCTTTTCCCTGCCTCTCAGCGCTCTGTCTCTGGCTGCTCTGACTGCTTAAACATTTAACACATTTCCCTCAAAAGAACGGGACGAGACCTAGATCAGGGTAACTAGCAAATCATGTCAAGGGAATGAACAAGACAATTAACAGCTATCCACAATGGGGTAGAGAGAGAAAGAGAGAAAGAGAGAGAGAGGGCAAGAAACAGAGAGGTGAAGAGATTTTGTCACATAAAGTAGAATAAGCCAAATTTGCTGTACAGGTCTAACTACCGTGTTAAGGGCATGGGGCAAAAGGGCAACCTCTGAAACTAGAAAGCAGGGGGTGCTAAGTTTTTCAAATGCATTTAGTCATTACAGATCTGATCTGTTTAACAGTCTGTTCAACATGTCGGCAGAGTGGATGTGATGCACTGGGAGGAGGCGGGGTGTACCAGAGTGATTTGCTTCTATTTGTTATTTATTATTCATGCTGTACAAAATTTAACTTTCCCTCTGATATGATTTCCAAAGATGAAGACAGTTTTGCTATATTAATTACAGACATTGAATTTTTTAGGGATATTGGTGCCTTGTGGATTTGTCTTTCACATGAAGAGATTCATCATAGAAATGCACGTGTTGTAAAATGCACTCTGCATTGTGTGCACGGCATCACGTATTATTGTCTTTTCCATTTAGACACCTGGATAGATGCTGAGGCATAGCTTTGCTGAATGACACAGTAGCAGTGTCACCTGAGAGCTTGCGACCTTGCTGGCACTAGTAATAACCACCGATGATAGACGGTTCATTGAAAAAATGTTAATGGCAAGCGAGATCTATAATCCAGATAAAAACTTCATTTTCATCAGTGATTACTGTAGTATTATCACCCTCGGTAGTATCATTAACGTTAGGGAGAATAAGTGATGAGTCAAACAAATGAAGTGGCTGTTAAAGATCCAAGATTCAAATTGTGCTTTATTGGTATGACATTAGAATGTACTGCAATACTGCCAAAGCAGGGTTACATGTTACTCTCTCCCTCTCATGCTCTCATACATATATATATATATACAGGGATATGCATATGTATGTACTAATCTGCATGTACTATATATTCTATATATGTACATATATGGGATAGATATATATAGTGAGAGTCAAAGGAGTGTGAAGTATGAAAGAGATGGAGAGATGAATTTAAAGCAGAAATATAAAAGATGGAGAGAGGCTACCATTGTTCCTGCCATCCTGCCCTGACCCTCCACTTTATCTGTTCACATTTTCATTTCTGTCCATCACGGTAGGTACGGTTTGCGCTCATGTTTCACAGAGATAAGAGCAGGAGTAGGGAGATGAATGAGGGCACAGATTGGAGACAGAGAGGGGGTGACCGGACCGGACTCTTTGGGTTCTCTTTCTCTCACAGCAGAGAATACCAGCCCCACAGTCCTCTAGCCCAGTTTCGGGAGCCATATGTCGGGAACAGAACCCATTGTACTGGGTGTGTTTCCATGGACATCATTGTGTGAATGTGGGAACGTGGTGTGGATTAAAGAATAATTCTAAAAAAAGTCAAAGGAAATGAATGTCCTTAGAAACCGGCTTCCAAAATGATCAGAACCCAGTAAAACTCAGAGTTCTTATGGAGTGATCTATTTCTCTGTATGGATTGATCCATTTCTCTGTGCAGAGTGATCCATTTCTCTGTGTGTACAATGATCTAGTTCTCTGTGCAGAGTGATCCAGGTCTGTCTGCGTGGAGTGTTCCAGTGTTCTCAGCGTGGAGCGATCCAGTTGTCTGTGTGAACAGTGAAACAGGGTTCTCTGTGTGGAGTGATCTAGGGTTCTCTGTGTGGAGTGACCCGATGTTCTATGTACAGGCTGATCCAGTTGTCAGTGTGGGGTGATACAGCATTCTCTGTGCAGAGTGATCCAGTTGTCAGTGTGGGGTGATACAGCATTCTCTGTGCAGAGTGATCCAGTTGTCAGTGTGGGGTGATACAGCATTCTCTGTGCAGAGTGATCCAGTTCTCTGTGTGGAGTGACATGGAGCTAAAAGGGAAAGCTGCCCTGGGGAAGAGTTTGGATATGCATGCTGTTTCTCACAAATGGCTCTGGCTTGTATCACATTCTCACAGCTTGAGAGGAATATGAATGATGAAAAATGTATGGCCAGTATAACAGCCCCAGATCATTAAATAATAATCACATTATGCATTAAATAAATGCACGTGTCCCACTTTGTGGTAGTTGTTATGGAAATCGGTGGAAAATGTAATCTGAAACATGAAACATCTCTCCGCACATTAACATGTGTTAATTTGCTTTATGGCAAATGTTTTTGCGGGGTTTTATACAGTAATTATTTCCATTAATTGAAGTTCTTAACAAAGATTCAGGAGTAGTATCTTCAGACAATTCCTACATAATGACAAAACCTAGACAAACTGGTCCTATCCACAACTGTAAAAATCCCACTTATTACTTCTTTCCACATTAGCTGTTCACTGCATCCCTCCTCTACCCAATCTCCCCTTTGTTTTCCTTGTTTATGATGTCTAAATGAAGGTCAGCAATCTCAGACCGTGGCCAGGTGCAATCCCTCTGTCAGACTCTGTAAGTTCCAGAAAGACCAACATCAATCACAGCCTTCATGCTATAATTGTATGGAAATTCACTTCCACAGAATGAAGAATTTTAAAACTTTTGATGCTTTCTAGAACTTCTAATGGACAGACCCTTCTCTGGTATTCTGGGTTTCAGAAAAGACCTAATTTTGCTCCAGTGCTCCAACGCACACTCAAATATGCATGAGCACACTCAAAATGCATGCATACCTACACATCCACTTACAGAAAAGAATTTCTTGTCCAGAGAGATGTACAGGGCCATTATGTTAAGCTACATGTCACAGCAGCATCAGAAATAACAGGAGTGCAGGTTCAGGTAGAGTGCAGCCAGCAACTGAGCATCAAGCTGAAGGACGGATCAAATCATACAGCAGTAACTGCAGGGCCGGCACTATGGGGATGCTTAGGGACGGATTTCAGTGCACCCCCCAGTTGTCTCCTTATACCCCGATGTCTACATAGTATTTATTACGTTTTTTAAGATATGATGTTTTGTGCCCCCCGTGGATTGCAAGTGCACCCCTCTATTCTCTCAGGCGCCTAGCCTAAAAAAACTGCTTTAGCATAAACACGGCTCTTATCCTTAAGACCAGCCTATCGGCATCATATTAATGCACATAGAGCCTGACAAAGATCTATAAGAGAAATGCTACCATATCTTGTAGTGTTAAACAATCATCATAATGATGACAATGATTTAAAAACATACACAACTATATACAACTATATGTCCTCTTCTCTATTCTCTATACCTCCCAGACCCTCATAGAAAAAGGAGAGGTGCACCTTTTGATGTTGAATCAAGCAGTGTAGCCCACACTGATTCTCTCATATTGTGTGTCAGCGGCATTTTCCCCTGTCTTTGTTCAGCCCTGATGTTCTGATGCAAATTATATCCATCCAACCACACACACACACACACACACACACAGGAGCACTCTGACACACATATCTACATTCACAAATACGCACACACAAACTCTCCCACACACACATATACACACATATGCACTGTGATCTGGGACTGCACACCGCTGCCTGTGCTCTCTCAGTCAGGCCCACGCCTCATGCTTGGCCCGGTGCCATCCCTGACGGTATGAGACAGGGGTCAGCCCTCATGGTGCTCAGCCACGTATCCACATAAATGTGGAAACACGGCAATTATGCTGCAGAATGGTATGTTTTCCCTTGAGGCAGGAGTTTCTGGGGCAGCTGTTCAAGAAGTCATCATTGCTGAATTAATAACCAGCAGTGGCGTTTGCACAGAGCAGGAAAGAACACCTGGACGTACTGGCAAAAAAAAAACCATTCCAAAAAATAGCATCAGACATGTGTAAGGCATTTCTCCCAAATCCAGGGAGCAGTATTATGCATCTCTGTAGTGTTATGTCGTCCTTAACATTATGTGTCACCTCCTACGCCGTATCCTACACAGACACACATACACACACACAGAAATACGTGTATTGGCAATCACACACAATTTCTCTGACACACACACACTCTGTCTCTCCTTGTCATACTGTGCACACACACACATACACACACACACACACACACACACACACACACACACACACACACACACACACGCACGCACACACACATTCATAATTGCCCACACTCTTTCCCTCTCTGTCTCTCACATACACTCCCTGGATCTTGTGCAAATAATGACCTGCCACTGGGGCATAACACTGGGAACTGCCATGAACCATTCCCTTCACATTTCCTGTTATGAGGCTGCCGTGTTCTGGTTGCTCGGATTTGAACGGGTGGTTTATACAGACTTCAAGCGCTCTATAGTGAGACAAGGCCAACCTTCCACGTCCCGCTTAACTGGGAATTAGATAGAAAACCCTTCCGGCAAAAATGAGCAGCTTGTCGATGTTTGACTGCAATGTTGTTGCTGTTACTAAAAGACATTTCAAAGAGACACTGGAGGACATAATTTCATCTTGGGAATAAAATAGCCAGTTTTTACACCATCTGTACTCTATATAACAGCAGCCAACACTCCGCCCCCCACTCCAACACCCTGCCCCCTACTCTAACACTCCACTCCCCCACTCCAACACCCTGCCCCCTACTCCAGCAACCGCCCCCTACTTCACCATCCCATTTCCTTTCACCTCACAATGAATATTCTCTTTCTGTTATTGTGATCTGATGCCTTGACAGAAGGTTAATCATCCACACTATGTTTGGAGCAGAGGAGCGAATAGAAAGCGCTTTTTGATTTTTCCTCCTCAGATGTCCAGCACCTTGGTGTTGTACACTGTCAGACTCTCCTCAGTAGTCTTCTCAAGTCTCTCCTTAAGTCTCAGCTGTTTCCCCATACAGTGCAACCTGTTGTGTTAATTTCTCTATAAGCACCTGTTGTTATTGTACCCCTAACCCAGTTGTGATCAGTTTCATGTGTGTGGTGTCTGTTGTGTGCAGTGTGTGTGTGTGTGTGTGTGTGTGTGTGTGTGGTCTTTTATGTGCGTGGTGTATATTTGCATGTGTGGGAGCAGTATGCATATGCATATACATGTGTTTGGTATTTATTGTACCGACTCTACCACAGCAATTCCCTTCACAGAGTGATGTCTAGTGTTTGCTCGCTGGCCTTTCCGCGGTTTGCTGTGGTAATTAGCTCCCTCTGTGTCACGCTCATTACAACATTAGCCACTGTTTAAAGCGTAATAATGTTCTCCAGGCTTTTATTCCCTCTCTTTGAGGGGCATTGTGGCTCTCAGGCTCATTGTATCAGCACTTTGACTCACTGCAATAACTCCAGCTGGGGTTTACATAATTAAGCAGGGGGAGTGCTTTCTGTTTCACTCGCTCTCTCCTATGTTTAAACCCCTCTTCCCAGCCTCCCCTCATGTTCCCCCGGCCTCAGTGCAATATTTTCCTCTCCGCTGTGTCCCACGCTGCAAATATTCATTAGAGAAGCTCATATCATTGTCAGCTGAGGAGGGCAGACACACAAGCATTAATCCGCAACACGAGGCTCTAATGTTGGCGGTCAGCGGAGTTAATCTCCACGTGTGATTGTATGTGGCGTACAGCAGACCTCACTCCTCGGCCCCCATGACCAGCAGTGATTAAACACCCCTCTTGATGGGGGCTGGACTCCATGGCTCCCGGGCGTCGGTTGTGGGGTACTGAGATTCCGATTGGCTGCCCCAGTGCATCTACTGAAGTGGCATCAAAGTTAGTACAGTGAGGACACGATGGTAACGTTGTACATTAAGTGTAGTTACATGAAGCCTACATAAGCATGGCATAAGGGCTGCATTAAGCATTCATAATACACTAAGCATGACATATGACATACTTTATCACTTGGCATAATGTGTTGTGTTCATAGAAATCAATGTCGCAAACACCTAGCACCCCAGCTATGCCACATATGTTAAGTGACTGATCATGTGATCAGTGATGGTGCTCAGTCTGTGTGCAGCTGCACAGAGCTTCTCCCTCTACCCTTTGCCCTTTGCCCTTTGCCCTTTGCCCTCTGCGCTGAGCTCTCTGATCCGGATGTCAGTCTCTCCGTCCTCTCATTTACTCTACATCTGTTCCATTTCACTAAGCCAATGGCTTGGTGCTGAATGTGTGTGTGTGTGTGTGTGTGTGTGTGTGTGTGTGTGTGTGTGTGTGTGTGTGTGTGTGTGTTCATTTTCATGCATGCGTATGTTGGACAGTGTGTGTTGAAGAGTGCTTTGGAGTGTGCCAAGCCCGGTGAGTTTTGCAGGGTTTCAAAGCAAATGCAGCTATGGAGCTTCTTCTCTTTGGTAGCATACCCCAGCTGTGTGGGGTGTCTACTTTCCAATGTCCTTCTCTGCCAAGGGAGATTTACCTGTTGCCTCACTCACCAGCCCTAAAATCATTCATGCTCTATGATTCAGGAATGGAAGCACAGTATGTCAGCTGGAGATCATAACTCTGTAGTTTGGTGCCCTGTGAGTGTGTCATATCTCCTGCACACAGCAGGTTTATCTAAACCGTGCTACTCATCTGGAGACACATTAACCTGGAGATGTCTCATGAATAACAGCTTGTATTTGATGTGTTTTTTTCCTCTTTTTATAAGAAAATGAAACTCAGCAAAGACGTGAGTCTCACAAGCTGTCTGGGGGCCTACCCAGAGCTCTCAGTCTGTACCCCAGTCACCAGGGCTGCATGCTGCATGCCGTCCTTTGGGGCTGCAGGCCAGCTTTTTAAACATGGCCTTAGAGGCAGAACAAGTTCCAGGCATCGAGTGGGTGTTAATACGCGTGAGCCCACGAATAGCTTCCTGTCAAGCCACACCAGGGCAGCATGCTGCCCATCTACAGGAGTGTGATTGCACACAGCAGTGCAGGTAAAGAATATCTATCCTCAGATTTCACCAAACCAGGCAGGATCATTGATTGCAGAGTATTCATTTAAGCAAGGATCTCAAATCACTAGTTTGAGTTACTTTGTTTCCACGTTTGCATACCTCCTTGTGAAGACATTCTAGAAAGGAGTGTTTATAGCATAAACCCAGTGCTGACTACGATACAGTAACAAAGACAAATGCTGCCTTGTAATAGGTCTTCATTTGCCATCTTAAAACAATCTGCTCATGTGTCTTGAATGAAATCTGTGTGTGCAATCATGCATGTGTGTGCAGGCTTGCACGTGTGTGTGTGTGCATGCGTGGTGAATGTGCACGTGTTTGTGCATACATGCCTGTACGCACGGGCGTGTGTGTGTGAAAGTGCCAGCATGGTCAATGGAGTAAAGGCAGCTGCTGCATCACTGAATCAGATCACAGTGGGGGGAGGGACATGAGAGGGTTACCATAGTAATTGCCAAGGGATTATGGGTTCTGTCACACTTACAGCTTGCTCTCCATGTTGGTGCTGTTCATAAACATATTACATATCCATTTTGGAGCTGATCTCACCATGAGAACTGAGCTACACAGAGGTTTCCCTCCACTGTTTTTAAAGGGAACTGCAGGAGGAGCACTGAAATGGTGCCCAATCAGGTGGCTGAAGTTAATCTTAAACCCTCTTAGACAGACACCCTTCAGCACCTACTGTACTGAAGTGTGGAGACACACATACACACTTCACCAAGATGGGCACCTTCTCTTTGGGATCTATTTCTCTTGCAGGTACAATCTAATTACAGGGAGGGTCATGTATTAAACAGAAAAAAGTCATCTGTGTGTCTGTGTGTGTCTGTGTGTGTGTGTTTGTGTGTGTGTGTGTATGAGCTCCTATGTTTTGAGTGCGTGTGCCTCTCTAATAAGCTTTATAAGCAAACATGTGTGCTCCTCTAATAAGCTTCATAATGAAGTGTGTGCTCTTCAAATAAGCTTCATAAGAAAACGCCTGTGCTCCTCAAATAACCTTCATAAGCAAGCATGTGGGCTCTCTGCTGTGCTTCATAACTCATGTGCTTTCCTAATATGTGTCATGTTTGGCTTGTGTACTTTTATAATTTATAATAGGCTTTGTAAGTAAGCATGCATGCTTCTCCAAAGTTCCTCAAAAGCGAGTAGGTGATAGCATGTGGTTGCCTTTCCAGCAATCCTGTGGATCAACAGCGCTTTCAAAGTCTGACCAGACTCAGCACATACACAGTCTGTCTGTGCTTCCTTGTACAGAACGCAATTAATGCCCAAGTAGGGGAGTGTTTGAGTGCAAGGCTGGCTTTTATCATGCCGTTGATCATTAGCTAATGAGATAATAGCAGAATAGCAAAGGAAATGGAGAAAAATGGTGCCGGATCATAGCTGTGTATGCGGGATGGATGCGCCACAGAGATTATTAGTTTGAATTGTGACTGGCTGGATTTAGCAGATTGGTAAAGAGATGATGAGGACACCACAGGACAGAGCCATTCAGATACAGATGTGCCTATACAGCATACTCTGCTGTAACCTGATCCTGACATATGCACTCACAGACATGCACACATGCACACGCACACACACACACACATACGCACACACACACACACACACACACACACACACACACACACACACACACACACACACACACACACACACACACACACATACATACACACACACACACACAGACTCATCACACACGCACTCACACAGAGTCATCACACACATGCATTCATTCACACACACGCACACATATGCACTCACTCACACACACACACACACACACACACACACACACACACACACACACACACACATGCACAAACGCGCGTCACTCGCATACTCACACACTCTTCCACTCACTCGCAAATGGCAACGTGTCTCTTCCCCCGCTTTTTCCTTTATCATCCGTGCAGCAGCAGCACTGCGGAGCGGAGCGTGCTCAGACGACTCGGCTGAGTAATGAGACCGGTTCTGTTGTGCTCACCTCACCCACCCACTGGCACATTCCAGCTGTGACAGTAATCATGACGAGCAGCATCAAAAGAACACACGATCAATCAGACCAGCTGGAGGTGGAGGTCAAAACAAAATCCACACCGAGAGTGAGAAAGAGGGAGGGCGAGAGAGGGAGAGAGAGAGTGTGTGGAAGGAGGGCTGGTTTTTGCGTGTTCTAAAATGCTTTGGCAACACTGGATAACTCCTTCTGCATTACTCAGTGAGGGTAGGGGAGTTTGGATCAGGGAAGGAACTGGTTCTGGGGCTGTTCCACTGGTTGCCAGATTTCCCAAAGGTGACGGGTTGGAGGTATGATGGCAGATGTGACTTCCCTTCTCCCTCTGACATCATGTTTGGCATGCATTGCCATGATACAGCAGGCACAATGTTCCTACTGCTCTAATTAGCACTTCCTGTTACACTGGAGATCATAATCTTTTGTGCTGCACAGCACACAGTAGCACTCAGTCACTCTCTTACCCACTTACTTTCTCTCTCATTCTCTCACTCACTCACTCACTTCCAATCTAACTCATTCACTTGCTCACCCACTCACACTCTCACTCACTCACATTATCCTCTCACTCAAAGTATCCTCAACACTCACTTGCTCACATACCCTCTCACTTTCTCACTCACTCATTCACTCACTGAGTCACTGGCTCATTTACTCATTCGCTCACTGACTGACTGAAGAATCTGCCTGATAAGAACCTGTCAGCTAGGAATCCACCTATAGGAGCCTGCATACAGGAACCTACTCTTACAGCGCTGGGGGAGCCCCCAGGCATGCAGATTGGGGACACAAATGAGAAAACACTCAGAGGTACTCAGAGCAGCCAGTCAGCGAAATGTAGATAAAGAATTATTAATAATGAATGAGACGGCTTGATGAGGGAGAGTCACGTGTTTTCACGAAGGCACTGCCTTAGTAAAAGGTGCTGGCCAGAAATCCTCCACCATGGACTCCCTGGCAGTCTAGGGCTTTGACAGCCCCTCTGAAAGGCTGACGGGCTGGAGCCAGGGTCACACGTGGTGCAGCACAGCGGAACATGGCTGGAGCAGCAGTTGCAGGGCGGTGTGCACTGTGTCATCAGTCATGCCACAGGAGGGGGCCGGGGCTGGGAGTGGGGGGTTGGGGGGGGATGGGGAAATTGGGGGAGAGTGTGCAACGTGTGTCCTCCCCAGGCTCTTTACAATAACGCTGATGGCATTTACAGCACTTCACAGAGCTGGGGATGTGCACTCTCACAAAATCGTCTGATTCACTGAGGAAACACTTCACCCCTTCGCTCCTTCGGATTGCTCATAGAGCCGCCCTTCGATCACACCGGACTTAGGCTGAGGGATTTTGATGAAAATTATAGACAGTGCAATAAGATATTGTTTAAATCAATATCTCTGAAACCTTTGATCCGGACCTCTGCACTCTGCACCACAGCTTGTATTTAATTATAAAATCGCTTTGATCAATTACACTACAGGATCAATGTGCCCTTCGATTCCCTTGAATTAATCTCTAAGTGTACATCTCAGTATTTTTCTTCAGTGCTAGTCTATGGATAGGTTCTAATGTGGTGGTGTGTTCGTCCATTTTTAAAAAGCCCTTTGTGTTTACCAGTCAGGGAGGAAGGAGATAAAGCCTGTGAAAGAGGGCCAGAGTGCTTTTCTGATCGCCAAGGAGTCGAAAGTGACACCCGTCTGTCACTGATTCCTGCTGAACTCCAACACCGGTGTTGTATAAAGATGCACATATTCATTGATATTTTTAAATAATATTTTAAGAATTTTTCGTCTCTGTTGTGGTTTCCCTCATGCTCTGAGTCGATGTTTGTGAATGTGGGTAAGGGATAGGGTGAGCTGTTCTGCAAGCTGCTCTATTCTGCAAGGCCTTCCCTCACACCTACATGAAGTTGTCAGAAACGTGATGTGGCGTTCCAGTTCAGAAACAAGCACACCTTCTTTGAAGTGAAAGCGTTTTCCATAAGTAGCACTCCACTTCAGTCTGAATGGCTTATAATGAGCCAGGCTCACAGCAGAACCCAGCAGGAGGCCAGTGTAGTCACATTCATGCCAGTACAGTAGTATTAATATTGCATTCATCCCCTTCTCTTTGTCTCTGCCAGGAGGTTGATTATTCATGGCATAAACTGGCACAGCAATGCGGTTTGAGGATCCAGCCAATCGGAAGCTTACTTGATCCCTTTGTCCCACCTTCTGTCATACCTTCAGACTCTCTCTCTCTCTCTCTCTCTCTCTCTCTCTCTCTCTCTCTCTCTCTCTCTCTGTCTCTCCCTCTCCCTCTCTCCCTCTCTGTGTCTGTCTCTCTCCCTCTCTTGTTCTCCCAATGGTATAGCTTTTAATTGCCTACATCATTCCCTTCTCTTTCAATTCAGTTCAGTTCAGTTCAAATACTTTATTGGCATAATGTATGAGTGTGAAATGAATGTTGCCAAAGCATAAACAGCAATCTGGAGGGCACAGAACAAGAAACCAACCACTCATGTCTTTAATTACAACATTACAGCAACTACTGGGATGATGATGATGATGATGACAATGGTTAAAAATGAGTTGTTATTATTATTATTAGTTAGTAGGGTTGCCACAGGTTTTCCTGTGTTGGCCCAGCCTGTAAATGTGCAAACTGTGCTTTCGGAACTTTGAGCAGCCTGAACATGTGCATAAATGTATGTAAGGATATTATTCATGTCACCAATCTTCTAATTCAGGCTGAGGAACAGCTCTTAAGGTCAGACGTGCTCTCAAACACTCTGTGACATTTTCCTGAGCATTTCTAATGAATTCAAACTCCAATTAGGCATAAATGTTAAGTCATAATGTAAGGTAAAGCTGTAAAGATCTTTCAGATAATAATCAAGGATGCCCTTTGGGTTGTTACATACCCATTAAATAGTCTGTATCCTTATTGTCATAAATTTACACATACCATACATTTTTTTCTTAATTTTGCAAGATTGTTGTGAAACACACACACACACACACACACAAACATACAAACGCTCACATACAGACACAAACATGCACACACATTAACTCATTGCAGCTATTGATCTAAAGGCCCATCTTATTGTCATAAATTATGTCATACATTTTGTTTGCACATTTTTTCATTTGCAAGATGAACCACACACACACACACTTACATGCAAAAACTCACAATCAGATGTAAACATGCACACGCACAAACACATTGACTAAGTGCAATAGCTATTGATCTGGGGGCCCATTTTAATGTTCATTGTAATCATATTTTGCAGCAGATGAATGCTACGGATCAAAAGCAAATGACCTAGAATGTATTTCACGATTGATTTCACGGGACCATTCACCGCAGCTCTCTGGTGTCAGTGTAGCTTAATGGCTTCATGCATTCTTGAATTATATCTGCCTAATTGCAAACTGCACACTGTCGTTTTGGCTGCTAGCTTCCTGTGCTGTCCATCTGGCTTGGTCGGCTTGCCCTGAGTTGAGGTGAGGCTTCTCTCCAGTCCAGGCTCAGTACTGATGGACAAACGAGTGGGAAAGCTCTCCTGGAATGTTGCAGCGCAGCTCCAGACAGAGATTGGTGCAGCCGATGCACACTGCTCCGTTGTGTGTTACTGTGTTGGTTGTGTATGTAAAGTGTGTGCAGCTGTGATGTGAGTGTAATATATCTCTCCCCCTGTGTCTGACTATAGCTTCTGGAGAGAGTGTGTGAGATGTGTGTGTGTGACCGTGTGTGATGTGTGTGAGTATGTGTATGGCTACAAGTGTGATGTGTGTGTGATAAATCTCTCTCCCCTCTCATTGACTGCAGGTACTGGGAGGAGCTTGTGACTGAGTGACCAGAGAGGACATCAGCTCTGCAAGGATGGACACAGCTTTTCCCCCCCTGAGGAAGTAAGTGCAGAACAGAGTCACAGGGTCTCATTTACTATGAGCTTAACCTTTAAAAGGGGAAGGAGTACCTGAGAACCCACACACCTATACACATCTGTCCATAGCCATATGAGATCAACAATGAGGGAGCTGGCCTGGGTTTAGTAATTTAGTAATTTGTTAATTAATCCTCCACACCAACCCCACTGTCACCGTGTCATTTTTTCCCTTATGAGCAATTTCCTAGCTTGGTGTGATCCTTGTGGAGTCTCTTGGTGATTTTATCACCAGAGTAGAAATGCATGCGTAGCCTTGCAAACAGATCCATGAACCCATCCAGAAATCGTGTGCGGTACATGGAAACACAAGGCAACAATTGCCACTTCAGTTTCATAAATGAGCTGTCATAGGCAAATTTACACATCAGGCCAACCCAGCTCAAAGCCTCCTCCCTCTCTCTCTCTCTCTCTCTCTCTCTCTCTCTCTCTCTCTCTCTCTTCATGTTTTATCGTTGCATATATCCCTTCCTTAAATAAAGTCGCTGTGAAACCTTTGCTTTGTGGGTAAATCATCCACAAGGACAGCAGCTGTACTACGTTTTGCAACCCTGCACTAGTGGCGTATTTATTATCTTTCAGTAACACAAGAGTTTGTAGTAATAGTATCAATGGCTCTCTGGTGGCTCTGAGAGGCGTTTTATAAGGTCACACTGGCCATAGAGAACAGCAGCCATCCAGTGTTTGTCTAAGGAGAATTTTCTTAGACAGAATAGTGTCTGGTTTTATGCTGTAGTACTTCTGTATATAACCAGTCTTACTTTGTGTGTTTGCTGTGGCTTTTCTCTATATAGTGATGGTGTGTGGCTGTTTGCTGAAAGCTAACCCTAGAGTCGACTGACTGAACCTGTCTGAATTTGTATTATACCCTTTCTGGTCTGGACAACAAAAAGACTTCAGCTTGCTATTACATATGGGTTTGGCCAATGTACAAAGGAATGCAGCACACACCAGCAAAAGAAAACGTGGGCACACGCACACGTGTACACACTGCTCGACAAAATCCCTTTTATATTGAAAAGTCAATCAGACGGGGCTCTTAAGGGATATTCAGGCAGAGGAATTTTGAAGTTCTCTGGCATCCTGACTCCTCAGTGAATCAAACCCTCATCTCTGGAAATGTCTCTGACTGCTCTTCTCACTTTCAGCTTTTCTCTCCCTCAGCCCCTCCCTCTCTCCTTCTCTCACTCATCACACATTCCATTCATCCATGTGCCCATCTTTGTTTATGCCATTTAAGGACAGCAGGAGCAACGATTATGTTAAATTACTCTGTAGAATGCATCAGCGTCACTGGTGATGTTGTGAGCAATTGTCAGGGACAGGGATGGCGAACAGGTTGAAGTACTGGTATTAACAGTGTGTTTAACTGAGTCACTGAGTATTTAACTGAGTCACTAAGTGGTTAACTGAGTCACTGAGTATTTAACTGAGTCGCTAAGTGGTTAACTGTGTCGCTGAGTGTTTAACTGAGTCGCCAAGTGTCTAACTGAGTCACTGATTATTTAACCGAGTAACTGTGTGTTTCACGGAGCAACCGACTGTAAAATGAAATGTAGTGAATCCAGCCTGTGAAGATGGTTTCCACCAGCTGTAAATAATTGATTCTAACACTGTCAATCAGCCGGCTGCCTGAGTAATAGCCCTGCTGTGGAATGGCACGGGGGGTCACACTGCAGTAATCATGAGAGCGAGCATGCTCAGTGGAGGCTTTCCAGTGCACACAACATCATGCTCCCGTTCTGCTGTTGTGCGGTACAGCTTCTTGATGAGTTTGCACTGTTCTGACACGCATCTGACCTGTCGGGACACCATTGCCCCAGATGTTACAGCTGTGATCACAGTGTTTCAGCTTGTCTGCGAGAAACGACACCATCATCATGATATTCCAAATCATGTAGTGCATACAGTGCAGGACAGTTGTGTACACAGGGTCCACTTACACATAAGTAGCCTAAACAGGGGAGCAACGCCTCCTGACATTTGACTCCAGACATACTGTATGTTTGTGTGTGTGTGTGTGTGTGTGTGTGTCTGTGCCTTTTTAGGGGTCCACCTTTGGCTGGATCCAATCACTTTTATCAGCATTTATAGCATATGCCTGAGAAAACGGGTCTGTTAAGTGTGCGTGCATCACGGTGCAGTAACTATGCGTCCATATCATGTTGTGCGTTTCATGATGCAGTAACTGTATGACTGTATCATGGAGTGTGTGTCATGACGCAGTGTGGGACATGGTTTTAGATCACTGGGAAATATGACAGGAAGGTGACCCCTTTCTGGTTCATGGTGAAACAGCTGAAGCTGTGGGCTCAGTTCATCAGCAGTCAATGATTACCAGAACATGTGAGCAATATCTACTGACCCCGATCCTGCCTGGCTGTCTCATTCCCCGGATGGTGTAGGGTATCATCTCACGGGGGGTTAAGCGGGGGACCCTGGCTCTGTAGGGCCCCTGTGTTAGGCCTGCTGTGAGTCCTGGGAGAAACGCAGCACAGGGAGTCACTGCAGACTCAGGGCGGCTATAAAGAGCTTCATCAGACCTGCTGAGAGCAATCAGGCAAGGGGAAAATCCAATTACACTGTGAACTGTGCCTGTTTATGTTCTGGAGCATCAGACAGCTCTGCAGCCTCACATATACACATACACACACACACACACACACACACACATACATACACACACACATACACACACACACACAGATACACTCTCACATACACCCATGCACACACACTCACACGTATACTCACACACACACACACACACACACATACACTCTCACGTACACACATACACACACACACACCTTGACTCAGAATACTTCTAACCTAATTTCCTGATGCTGGCCATGCAAGAGGGGGTGGAGTGCATTCACAGGAATGACTTTGTAGCACAGGGAGCCATAGAAGGAGAGTGAGCTACTGATAAAGTCTTCCTACAACATCCCAGCAGAAAGTTTATCAGGCAGAGAGAAGGAGAAGAGGAAGGAGAAGTGTGACACCTTCCTAAGGTCGGCCTCCCATTTTGCTGTTGTATGCATGTGTGGTAGAGATTACAAAGGTTTTGTTTTTATGGTTGAACAAGGGTGCATGGGTGCAGGGGGTTGCTGAAAGAACTTCATGCTTTTCTTTGGTCGGAGAGGGGTGTTGCCAGGGTTCGTTTTGCATACTGATGTTATGAGACTCCAGGCATCTGCATGTCTCTGCTTTCCCCATTGCCTGTACTGTCAGGGCGTGGTGACTTCAGAACAGGTGACAGCACTCTTTTGGACACAAAAGCATCAGGACTGAGACATACTTTGTTTGGCCTCTGAATTAAAAAATGGAGAGAGGGATATATTGGTACAGCTGATTATCATGACAGCGCAAAGCAAACAATGTAACAGGCATCGTTTGAGCCTCGGTTTCCCTGACAACCAAGCAGGGCGTGTGGGTGTAGGGGTGTGTCGGTCGGGGACCCACACCACTGAACACTCCTGTACGCAGGGTTCCAGCTGCAACTTTATGCAGCCAAAGTGAGATTCCCCACTCACCCCCAGCCTCACTGCTACTTTGTCAATCAGAGATGTGACGCAGCCTTCCCCCACCACTCTCAAGAAAAGCAAACTCTCTCTGCCAGGTCGCAAGCGAGCGCCAAAACAATGGCGAATCACACTTGTCAGCTCTTTGATGCTGAAGTCTGATGTTGATTCAACAGCCTTTCCCTCACTGATGCAATGCTGAAGACACATCGTGACAGTAACATTGAATCAACACTGAAATAGGCCAGAGTCCTGTATGGCCATGTGAATCTAATGTTGATTTTATAAGGGAGTTTAGAGTTATTTATGAAACGTTAAACACCAGTCACAGGTTCTTCACAAAGAGGTGCTTCCTAAATGATCCTTCGTCAAAAGCACAGGGCTTAAGCGTAAAACAGAAATGTCTCTTTTATGTTATAGTTCTATCCTGTCTCTGAACAAATTTTTGTGGCCTGTCACACATTCAATTCATTTTTACTGTGTGCACTGTAAATAAAAATTAATTTGTGCTTAATTTGTGTTTGTGCAAAAAGGATTAAGTCCAGTAAGTCACTTTTTTAGCCTGTGATGGACCAGCAGGTTTTGTCATAATGGTGATGCACACCTCACCCTTGTCAAATCTGTCTCTTTCTGCTCATCTGTTTTTTAAGTAACTGTGTTATTTGCTCTCAGATTAAATGTCTCCACCTGCTCCGGTACATTTCAATGTGTTCAGTATGTTTCAGTGGTCGAGGCATAATGACAGCACTGCCATGCCCTTGGGTGAGCCCAGTATGTGCAGGATGTTGGGACAGATTTTGGGCAGCGCTGGGTGTGTCTTTTGACTGCATGTTCAGGATGAAACTTCATTTTGAATATTTCTCATCCTGCGGTCCTTTGTAACTTTGTTTCTGAGCTGCTGGTCGTGTGCATCAGCTCCTGTCAGAGTTTGAAATCTAGGTTAATGGATTTTTAAGTGTTTAAAGCGTTTTTTGGTGTGTTTCCTTCCTTACTGGATGAAACACCTGGCTTTTCCAAGCTAAAAGCACTTCCTCTCTGCCTCAGTCAGGATAGTGTGCATGATCTACATCAGGATGTGTTGTTTTTGCTGATGCTTTTAAAATTCACGAGAGATGCGGAGACCTTATGGTGGAGCTGAGAGCTCTATTACTGGCTGTCCCTTGGAAAGCGTGTGTGTGTGTGTGTGTGTGTGTGTGTGTGTGTGTGTGTGTGTGTGTGTGTGTGTGTGTGTGTGTGTGTGTGTGTGCATGTGCGTGTGTGCATGTGTGTATAATACACTGAGAGCATGCTTCAGTGCCTCTCAGACTGAAAGAATGCATTAGTGTTTTAAGTGCTCTCCTGCAGCTGTGGGGATGTAGTGTCCTGGCCTTATTCAATGTCTATAATAGTCTCCAAACAGTGTGTGTGTGTGTGTGTGTGTGCGTGTGTGCGTGTGTGCGTGTGTGCGTGTGTGCTTGTGTGTGTGTGTGTGTGTGTGTGTAAAAGTCCATAAAAGGTAGGCCAGCCTGTGTCTGTCTTTGTCTGTGAGTCTGTGTGTATGTGTGTGACTTTGTGTCTTATTTGCTCTATACAAGGATAGTTCCTCTTGCAGTTCTTAATGGCTAGGTTGTTGTAACCCGAGTGACCTATGATAAAAGTCCATAAAAGGTAGGCCAGTAGTTTCTGTACCTGGTCGTCTATAAATAAGGCCTCCAGAAGTGTGGCAGGAAGCAGCGTGCGACACTGTGCGGGAGCTCGTTTAAATCGCTGAGAGACGGCCTGAAGGAGCACGCAGATGGATATTAGCATAAGTGTTTTCGCTGAGAGATCATCTCCTGCAGAATGTGGCAACAGGACCTGTGTACATCCTTCTCTTCAGGCTGTGACCTCCTCTCTCACCTCTCCAGCAGCGAACAATATCCTCCTTTCGAAATGGCCTTGTAGCATTTTAAGAGGCTATGTATACAGCGCGCGCCGTGGTACTTGTACGGGAGAGCTGGGTGGAGGGGCCGTTCCCTGGGAAGGCAGTGAAATGTACACTGTGGCGTACACTGGAAACATCTGCATTCATAATACCAATGCTGAAAGGTAATAGAGAAAGAGTGCCCTGGGCCAAATGCATTTATTCTCCAGATCATAAAACTTTACACAATGTATAAATCTGTGTATAATTACATAATTTGTGTGTGTGTGTGTGTGTGTGTGTGTGTGTGTGTGTGTGTGTGTGTGTGTGTGTGTGTGTGTGTGTGTGTGTGTGTGTGTGTGTGCGCCTACATACATATGCATGAGCATGCACATTCAACTTATTGAATCCCTTTAACTCATCTTCATTAAATCTGGCCTCATAATGGTATCAAATAAAGACGCACAGTAAAGTTACTCCTCTACGCATATGAAATGTGGCCATGGAAACCAGCAGCAGTAAACCTTTGTCATTGATCTGAACCTGTTTCTGAGATGGCATCAGGACAATCCGAGTTCTTAGACGAGATGTGGCCACTTGGCACTGCTGAGAACACAGTGACGTCACAGCCTATCAGACATGATGTCGTCAGTCGGCCTCTGCCCCTCAGAACATGTGAACTTTCCTGTTACCCGCATTGTCGTCCCACCCAGACTGTGATCCATTCTCTGGGGGTGATGCTCATTGTCCTCACCCTTGCTGTGATGATCCGTCAGTTTCTCAGCGTTACTGGAGGAAGAAACACTCTGTTTCTCTCACCCACACTGACTTTCAGGCATGGCGAGATGGCCTGTCAGAGCTTTATTAATTGCAGAAAGGCAGTTAATTACTTCCAGCCTGATCTCTCTCTCTCCCCATGAAGGGAGTGAATTATTCCTGACACTTATTCGTGTTGAAGTGAAGGCTGGCCTGGAACAAATCTCCATCGTCCAATCATCGTGCGTGTGTGTGTGTATGTGTTTATGCCCATTGTAGAGATGGAGGGGTTGTCTTACTGACCAACAGTGTGGGTGACAGTGAAGTGGGAACACGGCTGGAATTGGCCAGTCCGTCAGTGTGAGTGTCAGTGTGAACCTGACAGAAATTATATAGCCCCTTAACAGAGTAATGAAAACAGGAGGAATAAGTATCAGTCGTAGATGCCACCTCTCCATCTCTTTCTCTCCGTACACGCACACACACACACACATTTATACTGAGCTCACACACACAGGTGCTTGCTGCATTTCTTCCTCTCTCTGGTTTTCTCATTATACCTCTTCATGATGCCAGAGATAACATTAATTGCCTCGAAACTTGAGACATTATCTCACACTGTAGTACCTCATCAGGCTGCGAGCTACTAAAAACCCCCTCCCCTTTCTCTCCGTCCCTCTCTCTACCTCTCCTTCCGTCTCTTTCTCTCCCTCTTTCCCTCCCTCTCTCCCACTCTCTTCCTCCCTCTCTCCCCCCTTCCTCCCCTCCTCTCTCTCTCGCCGCCTGATGACGGCTTCCCATGGCGCCTCCTCTGCATTTCGTACCATGGCAGTTCAGAGACTCGCAGATCTGATCCCTGACGATTCTCACTCTGTTCTCATCTTATCTCAGAACGCAGTGTTTTAACACTGCCCCCCACACCCCCCCACCACTATAATCTGAGAAATATTCATCACTTTGACTAAGTGTGGGTACAGATGTCTTCTCCCACAGCCCACACAAAAAGCGCAGGCCAGGGCACATCACGAGGATGCAGGACACAAAAAGTGAAAGGAAAAAAAAACCCATGAATCCTTTGATGCCTCATTCACAGACATCATCACTCCTGCTCCAAAGGAGTTTCGTTCTCTGAATTTCCAGATCTAACACTAAACATCTAACATCTAAAGTCCTGTATGATGTGTTCAGCTCTGTTAGTTCAGTCAATCTGGGTTTTCTTCATAACCGTGAGCGAGACACCAGAGTGGCAATGTAATATGTGGAATCTGCAAGTTCAAAGCACAAGGCTTTTCACTGAAAAGCAAGGAATTTTTTAAAAATAAGGGGATAATAGGGAGTGTTGTGTTTTGGTCAAATCTGTTGTTTACCCGGATGGATGTTGGACTTCTTGAAAGTGGTTTGGGATTGGTGAGTCATATTCACTATGTGCGGCCCCAATATTCAATTTATTGCACGTAAACAGTGTGCCAGAGCCATAGGAGACTGCACATCCATAGAATCCTTACATTTCATATATATTTCTGTGTCACAATATCACCACATAAATTTGATGATGTTAACAAACACTACTGTACAGCGAGGAGAAGCATTTGTGATGTCATGAAGCTCTGCAGTGCACAGGACAGTATTTGTGATGTCATGCATTTTTATGCTCTTTAGAACTGTATGTCTGATGTTCTGTTCTCTGTATGTAATATCTAGCTGTGCTGCATTGTGAGAAACTATTTGTGATGTCACAATGTGCTTTGCCCTTTGGAGCTGTTACTGTGATGTCACAGTCTACTGTCAAGCTCCGTAACACTGCAAATGTGTTCTTGTGATCTTTGTCTGTGATAGCATGCCATGCCATGCTCTTTGGAGCAATATCAGTGATGTCATACTGTGTTGTGCTCTTTGAAATGAACTGTCATGTAATTCTGTGTAAATATGAAGCTCTTCACTCAATGCCTCACTGCGACACTGTGCTGTTTGGAGCTTAGCACAGGAGTAGTTGAGCGTTCGGGTCACTAAGCATTCCAGCTTCTTAGCAACAGCGTGAAACGGGAGAAGCACACACCTACATACAGTACTGGTATTATATGCTCCTGAGGTGGTGAACAAGCACTGAAAAATCTACATGTTTTGTGCACAACAATTTCTTTGTCAACGTGTGAAATCAGTTTTATGAATAGTGTATATAGTCACAAACACATGACTGGTCACCAAGAAGGATTCGTACAATTCAAGAAATATGATCAGTCTGTTCCTCCTGCCTGTACACACCTGTTAGTGTTAAAGAAAAATGTGAACCAGCAAGAGCTTGCTTTCCAGCTACAATAGTTTCTGACTAACTAGGATAAATAATGTGACCTTTATCTAGAGCTGCAGTAAGGGGCTATAGCTACCTTTTACTCCATACTTGCATGGCTTCCTGAACCATTTGTCTGCTGACAGTTCAGTTTGTATCGACTTTCAACACATTCAGGCAGATTTAACTTGACATTCCACTGTGTCAAAGACTCCAGAAAGACTGGGTTTATACTTGTGTAACATCCTGTGATATCTGGAAGGCCTCAAGATCCCAATTCTTTCTAATTCTAAATGTGATTATCTGTTAGAGTCACTATCTTTTAAGACCTCTTGGCACTGTTGTGTAGGTCACATGACTTCACCACTTCTTATATGAAGCGTGTATGAATAATGCACAGATCCCATATGTCTTGTCCTATAATCTAGATCAATAAATGTGGCTATCGCATCATGTGATGCCAAAAGCTGCCCAGGGGCATGATGGGAGTTATTGAGACCAGGCTGGCAATCTGGAGCACCATGATATCTGTAGGGCAGTTTCTGTGAGGAGGACAGGAAGGGGAGCAGAAATGAATTAAGCACTTTTTGAAACTCTTGGGGTTTATTGTTTTTATTCAGTGTGTATATCTCTGTAAGTGTAAGTAAGTAATGTAAGTAAGTGCAGTTTCAATGTGACTATCATTTTGTATTTCCACATATGTAAGTACATAAAAACATATGTGTTTCTATGTATTTATATGTATAAGTGTTTGTGTGTGCGTGTGTGTGTGCATGTGCATGTGTGTGTGTGTGTGTGTCAGCATGCGTGCTTGTGCAGGCGCATGTGCTGCCACTGTTCCTGGGACAGGCGGCAGTAACAGTGTGTTTAAATAATGTTTTAAAGAGGAGCTGGTTCTGTTTGGAATGAGCTGCGCAGGATTCGGCTGAACGTGGCAGCCATCTCACATGATCTCACCTCCCCCCACGTTAACCCCGAGACTCAGGGTCTCAGCAGTCAGAGCCGCCCAGCTCTCTCCATGCTGGGGAATTGGATCACACGACTGCTTAATCTACACCGTTTAAAGGAAGAAGGAAAAAAAAATAACCTTGCCATGCCATGCCCATCCCCTGGGAACCATCTGCTTGGTGTGGGCTATTTCTGTACCTCTTTGCTGCTATTTTAAAGGACTCTTGCAGACTCTTTTGTGTGATGTTTCCTTCTGACTATTGCGCCATTTTGCATTTGAAGAAAATGGACCCACAGATGTCTATGGCTGACATTGAAATGGCATTAAAAAAACATACACAAACTTTTCAAGTCCCCCTCAGAAGATAAATGGATTTTGTTCATTTTTCAGAGGTTAAGTGAATTCTCTAATGAACACTTTCATATGTGATGGAACAGTACATCTTGCAAGATCCTTTTACATTCGCTCGCTGGTTTGTAGACAGACAATACTAGACATTTCAGCATGTCCCAAATTCAGTTGCAGTCACTCTTAAGACGCTCTTGGGAGGAAAGAGAAAATCAATCTTGTCTAATAATGAAAGCTGAGAGAGGTGGGTGTGAACGCTGTAGAGATCCTCCTGGGACCGTTTCCACTGGTGCAATCAGGGAAGCTTATCCCATTATTATTTTTGATTGTGATTAATTCAATTATTTGGAGAGCACAGTTGCAGGCTGCTGCATTTGATTGCAGGTCGTTTTTGTGTGAGAGGCATACCCAACACTCATTGATACAAGAGTCTTCCTCGCTGGTGGTGCCTCACTTTGCATTTCCACAGAGACTGGGTGGATGGTTGGGGACCAGAACTTCAAGGCCTCCCTTCAGTTTTGTTACATTGTTACAACTTATACAGCAGTAAGGATGGCACTTGTCCTGTGCAGTTGCCAGATGGCTCGTCCCTTATTTGGTACAGGTCCTGCACAAAAACCATTGAGGTCATTTGCTCCTAGGTTCTAGCCATGACTAAAATCTGACATGCCTCGTGTGCATTCTCATTAATACAAGTAAAATGTTTGAAATGATTTCAAGTAGGTTTTGAAATATTTCTGTAAATGGGTTTTGGGATTTTGGAGCTGAAAGCAGCTACCTAGCTACCTATATCTGTGTACAGTAAAAGCATCTGAGATACTGTGAAAACTGGGACCAAACAGGTTACCATCAAGATGTTTGATGTGGGGTGGGCAATGGGGACAAAATAATCTTTTTTACTTACTTTTTTTACTAAAACTAGAAATTATTAATTAGCCAGGCTGAATAATCATAAAATAACAATAAAATCATAATAATAATCATAGTAATAATACAATTAATAAAGTAAAGCTAAATCTTTTGTATTTAGTTTTCTCTCTCTCTCCCTCTCTCCCTCCCTCCCCTTTCCCTCTCTCCCTCACCTCCCTCTCTCCCTCCTACTCTGTGTCTCTCTCAGGCTTCCTGTCTGTGTCACTCTCATCATTTTAAATGAGCCTTATTGAAATGACAGAAGACATCTTTGCCAAAATTGAGTGGCTTATAATAATGTTAAATTACTGTAATCACATGAATAATAACCACAGTGTGGGACAGTGCAGAGATCTGTGCAGGGGTGATGTCAGGAGGAATGGCATCACATCCATTCCTATCCACACACACACAGACACTCACACACATGCATGCACACACACACACACACACACACACACACACACAAACCTGTAGACACACTCATGAACACACACAGCATGCAGTACCAGGAGACATACACAGTCATCACCTGCAGAAACATGTATCAACACACACACATGAACACACAACACACACACACACACACACACACACACACACACACACACACACACACACACACACACACACACACACACACAAAGGGAAACTGAGGTGACGGGATGGCTATTTCTGTTCCATCAATGACATAAGTGATTTTGTCTGTGAGGTGAAAAACGACGAGTGAAGACTTCCCAGTGAGTAATAGGATATCTTTTCTGCAGTTTCATATTCCATTATCGCTCTCATTAAAAGACTCCAGAACAGCAGGAGTCTAATGTATGGCACATAATTAGATTGGAAATGGGAAAATAGAGTTAGAGGTTACATTAGTCATTTTTCGAATAAAACACCTCATCATCGAATGTTTGTAGTGAGTGTCTGACAATAGTTTGACAGTCAATTGCGGTTCCTCATAAATATTCCATCTTTTTTAATGGCCCTGTGGTCTGGTTTAGTCTTTTAACAATGCTTTTGTTCTTTTATTCCTCTCTGTGTTCACCAGCACAGTAAAGGAGAGGGAGAATTAAGGCACCAGCAGAAATGGATGATAATATGACTTAGAACTCCTAGAGTTACGGGTAATTTCCACATTTAACAATGAATTTAAATTTTTTTCCAATTGTCAGTCGCACAAAGGAGGAAGAAAGGTTTAGACAGAGCATTATCTGTGCCGAAATTCTGAAATTGTGACGGGGGAGTGAGGCTTCATGAACCCCCCAGCTGAAGGATAGTCACTGAGTCATACAAACCGGTGGTGTGGAGCGGTGGTCAGTGCAGCAGTGTGGAGCAGTGGTCAGGGCAGCAGTGTGGAGCAGTGGTCAGGGCAGCAGTGTGGAGCGGTGGTCAGGGCAGCAGTGTGGAGCGGTGGTCAGGGCAGCAGAGTGGAGCGGTGGTGTAATACTCTGGCCAGGACAAAGTAGTAACCAGAGCCACAATGGGGAAATCTTTGGTCTAGATTGCTCAAATCACCCTGTTGATTCTAGAAAATAAACCCATTCAATCCTATTCACTCATTCAGCTGAGGGATCGAATGAATGTTCATCTTTTACATTTCAGCTTAAATGGGGCACACAGAATGAGTCATTGTGTTTCTCTTTTTCTCCCCCATTGGTCACACTGCTACTTACAAAGCCACACACAAACACACACACACACACACACACGCACGCACACACAGTGAGATCAGGATTCACAGCGGGAGTTTTATTTGAATTAAATGATATTTATTGAGTAAATTAAATAAGCATAACAATGAGCATTCCCCATTGTTCTGAAATCTGTGAATGTTTATAAATTGAGATGTGTTCACTGGATCATGCTGTGATTGCTTTGGTTTGCTTTGATTTTGACTGATTGGGAATCAGACAAGACTCAGTGTACCTGCCCTGAGACTGCTGTCACAGGCTGTAGTGTGCACTGGCTGTCCTCACTGCCAATTGCTTGGTCCCCAAAACGTAACTGCTTTAAAAGAGAGGAGCTTGAAGAAAAGAGAGACCTTTCTCTCACCAAAACTCATCCGGCAAAGACCCTGATACAAGATACAATTTTGGTGTTCAGAAGCAAAAAATAGTTCAGCTGCTTTAAATCCAGGTGGATAAGATGAAATGATAAAATGATAATTTCTCACAGTACGTGTTTGGAGAGTATAAGTGCTAATTAAAAGGAGTGAATGTTGCTGAATTTTCAGACTGGTAACTCGTAATTGTACATGTTTTGCAGTTTTCTGCAATGTGATTAAAAGACAGACTTTAAGCTACATGTCTGAAGATTTATCGTAGGATATTTATCAGAGCAGAGCTACATCAGCCATTCCATTAGGATTCTGCAGATTGATTCCATTTTCAGTAGGATGTTTTTCATCAGCCTCCAATCAAGGCCCACATGTGCAGCAGTCCTAGTGCTGAAGAGGTGACTGATAGCAGTGCGCCCCCTGGCTGTCACTCAGAGTAAAGTCAGAGATGACCAAGTATTCTGACAAATTATAAAGCTGTAACACAGAGCTGAGGTTCAGCGCTGGCTAAGAGTGAGAGGTGAGGGATACGTGAACTCCGCAGATTTCTCTGTTGCAGCCAAATGTCAGCCCACCGCACAGTCAGTCAATCAAACTTTATCGAATGTCATGCCCTTCCTGAGGGAACTTCCACAGGCTGCTTCACAGAGTGTGTTACTGAACAGCAAAGTGGAATTATCGAATTAACTCGCCAAATTAATGGATCTACAGAACTGCAGAATGACAAACAAGAGCAAATCACAGAGATCACATTATGAAGAATGGGAAATGCACCGGCTACACATTTGAGTACATAGATGTATAATGTAAAGCCATGTAAAATGCAAGTTGTAGCTCTATCAATACAAAGCTAACAGGTTTGCTCATACTAGTTTGTTCCAGTTTATGGTATGGTCCAGTTTAAGGTTTGACACAGGTAAATTCATACAGTCCGGGTTGAAATAGAGCTGTGAGTGTGAGACCCACCATACAAGTCCCATATCACAGTTATTCCCAATGAGCAAGCCAGGGCTGTTTTAGTGTATGATGGAAGGATCCATTATTAGACCTGTGGGAGTGGAACGAAGAGGAGTATTATCTCACCTGCTGGGATGTAAGGGTAGTGAGGGCTCAGTAGCAAGTAGCTTCATTCCAGATCAACCTTGGAGGCCTTTGGGAGGATACAGAGCAAATGGCTGAGATTCCAGGAACCGCTGACGCACTGGCCTCTGTACAGTGTTGATAATACTGTAGATATTTGTCTTTTTCTTGGTCTCTCTTTTTCAACTCAAATACATTGTCCTTTTTTCTATTTTTCTCTCTCTTCTCATTCATCTTGTACTGTAGCTCCTCGCAGCCTTGAGAAGACCTGAGCAATGCATGACAGTTAAGAATCAAAATGAAAAAAAAAAAGCCAATGCAAATGAGACAGTTTACTGATAGAGGTTTATTGAAGGGGAGGAGACAGGTTAATGCAGGAGAAATTAGTGTTTTCCCTTCCAGTTAGCTGAGGCTGAACTGGAGTGTTTCATCACAGTCAGACTGCAAGGCAGAAGCAAAGAGTGGGGAAAACGGGGACACATTTCAATACAGCAGCCCCTGGCTAGCAACAGGGGCTGTGTTCCTGTGGCCGTGTGGACCAAAGATTCACAAATAACCTGCTGATATCTGAAACTGCTGCAGGAAGCGCAGAAAGAAAACTCTTCTGTGTTTGAAGGGGGGCTGGCGATATATCTGTGAAAGTGGCGGCATTGAAGTGTTCCTTTTCATGTTTGTTTGCTTTTGCTTTTTCTGTTCGTGGCCCCTTATTTAAGACATCTAGAAGATGGCTGTACTTGACAACATCCAGTTTTTTTTTTTGTATCAGGGACTGATGTACTGATAAAACAGGGATTTTAAAACTCAAAAAATCTGTCGACCTCTCTTGGGATGAAGTGGAATCTTGAAGCTTGCTGTAATGCCCACATGGCCAAGCTGGAGCAGTGTAACTGTTTTTTGCTTCTTTACTTTTGGTGGTATGCACAATTTTACTAGCACTCTTAACTCCCTGTCACCTGGAAAATGGTGCCTGTGCATCACAGTTCTGCTGAAAAACGCAGAACAGTGGAGTACAGAATGCGATATCCTAGCCTTCAGCCCCACTGTCCCTTCTTTTTCGGGGCAAGAGCAGGTCCACAGGTGAGACTGAAAGCCCTGTGCGAGCCCCACTCAAGTGACAGGTAACTGTGGTCACTGTGACCTTAAATTACCCCTAGTGACCACAAGTTGAGGTTCTGTAAGAATATAAAGGCCTATGATAACACGCCGTATCATCCCAAAGTCCTGCAAATGTCACTGCAGCTTGGTGTGCACCTACCATGCCAGGGCAGCAGCAGAGATCTAACAGGCTTGCCCTGTCAATCCACGGCTCTGTTCCAGGGGCACAGGGGGTCAGCGTGCTGGGAAAAATGAAAAACTTAAGCTGAAGCTGGAGATATGGGGGCATGATCCTTTCCCTTTGATGTCTGAGTTCAGCATTCTAGCTTCACCAACGTGGCTGTTTTGCTCACTACGAGTTGGTGTGTGCTTGCTTATGAATATGGGATACACATTCTCCGGCTGCCAGGTTTTAAGTGGTCCACCTTCTGAGGACCTGAGTGTGGACCTCACTGTGTAAAACATGTCGACATTGACTGTTGTGTTCATTAATCCAGAGGCCGCTTTTACTTGAAAGTCACCAGAGTTGTTAGAAAATAGACAACAATTTGGGCCATCCTGATTCCTGATATAGAGGTTTTAGGTTGCTGTGAAGGGGACATTGTGACACTGGAGCTTTCATCCTTCAAATGTTAAACAGAGGTCCTGACTGCCTTAATCACTAATACGCAGAGAAAAAGGAGCAAAGCCATGATTGCTGATCACAGCCAGCATCTAGAGCTAGACCTCAGTCTTGGACTGAAGAAGATGTCAAGGCAGTCTCTATCTGGGCAGACACCAGTGTTGGGTATGATGTCATGTGCTACTGCTTTGATTGTGGGTAATGCAGTGGAAAAGCAATCACACTGTTCACTGGGCAGCCTGCTTTATCTCCTGCTCGTGCTAGCCTGGTTCCAGCTCTACAGTGGAAAAGGACTATGAAAGCCCACTGGCTCTTCAAAGTCATAGTGTTATGAGGTTTTAGACTCAGTGGTCTAGCCAAATTTCCAATCTGGTTCTCTCAGTTCTACCTTTAAATCACAACTGGACTGGTTAAACTGCTCTTTTTGTCTCTGCTTCATTTTAACCTAGAGGCTCTGAATCACTGTTTAATGCAGCACATCAATCATGATGCCCTTTCAGATTGTTGGATGAAAACTGCTTTTTATTTTTCAGTATTACAGTCTATCATAAACGAAAGCAGCTGCTCTGATAAATACATGTATTTTGTGCCTGGAGTGCAGCGTGATGTCTCTCTCCTTGTACCTGTCAGGTAATTTCGGCCAAGCCCTGTCCCGCTCACAGCGCCCCCTCTCGGCCCGGGCGGCCCACCATGCCCCGGCCATGAAGGGGTACCATGTGAGCCGAAGCCTCTCCCAGCATGCCCCGGGGCCCTGTCACTGCGGACCGGAGGACTTTGAGGTGCCGCGTGACTACGTGCCCCACCCTCACGACTACCAGGGGCACAATGATCTCCCCTACTACCCGCCAGGGGCGCCCCACGAGCTTCCGCCGCGCCGGATGCCCGCCTACGGAGGGGGCACCTTCCCCCGTTCGCACCCGGCGCAGCAGCCTTACGACCCCCGCGGGGAGGTCCTGGCGCAGCACCCCCACGCGTCCCGGAAGATGCACCGCGGGCCGCCCCACCCGCACGACCCGCTGGAGAGGCAGATGGACGGGTTCCACACACTGCAGTACCAGCGCGCGGCCAGCGGGGAGCAGCGCAGCGAGAGCCCCAGCCGCATCCGCCACCTGGTGCACTCCGTCCAGCGGCTCTTCACCAAGTCCCACTCCCTGGAGGCTCCCTCCAAGCGCGAGTACAACGGCCCCCGCTCCGAGCACCGTGAGAGGGGGGAGAGAGGCGGCGGGGGCCACCGCGGGGGCAGGGGGGAGGAGGCAGGGGGAGGCGGCGGGCACCACCACCCTCCCGCCCAGCGCGTGCCCCGCTCTGCCCGGCGCAGTAAGAGCCACGACCGCAGCAAGAGCAGGGACTCCCACCACCGCAGCAGGAACGCCGGCTGGTGGAGCTCTGATGACAACCTAGACAGCGACAGCGGCTACCTGGTGGCCAGCAGGGGGCGGCGAGGGGTGCCCCCGGGTCACCAGACGCTAGAGGGGGCCATCCAGGACCTAACGCTGAGGGGCCTGAAGTCTAGAGGACCTCCAGGGGAGTGCATGTCCTGCTCGTCCACAGCCCTCAGCGGGGACCCTGGGCACTCTCTGAGGAAGAGTGGCTGGGCACCTATGGCACCTGGTCATGGGCGGGAGGTGTACCCTGTCATTGGACCAGGGTATGACAAGGCACTGGTGCCCCTCGAGTCGAAAGCTAAGGAGCGCGGCTACCACTACCTACAGGTAACTGTACGGAAGAGTGTTCCGTTCCACACACACACACACACACGCGCACACACACACACATACTCAGCAAGGTATCTGAGGTTGAAGAGTGTGGCTAAAGTAGATTATTATTTAAAATGCCTGCTTCCTTACTTTGGTCATGACAGAATTGGTTATTTTAAATTGGAGACATTACGTCACCAGGGGCACCACGTACTGTTCTGGGATGGATTGTGTTTTGATGTTCTGACCACAAAAGGAGGTCAAAGGGACCATGTTCCTTACCAGAACCAGAAACATATAACATCACTTAAGTTCTGAAATGCAACCAGGTGCATTTTGTGTAGAAAAAACACTTTACGGAAACAGAAATCCCTATCAAGGTAGATCAGCATCTAAATGAACAGTAAAATAAATGTATGATTTGATTTATCCAAACAAAAATGAATTATTAAAAAGCCTTTCACATTAACTGTGAAATGTGGAATCTTACTTGGTAGTTATCTGTTCAAAATATGTTGAGGAAACAAATGATTTTCAGCTATAATTCATGCAAACACATTCACTGTTGCAGACACAGTATATTATTGATATTCATCAAACTATTATATTTTTTAGACAAAAAAACAGAGAAAATATGGTTTATTTATATACTGCTCAAAAAGTGACATGCTTGAGAGCTGTTCTTTGTCATGCTTTTCCTTCAGGGTAAATGCCATTTAAGCCTGTGACTAGATTACATCATTCATCCAGTGGGAGGTGATTAGCCTCATTTCAATACTTCCTGTTTGAACAGGTGCCCTCAGAGGAGTGGGGCGGAGCCTATGTGGGCGGGGCTCCAGAGGGTGCGGGGGAGATCCCCTGTCGAAGGATGCGAAGCGGCAGCTACATCAAGGCCATGGGGGACGACGACAGCGTCGACTCTGACATCAGCCCCAAGGCCACGCCTAAAAATGCCCTGCTCGCCCAGAGAGAGGCCTTCCGACGATCCGTCAGCATGGACCAACACCCTTCCACGTAGGAGCTCCTCTCTTTCCTCATCAACCTCCATCTTTCAGTTTATCTCACTGAGACAAATTCAGCTGTGTGGAGTAGTGTTCAGTGCAGCAGTGTGGAGCAGTGGTCAGAGCAGCAGTGTGGAGCAATGGTCAGAGCAGCAGTGTGGAGCAGTGGTCAGAGCAGCAGTGTGGAGCAGCAGTGTGGAGGAATGGTCAGAGCAGTGTAGAGCCATGGCCCATAGAGTCATGAGTTGGAATTCCAAGTGAAACCACCATGGCTGTATTTGATTCATACCTTAAAATGTGTCAGGTGTGCTGAGCAAATGACTGTTGTGGCTTTACTCTATCCAAAAGCCGGTATACATGTAAACATTGTGCCTCTGTCTACACTCACAGCCGGACCATGCCCAAGAGCCACGGCCGTACTCACAGCTGCTCACACGCACAGGTGAGAATCAGCAAAGCTTTCAATTAGACTTCCACCCAGATCAATTACTGTGGAAACCATGCTATGTGTTTCAACGGTCAGAGTTGAGAGGTCATCTGTCACATTGCATCTGGCCCTGTGTTCTGCAGATGGGAGAGTCGATGTGCGAGTCTGTTTTCGGGGAGCTGGGGGAGTCGCAGGCCGTGGAGGCCCTCGACTTGCCAGGGTGCTTCCGAACTCGCAGCCACAGCTACGTGCGCGCCATCCAGGCTGGCGTCTCCCATGACGACGACTGTCTGCCCGTCTTCTCCCTGTCCGGCCCCCAGGGCGGGGCCAAAGGTGCAGCGGGTGAGTGGGGTATCTTTCTCACTCTCAGAGAATGAAATTCAAGTGCTCTATTAACATGACTGCTTCAATAAGGGCAATATTGCCAAAGCATTCAGTCCTACAATCAGGTGTACACCATGTATGAACAGATCAATAATGAATGAGATGTAGAGAACAATCTGATTCACTTGATAAGGATCTCAGCTTTATAGCTTGTGCAGTGATGAGATATTCAGACAATTTGTAATCCCTTTTTAGGGCCAGATAGCACGTTTACTTCTGGTTTGGTGATTCCAATGTTGCAGGCATCACTGCATGATCATTAGAATCCGCCTTATTCTGCCCTGAATGCATTTTTGGTGTCTTTCTTTAGACATTAAGTAAAGTTCTATAGAATTCTGTATGCCAGGCTTCTACTGGATGCTTGTCCCATTTTGTGTAGATGTGCTGACTGAGTGGACCCTACACTTCACTTCTGTGCAAAGAAATATATTGAGTTAGTGGATTGTTTAATAAATGTTATGCAAGCACTGAAGGCTTTTTCTTCAAGTGTGTTCATTGCCAGATCAAAGGTTCCTGAAGCGCTGTTTTTTGGTCCCAGTCGTAAGACAATGTGTGCTCTAGTGTGGTGTTTCCTAGAGTGGAGATGTGTCTGCTTTCCTGAGATCTGGGCTTTTTTTTGGAAGATCATTATTTTGTATGTTTACTGTCAAGACCCAGTTCTCACAGTATTTCCCCAGCTGGTCCGGATGCTGCTGTATGCTTGTTGCTTGCTGCTTACTGAACATATGCTAGTTCAGTGAGTGACAGCAGCAGTAGCTTACCTGCATGGAGCAGAAATTTAACTTCCTTGTTGTTAAGGGTGAGGCCAGGTTCTGCAGATTGTTCCGGTAATACCCCAACATTGAACAAAGCCGGACTCAGAATGCATCCCTGTTTCACGCTATGCCCTTGAGTGAAGAGAGCAGTGTGGTTATTGCCATTTTTTACTCCACATTTGATGTTGACATATATTGATTCTGTCACACCATTTTGAAGAATTGTGTAGTATAAGCCATCTTGCCAGATTGAATCAAATGCTTTCTTAAAATCAGTGGTGGGTATCCTAAATAATTAGGGTGTGATGGGTGTAAATGTGGTCAGTACTGTGGTGATTTGGCAGAAAACCAATCTGACCTTTACTGAGGACACTGTGTTTGGTAACGAAGACCAGTGTTCAGGCATTGCAGGAAACCTTCTCCAGATTACTGCTCGCACAGATGCCTCCGTTAGTTATTGGGTTTAATAAGTCTCCACTCTTGTGGGAAATGTGTTATGGGGAAATAAGCCCCTAGCTCTAGATCTCAGGACAGCAGCCAGCTTGAAGGACTACACTGAACAATTTTAGCAATGCTTGCTAGAGCTCAGGAGGGCTGTGTTTAAGCATCTCTCTCCTGATCCTGCCAGGGCCACATGCTTTTCCAGCATTGATTTCTTAAGGCTAATTTCTAGTTGTTTCATTGTGATGTGATAGACAATTGGATTCTGGTTGTTTCTGATTCCTGATTGTGGGGGAGGGGGGTTCATATTTTTATTCAGAATTGAGATCATTAGGTGTTATTTGTTCATGAAGGTTTTCAAAATGATATTTCCAGATATTACCATTTTTATTACCAGATTTTGGGGTGATTTGCTAGTAATTGTTCCATCGCTCTCAAAACTGTTTCTTTTCTTTTTGTGAATGGAGTCCTCAATTTATTTGGTTTGATTATAATAGTCTTGTTTTTTCTACTTTAAAATCTGTATACACTCTCTTTGTGTTTCCATATAATATTGATGTAGGTCTTTAGTTTGTGGCTAATGGTGTTTTTTGATTGGACAAGTGTTTTGTCTTATACTTCTACAGTCCTCACCAAAGCACTTTTCCTTCTGGGGTCTCTATTGTTTTGCTTCGACCTGCTTGATCGGCTGACTAAATTTTTTTTTTTCTTTAATTTTTTCACAACCATGTTATTTCCTGATTTATCTGTTTGAAACTCTGTTGGGAGATCATTGTTAATAAGATTATTAATTTCTTCAGTAATGACATCACTAGGGTAGCTGATTACTAGGCTACACAAGCTCTGCCCACCCACTGCTCCAAAAATATATAGCTATTTCCAGCCGTCAAAATGTCAGCTCACTCACTCTTCTCTCACACATATCAGGGTGGCTTGATCTGTTGGTTAATACATTGGTGAGAAAGCTGAATTCACAGATGGATTTTAGGCACAGATCCTACCTTCCAAATCCTCTTAAACTTCTTCCTTATGTGTCCTTTATATTTTATCCTGTCTTTTTTTGTCCACAGAATGTCCTTTCTTTTAAGTTATTCCTCCACTCCCGCTGTGCGGTTTCACTGAAATAGCAGGGTAATTGATTAGCTTGTTTGTCAGGTTTCACACCATTATTTTCCTTTTTTGGTAAGTCCCTTGTAACGTTATTCTGATCGATCCTGGGATGTTCTCAATGAATTTAAGGTGTTAAACTGCATTGTACTTCACCTCCAAATAGAAATATTTATTGCAGTGTTTGTTTAAGAGTTCCTGTTTTTCTGCTGCTGAAGTTGCTTGTTACTCTTGCTCTCTCCCTCGTGGTTTTTACACATTGTTCCTCAGATTGTGGTGACTGGCACCATACTGTGCTGCCAATTCCACACACTTCTTCTTTCCCAGGAGGAATGGCAGCCTCTCAGCTTCTGTGAGGTTCTCACATTCAGCACTGATTTCCTTTATTTCTGGGAGTACTATTCCCTTGCCCCCTGTACCTTTCACATTTGGTCAGGAGGTGCAGCTTAGTCTCCATCTCTTGAAAATGACAGAGTGAGCACAGTGTGTCCTGTCTGGGCAGGCAGATCTGCTGTTGTCTCTCAGTCTTGATGGTCTGGGTCTGTTTACTCAGACTCTGTTTTGTGAAAGTTCTCCTGTTTCTGGGTTTACACCATAGTCAAATGGTCTGGTGTGGTGTACTCTCATTTTTGCACCAGATAACATACTGATCTGCTTTGTGGTTTTTGTTCGTGTCCCCATGAGTGATGTCATGTTGGTTGTGTTGTGTAATTTGGCTGATTTCTGTTGTATGTGTTGTCATTGTGCTGTCTTGAGGTTGCTTGGTTGGTGGTCTTCTGTGCTCAGCTCTTGGCATTGCAAAGCTTTGTATTGATAGGTCACTGTTTATTAAATGAATACAGAATTGTATTACCCTTTTTGTGTGTCTGTTAAAGGTCAGTTCAATTAGGGATTCAAATTTTGTGATTTTTATGTAGGTTTCTCCTTTCTTTCTGGTGCCCTGCCTGTTATCCATTTCTTTCATGGCCAAGTTGAAGTTCCCTGTTCAGCATATATTTGACACTAGGTACATGTAGTTTGTAGTGTATTCTATATTTGTTGTCTACGGAGTAGCATTATCTCTGATTTCAAGATATCTGAATCTTTTCTGTAAAAAAAAATATATATATATATATATATATATATATATATATTTTTCATTTTATGTTTGCCCCCAGGACCCAAGGTAAACATCAAGCTGAAGAGCTGCAGTTTTGTGTTTATACAGATTCCCTCCATATTATTTGATTATGATAGGAAATATCCATCTGACTTGACTTGTCCCATGTTACCATGTCCTTTTTCTATGTGAGGCAGCCTTTTACAATGGCCAGACTGTGGTTACTGATTTTGTACCTGGGTAAAGTTACTCTCTTTCTCTCTCTGGGTTCTTGGACCCTCTCTGAGTGTTCTGGTAGGGAGAACTTCCTGTTTATGGTAATGTATTAGTTTGGTGCAAAATTTTGTGTCTTTCTGCCAATTAGCCACATACATAGTTGTTGTTAGAGCTTCTCTCATTCTCTGTACATGTATCCCTCTCTCTATCTCTGTCTCTGTCAGTGTATGTGCTGTGCTGTTATTTCCGGTGTCCATCACCATTACTGTTATAGTTATGACTGAAAATTCCTCTCTGATTCACTGCCTCCATCTGGCTTTGCAGTTTTCACTCCATTTTCATTTTCTGCAGCAAATTGTGTAGCGCATACTTCACTCTTTCAGTTTCTTCCTGACTTACTGGCACCTTTAAGAAACTCATTTTAATGTGAAGAACAAACATGTGCCCTGGTTTAAAATTCAATTGGTAAATTTTGTTTTGGGTCAGACCAAGTTGATCATATAAACCAGAAGTAAAAATTAACAGCCCTGGTCTGCTGCACATGCAGCTATTATGTGAGTGCAATATCTGAGGATTCTCAGTATTATGACAGAGTTCCAGTATTATTCGCTCACCTGTCTGTGACAGAGGGGAATTAGCATATTTGCTTTTCTTCTTGTTTTTGGTTTTTTTGTCCTTACATAATTGCTCTCATACCCTCCATCCTCTGCCCAAAGTTGTCTGCAATATGAATATGTCAAAATTACAATCATCAAAAACAAACTGTATCAGGTAAATATGCATGAAAACAATATCACTGCTCCATCTTTACAGCAGAAGAAAGACGGAGGATTTAAAAGACATGAATATGTCAGTGCCCCATCTTTCATGCAGGAGAAAGAGGAGGGGGATTTAAAAGGTGGAATCTTATCTGGGTTAACAATGAAGAGCAGAAGCACAAAGGCATCTCCACGCCAACGGCTCTGACGGCCTCCCAGGTGGGAATCGGAGAGGCGGGCGGTCGGAGATTGTCGACATAGTGACAGCTCACTCTGACTGTCTCCTCTCAATCACCCAGACAGACAGATGTACTGGTAGCCCTTGACATCTGTCTACAGAACAGGGAGATTTTCATACACATACACACATACACACACACAAACCCATTTCTCCATTTCTCCTCTCGTGTGTTCATTCTTCCCCTTTTCCCCTTGTTTTCTCCTGCCCTTGTAATCCCAGCACTGTTTCCACAGAGAATCATAACCACTTTGCCCTCTCCTTCTCTGCCTCTGTCTCCCTGTCTGGCCTCAGGCTGCTAAGTTTTACAGGGGGTTAGTGCAGGGAGACTTGGGGCCAGCAATTTGAGAGAATCAGTTTTTACCATTACAGTGTCCTATAGAGATAAAAGCTAGGGGTCACTCCTTTTTGGTGAATTTAAACAGTACTGTATTAATTTAGCTACTATCTGTTATTTTGGGGTTTGGGTATGTTTTTGCAGAACTTTGCATGCAGGGTTTCATTTGTGTGTTTGGCCTATTTAGCAAACAAATGGTCTCACACTTCCTTGCCATATAGAGGAAATGCATGAATTGCTTGTCTGGAATATTTTTTTAGCCATCTTTTAATTGGGGGTTTAATTTAGGTGTTTCTTTTTATGATACAGAACACCCTGTGTGCTTTCTATTTTGGTTCATTCACTGCCAGCTTGAAGTTCCCTGTTGGGCTTATTTTTAGTCCAAGACATATGTAGCCTGTGCAATGTTCCAATGTTCCACTGTATTCCATTGTTTCACTTCCTAGTGTGAACCTGGATTTGTTCCCCTGAGGTGTGATTCTCTTTTGACATATATCTTTTAAAAACATTAATACTATGCAAGCCAATAAATATAAAATTTCTACAGCTTCTTTGGACTGTTTTGCACTTCAAGGCATTTCCAGTAAATTCTAGCCCTAAGAGGCAGACCTTGCAGCAGGATTTTATTAATTTACTTTGGCAGAGCTCTCCCAGAGAAAAAAAGGCTGTGAATTGAAGGTTCAGACTTCGATGAGTCTTCAGACCTCTGCTGGGGATAGCCATGATTTGAAAGCGTATGAGACTGGATTGAAATATTGGTTGTGTGACCTTTGACCTTGCCTGAAGTGTGTAAATGTTCAATGGATTAAGGAGCAATCCATGATAGGCATAAGCAGTGCCTAACCACTAATTCCAGTTTGAATGATGTGAGTAAATATGGAATATATACCTTATTTAAATTTGTAGCCAGGACCCCATTCTGACAGTATTTCTCCAACAGAGCCAGGTTCTTCTGCAGGCCTTATTTTGAGGAAGACAGCCAAAATAAGTCATTTATACAGAATGGAAATTCATGTATTTATCATTACAGGCAATGCTGGGGGCTTAAGACAACATGCAGATCCTTTTTCATTCCTTGCCTCTGAACAGAGAAATCTGTGCTTATTTATTACCGGTTTCTTCTTGTTTCATGAACAGTTGGCTTTTTATTATTTTAAATTTAAAATCATAAATCTAATCGTCTCACTTTTTCTTGTCTCCGTGTGTCTATAGTGTTCCCCCACAAAAGGAAGGTGCCTCCCCCCCTCCCTCCCAGGATGTCCAAGCCCCAGCTGTCTGTGACGGCGCAGAGCAGCACAGAGTCCACCCAGGATGCCTACTTCCAGTCCACGGGGCAGCCAGCACCCCGACGCCACAAACAGCACAGCAACTCTGTGGACGGGGTAGAGGGGGCCGGGGGGCGATCGTCCAGGAGCGGGTATTACCCGGGGCCGGGCACAGGGCACGTGAACCAGCACAGCAACTCCGCAGAGAGCCTGGACGGGACCAGGGTGCCCCAGGATGCCTGCATCCCGGGGAGAGGGCCGGGGTCGATGAGGCCCAAGCACAGCAGCTCTGCAGACAACCTGCTGGAGAGCGGGGCCGGGGGCCGGGGGATGCGGGAACAGGCCATAGGCTCTCTGGGGAAGTCTATTTCCCTCCCTCACAACGGGAAAGGCGGCATGCGAGGCCAGGATGACCGCACGCAGGATGGGCACACGCGCAAGTGGAGGCCCTCCATCGCCGTGCAGGTGTGTGAACGCGCGTGTGAGTGTGTGTGTGAGTGTGTGTATGTATATGTATATATATATATGTGTGTGTGTGTGTGTGTGTGTGTGTGTGTGTGTGTGTGTGTGTGTGTGTGTGTGTGTGTGTGTTGTGGGGACGGGAAGGGACTTGTAACTTGGGGACTGAAGGTAGTGTTCTGTCCCAGGCCGTTTCATTTCTCCAGTGTCATCACTTTGTCCCTCTGTGTGTTCAATAGGTGGACAGTTCGGAGAATCTCTCTGACTCAGACCCGGAGGCTAGGGCTTTGAGGGAGATGCAATCCATAGGTGTCCAAGTGGAAGACGACAAGAGGTACATCAGAAAATTATCCTCTCTCCTTCCCTGTCTCCTTATCTTTCTCTGTCTCTGTCTTGCTTTTTCCCTCTCACATTCACTGCTAGAATCAGCAGAGATGCTTGGATTGACAGGCTTACCAATGATAGAGACAGGAAAAAAAATCTGCATTTGTACTTCCTGTGTTCATGTGCATGCATGCGTCCTCATGCATGTATGAATGAGTACGTGGGAACCACTTGTGTGTGTGCGTGTGTGCTTGCGTGCCAGGTGCATGCGTCTTTGTGCGTGTGCGCATTTTGCTATGTCTGTGTCTCACACTCTGAATGGAGGGTGGTGTGATGTCATGAGTCAGACCTCTTCGCGTTGTCGCTTTGCCGAGATATGAGAAGGGGAAGGCATTCACACGCACATACACACCGGAAGAGTGGGCTCTCGGATGTACAACAGTGAATGGTGTGCTAGGTTTATTACAGGGTTGCTAGTTGAAGATGCTGTGTGTTTATGTGTGTGTGATGTGTGTGTGAGATGGTGTCTGTATGCTACCTCTCAGGGTCAGTTTTAAAAGAGAATTTCTGAAACTGTCAGGTGACTCTTCCCTCACCACTCAGTCAGTTACATAAGCATGCACCAAAATGTCTGCTGGCTTTTAATTTTATGAATCAGTGTTAATTCAAATTAGGTTCCTTCACTTGAAACAATCTGCTGACTGTGTAGCCTGTGTGACACTGCCCAAGACCAGCAGTAGGCATGGAAACCCTGTCCACTTAGTGCAGTGTTGTCCTTATGTCTCACCTCTGGCTTATCCGTGCTTCCCAAAAAGATCAGATGCTGGAACTTTTGAATGTGTAATGTATTCTCCACATTCCCACAGAACATCCATATCCACGATAATAAGCAGAATAACTCATAATATCCTCACTCCATTTCTGCAGCACATAATGGTGACAGAGCCATTACAAGGTTGTTGCCTATGAACTGGGAGAGTGGCATGGTTGAGGTGGAGATTTGACCATGTTTGTGGTGTGTGTGTGTGTGTGTGTGTGCCTCCTCTCAAGGCGCGGGCGATTCCGGCGCTCCAGCAGCGTGATGGCGAGTGTGCAGGCAGACCTGGAGAGGGAGGAGTTCCAAGGGAGGGGCGTTTCCTCGCAGTTCGGCGGCTCCTTCCAGCGCCACACCTCTGAACCGGCGGAGCCCCGCACCGTCCACACGCAGAACCAGTGGGCCTACCACGACAGCTACCGCCACCCCAACGAGCCCTGCCACGTCCCCGCCCACACCCCCGGCCACTCCCGCTCCCCGACGCCCCTGGCCTCGGAGCACGGCTGGCCCGAGGGCCCCCACAGCCTGCCCGGCTCCGCCCGTGCCTCGCCCTACCCCCGCGACGCGGAGTTCTTCCTCCGCCTGCTGCACACGGAGGTGGAGAGGGTGGAGGGCTGGTGCCAGGCGTTTGAGAGGGAGGCAGAGGAGAGGGACCTGCCTGAGGAGGGTGAGTAACTGCGGGAGGGAGAGGCAGAGGAAGGTAGAGAAGAGGGGGAGAAACAACTGGAGGATGAGAGACTAAAGTGAAAGGCAAATAGAGGCGGAGTAGAGGGGGCGAGAATGTGGGGGAGAAGGGATGAGGGAAGGAGGATGTGGAGGAAGAAGGGATGAGTGAAGGGAACACAAATAAGCCAAATGAGAGAAGTGAGGAAGGACAGAGAGGAGAAGTAAAGAGAACAAATGGAAGATAGGAGGGACACTGGTTGGTGCTCACAAGTAATAGTGGGACTACTACTGTTGAAATCACTACTGTGAATTGAGATATGAAAAGGTTGAATAAAACCACAGCCACACAGAACTCAAGGTGTTTGTATGTGTGTGTGTGTGTGTGTGTGTGTGTGTGTGTGTGTGTGTGTGTGTGTGTGTGTGTGTGTGTGTGTGTGTGTTTGTGTGTGGTGTGTGTTTGTGGATCTGCGTGTGGATTTGTGTGTATGTGTGTGTGTGTGTTTGTGCGTCTGTGTGCTCAGACAGGTTTTCATTCCGTGTTGTCCTGTGGTTGTCTCTCTCTCTCTCTCCTGACATCCTGTGCACTCTTGCTCTGTCTCTCAGCACTGGCTCGGATCCGCAGTGCCGTGGGGAGCGCCCAGATGCTCATGTCTCAGAAAATCCAACAGTTCTTCAGACTGTGCCAGCAGAGCCTGGTGAGTGTTCTGTCCTCTCTGACCTTTGACCCCCGACAGTCTGGAGTCTTGACAGATGATGCCAAAACTGCCTCAATAACCCCAGGAGCAGAACCACCCCTAGCCTTTTATGCACCCCTGTTACAGAAAGTGCATAACTCCCCTCAGTCACCAGCAGGTGGAGCACTCCAGTCCATGAGAGTGACTGCAGTAGTGAGTCCATGTTAGGGTCATAGTGTCAAATACTGGCGGTCACCCTGCTCTTGCATCCTTCTGCTAATTTCCCTGAGTTACAATATTCAAATTAAATTGCGTAAAATAAAGTGGCATAATGGAAACTTCTGTAATGCTAGAATCTAGAAAAAATTGGATTGCTGGAGTAAGAAAAAAATCTATTTTCTCTTCCCTCATCAGTATTCGTTTCTTCAACAGCCAGATTCAAGCCAACCATCCGCACCAGCAGAGTTAAAACAAACAAGAACCTGACAATTTCAAAATGAAATGTTTTGATTCATTCATTTTGCCAGGGGCTTGCTATCCAAACCATCCAAAGGAGTTTGGTTGGTCTTTAATGTTTTTGACAACGGTTAGTAATAGAAGATTTGGGAAAACAACTTGTGAAAATCAATTTCTCTCAAGCCTAGTTATGTAATCAGTATTTTCTAGGAAAGGTTTTATTAGCAACACTTTGGCCGGTCAGTTGGCAAGCTTGTGTCTTTCGAGTGAATTACAATTGACCTTATTGGTTTAGCAGTCAAGAGCCAGTCGGCAGCAATAGAGTTCTTCCCACTGTTTTTCTGATGACAATTTTGTATTCAGAATGTGCAATGACTTCACAGAGATCACTTAATTTTATCTGTGATCCTTGTGACCTCTGTGATAAAATCACATCCTTCCTAATAACAGTAACAGGTCATTTTAATAATTTCTCTTGGCTTTGTGATCGCAGAATAACATGGAACCACATGTATTTATTCTGTAACCCCCCTTGCACCCCTGTAGGACCCGTCAGCGCACCCCCAGCCGACCCCTCAGGACCTGGCAGAGCTCTGGGACCTCCTGCAGCTGGCCATCGAGGAGGTGCGCCTCAACTTCCAGGAGCTGCAGCGCCTCAAGGACTCAGGCTGGCGGCTGAAGGTGAGAGGGGTGCCACCTCCCCGACCCGCCCTGTCCGTACTGTACTCTCAGCCTTCACTTAGAGCCAAAATGGCAGTGTGCAGGAGAGTCGCGCACATAACGCTGCCCCTGGACGATCTGGTCGCTGGGAAACAGAGCGGCGACACAAGCAACCCGAGCTGACACTTTGAGCCGGAATGGCCGTGGGTTGAGCGACACAGATGCACGCCCCGATCACAGGAACATCGGAGGACACAGAGAGCAGCTAAAACTAACACCTCCCTCTCTCTCTCTCCCTCTCTCTCTCCCTGTGTCCATCTCTTCACTCCCACTTATTCATCCCTCCCTTCCCTCTTCGTGCCTAATCACTCTGTTTTCTTTCCTTTTTTAAAATCTCCTTTCCTCCTTTGACCTATGTCTGCTTTTTTTTTTTTTCCCATCACTGCTTCACCCAATGATGTTCCATCCCACCTTGCTGCTCCGCCCAAATCACTTCCCACCCCATCTCACTCTGCTTGTCCAACCCCAGGAGGATAAGAGTATCCCTCCCCCTTTACCAAAGAAGCCGAGCGGGGGCGTGAGCGGCAGCAGAGGACGGGGCGGGGGGGACCTGGGCATGGCCCGCGAGGTCCCGGCCCTCCCGGCGCGGGAGAAGTCTCTGGACCTGGGAGACCGGCAGGGCCAGGACGCACAAGGGCGGCTGCTGCAGGCCAAGCGGGCCCACTCCTTCCGCCAGAACTCTGCTACCGAAAGCGCAGACAGCATCGAGATCTACATCCCTGAAGCACAGACCCGTTTCTGAGCCCCGGCCCAAACCCCACGCATGCACACACTCACACACGCTCACACAGGTTCACACACACACTCACAAATGCACGCACATACAACACCTGCACATGAGAGAGGGAGGTACGGAGAGAAAGCCCAGGCAACAGCATGGACTGTAGACTGTGCTTTTCTATCAAAGCTTAAATACTGCACAGGGAGCATCACAAGGTTATCAAAGTCAGTAGGTACAGTTTTATTTATTTGGGTGTTATGGTATGCTGGTTATCTCTAAACCTTGTCTCTCTCACTGTGAAATGACAACACCCTGTAGGAGCCATGACCATGACCAGAAGACTTTCACAGATGCTCACACAGCATGAGGAGTGTTCTCTCCTCTCTGACCCATGTCCCAGCTGACTCTCACCGGCACTCTCCTCCTTCTTATCGTTAGTGAATCTGCTGCTCTTCCAGCAGCAACCAACAGGGGGCCAACATCTTCAGCACAGTTTTTCTTTTAATGTAGCAAACACACAATGAACCTACTGACACCCAGTGTGAACGAAGATAATTGTGGGTGGAAGCTTCAAACGACATTTTAAAACACAGTTTGTAGAAACAGACTCGTAGCTCGTGGAAAAAGTGTCTTGTCTATTTGGGTCAGTTTCACATTGCAGATGAATATAGACACACCCTCTCATTCCTCATCCACTGCTGGTGAGGTGTGCAGTCATATGAAATCTTACTTTTTTCTCAGAATCATTTTACAAGTTTTCCTTGTAAAAATATGTTACTAGCAGGGTTAATGCAGCCAGAAGTAAGGGGTTTAGAGATTTATCCCCGCCCTCCTGGTCTCCAGTCATCACTTTTGCCAGTGTTATTGTATTATTTTACAGTGAAAGTTGATGCTGTATTTTATGAACCAGTCCTGTGTAAGGCAGTTCAGCTGATATAGCCACCAGCTTCATATCAGTGAGCAGTGTTAATGTCTGTATATATTTATTTACATAGTAGTATACTAGTCCTGAAATCAAGGGCTAGTTATTTTTTCTTTGCTTCCCCTTGTGGACAGAGCATGTCATTGCAGTGCCACTGAGAATTTTTCATCATACTAGGCCCCTTTTACATTGGCTACAAGCACACAGGGCCTTATCGTGTACATTTTCAAATGAAGAAGAAATATTTTAATGGGATATGTATATTTTATACTGTTGTCTGTATTTTTAGATTAGAATGGAATATCTGAAATTTATTAATAATTATATTGAATGCTATAGATTTACATTAGCCATCTGGTGAGTGGGGTGATGAATTTTTCATGTTGTAGGGTATGAAATGCGTATCCAATCATCCAGGTGCACAGGGACAAACTAACAACATTAAAGTGTTGTGTATCTCTCTCACTTCCTCACTCTCTCCCTTTCTGTCTGTCTCTCTCTCCCTGAAGCTATCTGTCATAAAGACAATCTGTCAATACACGGGCATACCCTGTTTGTTCGCCCATCACTCTGGAAATCTGCATATTTGATATATCAACTACCATGATAGAAGCATATGATAGGTTCTCATTCACCCCAAATCCAGCCTTTTCTCACATCATTAAAAAAACATCCTTTTCAGTCCAGTACACTGTCTGGAGTGTGAGGAGGTGTGTCTGCCATTCGACCTGTGGATACACAAATGTAATTCAGGGAATAAGCTGATTGGTTCAAGGCAGCAGTCATACTGTGATTATAGATGACTGGATACTTCAGCCCTCTCTGTCCATGGCCAGAATAGCAATTTTGTGTTGAATGTGATGGACATTTGGGAAGTTGATTGATCCCTTGATGGATTTAATGACTCATTTTTCATTGATTCACTGATTGTACTGGTGGGTTGGTTCTGTGATCGATTGCTTAATTGATTGATCGACCTGTGAGCTAGGTGACTCGTTTAATCATTCAGCAGTGTATCTTTACTGAAGTCTTTGTGGATCAAAACGTTGTGAGACAGAGTGAGGAGCGAGAGCGTCAGTAATGAAGCAGGTATCCTGTGAGCTGTTTGTGTTCCTGTGACCTTAGTCTCTCTCTCTTCCTGTGACCTAACGCTGCTCAGCACTGCTGGGCCTCTCTCTCAAAGGCTCAGCAGTTGGCCATGTTTTCTGTGGCTCACAACTGTGCAAGGTGCACAAGTTCCTGCTTCAAAGAGTCTGAAATATCCAATGCTGCACTTCCTCAAGCACAATGTTGTTTTTTGTAAGCACTGTTCCTCTGCTGAGAAGGACTGGCTTCTTCTCAGTGAAATGATGGAGGGAATTATTCTGGGCACTAAGATGAGTTTCTGCTCTGGTGTGACAGATCTTTGAAACTTTTTGTCTGGTTTGAGTTTTTTTTGTTGTTGTTTTTGTGATTTCCCTCTTTCTTTCCCTCTTCTTCCTCTCTCTTGTTCTCTCTGTCTCTCCCTCTGCCTAAAATGAAAATTTGGGTTTTCTCATTAAGCTGCAGTAAAAGAATATCACAAAATCTGCACAGAATTCCACAGCTTTGCTCCACAGAAACGGTCCACAGCCTTGTTTCTTAGTAACGTCACAAATTCTTAATATATGGACAAGATAGCCAGCTCAGTGCATTCTACATTGAAAATTATACCATTGTTGAAGCTTCAAATGTTCTGATGTGCTGGCTGGTTGTGAATGTTCTTGTTGGGGTGTGGTCTAAAACAGAACATCCCAAATTAAAGCAGAGGTATAGAAGCAGCACCTACTACTAACCAGAACCTCTTAGACAGAGGGTAGAAGGAATGTGGGAGTTGAATATCTGGTCGTGATAGAAGGTCTGTGGTAACATTCTACAGCCACATTCCACAGTAACGTTCCGCAGCCATGTTACGAAGTAGCATTCCATAGCAGGGTTCCTAAACCATGATCCACAAACACTTGGACATGCAATATGCCACTGGTAACAGGGAGTACCTGAATCACACAGAATTTCATTGGACACAAACCACAGAGCAATCTGTCAATGTCCATTTACATATTTTCTTTATTCCCTCACCATTGCAATGTAAATATCTCTGTTGTGAAGAAACATAACATTAATCTTATGATTATATCAATGTATCATTATTGTTATTATTATTAATATTATGAATGATGTTTTATTTCAATTATAACCACTGACAATGTAATTCTGTACTGAGTGACAAGTTTGGATTGTAGAAACCCTTTGTATGTGCAAAGTGATCTCCTTGTTGCTGCTGAGAGGACATGCCACGCCCACGCCAATCCCATGTCCTCTTTCTGACTGTATCCTGACCGGGTCCGCGCAGGACATCTCAGCTCTGGACCAAGAATGAAGCAAGCAGGACATGAACAGCCTGACCTTGAAAGATCATTTCAAAACCGGACAGCTCTCAGTTTGCGAAAGAGCTTCGTCCGGATACACACAAGAACTCAGTTCCTCTCTGTCTTTCCCCTGCGGAAATAATCCACAACAGGACTCCATACTGTAGCAGATAAGCTCTCTGTTTTCAGCCTAACTTGGGCTTCTTTCTATGACTCCCTCACTCAAAACTCAGACTGGGGATCGACCAATCCTGGAGCTTTGCCTTCAGTCCAGCTTGTTTGTGTTTGTTTGACTTTGGTTTCTAACATTCTACTTTGACTTTTCTACTTGACAGTGTACTGACTGAACTGCTCCTGCTCAGCTGCGATTATGATGTCATTGTGTAGAGCACTTGCCTCATGTCGCCAAGGTGACAGCTGAGGTGGGGGTATCATTGCGAGGGAGAGACAAAGATGGAGAGGCTAATTTAGTGCCAGTGAATTGGAGATCAAATGAAAAGATCAATCATGTTTGTTGGTTCTGTTTAAGTCACTCTTTTTCTTTTTTTGGGAAATTCACAGATCAATGACCATAATCCCAATTTCTGAGAGATGGTTCACTGTGACCTGGTTTATTCAGCACTGAATGTAAGACTGTTGATGTTGTAAAAGTTTTCTAATTATTATTATATATTATTATTATTATTATTATTATTACTATAAAGCTATTTTTAGCGAAGAAAACTGTGTGTGTGTGTGTGTGTGTGTGTGTGTGTGTGTGTGTGTGTGTGTGTGTGTGTGTGTGTGTGTGTGTGTGTGTGTGTGTGTGTGCGCGCGCGTGTGTGTGACTGTATCAGTGTGTGAGACATTCTTGTTGGAGTAGAAATGACTCTCCAGACTTGTAAACCACACTCAGTGGTTTAGCCCTGCCCTGTCTGATTGCCACACCCAGGGAATACATTTCACCACAGAAACACAGCAGTGGTCATGCAGGGTCATGACTCTCTTTCAATCTCTGAGTAGAGAAGCAGTCATGGTTCTTCACTCTACTCCATACCAGTCCTGGAGGAACACAGTGTCTTCCAGCTATCCTCATGTAATGAATAATCTCATCCACCTAATAATGTCAGGTTGAATTGGACCCTCTGAGCAGCATCATAGAGCATTATACACACACACACCGACACAGACACATGGAATCCACACAGTGTTTAATACAAAAAATAAGATCTTTTATTTTGTGCAGAACACAAAAGTCATTATAATCTGCTGTCTTAAAGGCAGTTCACTTAAATGATAAAAATGCAGCCATCTGCAGTCCTGACTGAACGAACAGAAGTTTGTGTTTACATCAGCAATGCACATCTAATCACCCACAGGAAAATGAATTTCAAATGCTGCAGTATTTTCAAATAATCAAAAGGAATTTTTAAAAGCAGTACTCCAATACTAATTGAGCAACATCAGGCAAAATGTTTAATTACAACACATTCTGCACCAGCATTAACAAACAACCTTATATTGTATTTCATAATTAACTTCCTTCTCCTAAATACAACATGTTCATATGAGTCAGAGCCCTACGGAGACCAGCATTGCCATGGTTTGTTTTTCTTCAAGGGCAGGGGGCAAATGAGAACACTGGTTTATGTATTTTGTTTTTTTTCCAACTTAATTTTGTGCAAAAAGGAAAAAAAGGAAAAAAACCCACCAGTCTTCTATGTTTGTTCCCATATTCTTAATTAAGATCTCATTGTTTCAAGATCTCACAGCTCAATGCTCTGCGGCATAACTAACTAAATATTAGACATTCCGTCTAGGAATTCTCTTTCTTGTTTGCTCACTCCTCTTGCACTGCATAATCGTACCTTCGGGGCTTTTTTTCAGCTGGTGTGATTGCATATCAGACGCCTCTGCCCTGCCCACACAGTTTTTAAATGTAAACTGATATCACAGCATGTGATTAATAGAGCTTCATTACTGACAGGGTATTTCAAATGAGACTAACACCAGAAAAAAATTAGGTGAATTTGCCTGCATCCAAGAGGTGTGTTGATTTTCAAAAACAACTGCAGAACGGGGCTTTTTTTGAAGTGGGTTGGGGGTGTGACCACATGACATAACTGTGGGACCCTGAGAAGAATGAGGAGGATATTTAACACATCCAAAAACGGGGTCTAACCTGGCCCCACTGTCCATAGGATACACCCCTCTTCTGCAGAACACAAATGTAACATTGTTTTTTCAACAGAGCTCATATAAACACTTCTCTCTGAACTTTGAAATCTGATAACCTGACATAGCTGTCAATGTGTTTCATTCATATTATAAACGGCATAAATTTTTTATGTCAATCCATTGAATTTTGAGCTCTTGGTTACTGACTGGAGCCGAGCAGGTCGTGTCTGAAGACATGAATGAAACAAGATCAGGAGCATATCCGGTTCTGCCGGACCTGGCGGCCTGGCCTTCTCTAAGAGGAGAGGGTCCCGGGGCTGGACCTGGGCTCCTTGCCAGGGCCGGCCCACCACACGCTGTGCGCCTCCTGGCCAGAAGACCGGGTGACGAGGAGCTTATAGACCTCGGCGCGGAAGCACTTCAGGGAAAAGCAGTAGACGAAGGGGTCCAGACAGCTGGTGGCGCTGAGCAGGACAGTGGAGAGGCGGTGGGCCAGGGAGGGGCAGAGAGGGCGCGGCTGCTGCAGGGCCCACATCGCCAGGGTGATGTGGTAGGGCAGCATGCACCCCAGGAAGAGCAGAAGCATGCCCTGCACCCTCGCTTTGGCCCTGCGGCGGTGGGCCCCCTGCCCGGTCGGGTGCTGCCCCAGCGAGCCCAGGACGGACAGGTAGGAGGCCAGCACCGCCAGGAAGGACACGACGAAGACGCAGCACGCGGCCAGCGCCAGGCGGGGGTCCACGTCCCGGAAGCACTGCACCCGGCCGGCCTCGCGCCGGGTCTGCGGCACGGCCAGGGACGGGGCGGCGCACGCCAGCCAGGTGAGCCAGGTGAGGGCGCAGATGATGGCCGCGCCCCTCTTCTTCAGCATGGGCAGACAGGGCGGGGTCAGACTCAGGCTGCGGTACCGGTTGATGCTGATGATGGTGAGGAAGGAGATGGTGCAGTAGGTGGTGACGTAATAGAGGGCGCCGATCACCCGGCAGGCGGCCTCATGGAACAGCCAGTCCTCCTGGAGGGAGTAGTAGGAGACCCACACAGGTAAGGTGAGCGTGAACAGCACATCTGCCACGGTCAGGTTCAACAGGTACACTCTCATCGCCGCCTTCAGACGACCACCTCGCCTGCACAGCACCACCAGTGCCAGGATGTTGCCTGGCAACCCCAGGCTGAATACTAAGGAGTAGATTATGGGCATGAGGTGGGAGGCGGTCCAGTTGCTGACATCACAGTGGGCAGGGCCAGGGGTGCCTGTTGTCATAGTGATGGGCGGCCATGAACTGTTGCTCTGCTGCATTTTAAACTGCAAACAAAAATATAAAAGGCAAATGTGAGGCACAAACCTTTTGAAAACATTTGAACAACAATTAAATTAAAAAAGATGACCTGAGATGACCATAGTGTTTAGCATAGTCATTAACCACAAAACGAATTGCAAAACGCAAAACAGAGCAGATTTTTCCTATCTACAGCATGACATATGCTCACAAATGCATTACAGGTCAGTTACTTTAAACTGGCCATAGGAATTTGTGGATTCTATTGCATTTGCAGAAGTTGATATATAGATTATATAACATGAAGAAGAGCTGATGCTTTGATGTTACATTGATTCCTCAATTTCCTTCCATTTGCAAAGATAGAACAGAACAGAAAAGCACATCAAAGTCAGCCAACTCACACCAAAACCATGGTAAAATTTGGACAGTGGTTTTGGTTTGTACAGCATCAAGTTCATGTGAAAATTTTCACTTAAGTCTGAGGATTGAGGCACTGTTTCTGTTTTCTGACAGATATTTAAAATGACAAAAATTCAGAAATAATAATAATACAGTGATAAAAGTTTCCTCACCTGTCTTTCAGTTCCTTAAGCGGGTTCACCTGTCTCCTGTGTTTGAGTCTGCACAAATGTCTTCATTCAGCTCTACATTTAAACCCTCTGCCCCACCTCCCCCCATGGAGAGCTCCCTTGTAACTAGTTTCAGAGAGGATGTTGAGAGGACACACCTGTCTCACTCTCTGAATTTAAACAATGTTTCTCCCCTGGTCTTGGGGCGTCACCATGTATGTTGTTTTTTTCTACCAGCTGAGGTCTTTTGATTAGGATTGCATTCTGAGCTGTTTGGCTTTTATGTTGTGTCCAGTTTCTGGAATTTCAATGAGCTTACAACAGTGTGGTCTTGTGGAACTCTTAAACAGTTTAGGTCAATGTTTTCCAAGCCTGGTTGTAGGGACCAATGTGGACTATTTGTCCCTCCAAGTTAAGGACAAGCGTAAGGACGCATGTGTTGTTAACTGAACACAGATCCAAATTTGTCCTTTCATTGATAGTTATCTGCTAGAGATACTGGATGTGCTTAAAAATGTATGCATCATCTCTGTCAGTAACTGATTAAGGCATCCACAAACTGGGCCAATCACTGGCAACCAGATGGTGTCTGTCTGGCTGGTGTGCCATGCCAGTCAGTCGTGAATGGTTGTAGCAAAGAGCCATCTCCTCTATTTTTACATGTTAGTGAAAAGGTTGGAAGTCCTATGTTAATCAATGATTCAAGACCCATTTCAGCTTCAGCATGAAGGAAACCCTGTAGCAAAACAGGTGCAGGTAGCACTATTGCCATTCACTGTCTAAAGATGAAGGGAAGCAACCATACAGCATTCTACTTGTCAATCAAAGCAAATCTGCAAGGTTTATGCACAGATGCTCAAACACAAACACGACCAGGTGGCAAGGCCGGGATTTTAAATTGCTCCATTATTTTATAATTACATTGCATTTCAAGTTATACCACCGAAAACATCTCTGCAAAATTCAAAGAGCTTTAGCACCAATTGGCCTTATATGTTATCCCCATTATATCTCTTGTTTTAGTGTGTGAAGTGTGGATGAAGTTTGAGTTGTGAAGAGTAAAAAGTTGCTTTACTGCCCATTGCAGCTCTTTGCATAGACTCAGAGCAGGAAAGGAAGCATCAGCCCTGTCTGCTCTGGCACATCATTACTGAAATTGTAATTGGCTAATCCAGGTAGTAATTGCCGGTCCTGACTGGCTTGGGCCACCAGGTCAGTGGACCATGGAACAGGTCAGTGGTTCAGGAGAAATATGAATGAAAACCAGAGTGCACCCCAGGTGAGGGCTGGGAAACATTCATTCCGAGCATGGCTGTCACTTGCAGGGAAGGTTTAGACACACTGCAAGCAGGGTTGCAGTTTTCTATGCACTTGTGTGCTTCTGTCCATTTGTCTGGCAATGCTGATACAGCTGCCAGTTGCAGTGGACTCGCATCTCCCTCACAAATTTGGCTTTTGTGCAACCAGTCTTAGTGCGTCACACTTAGAGATAAGAAGCTGTGAGACCCCTGCACAAGGAAAAGTCTTCCAGAGCAGCACACAGTGTTTCCAATGCATACAGCTCTCCAGTGGACTCAGTGAATACATGCATGTCACAGTGAACTTCATTCCGGGAGCTCGTTCCCACGGCCTCCGTTTGCCACTGCACACACACTAAGAGTGATATCTCAGTTTGACAGCGTGACAGCTGTCAGTCATCTGCGCAAACACCTGGATGTTGGAGCTGACACGTCCAGTCTGGCCTACATGTAAATGAAGCTAGTTTTGCATATGTCAGAGGGACAGCTGTCCAAGCTACTGCTCACTGACATGCACTGAATTAAGCTTTGTCGCTCAGTTTTCAGATAATGGAGTGGGAGCATGTATGAGCTGGTGGCAAACCTCATTATTACATAAAAGCCAATAAGCACCTGCAACAAAGTGGCATTGAGCAGCTAATGTGATGCAATGAGCAGGTGGGACTCGGAGACCGCAGCAGACGTGCCGCATTCTGCAAGGCCCTTGTGCTTCTGCTGCAGAATTTCCACAGATTCAAACGTTATTTCCTCAGACAAAAACATCAAAGCCATGCCGTCCTCCTCAGACTCCCCTGCACGGGCGTGTCAAGGCTGCAACTTAGGGAAGCCGTGGCAACGGCACCTCTGCCTAAATTCGACAGCAGCAGAATTTCAGGATGATTCAGCTTCCCTCGTCACCGTCGCTGATTGACTCATCGCCTCGCAGGACTCAAACAGATCATTTAATTGTGTCAACTGAACTTTCACATTGCTTGCGTGGACAGCACGCACGTCGCTGTCATCTTCAGCAACGGGTGAGCTGTTCTGGATCTGCTGAATGTCTGCACATGCAATTAACATTTATTTACACTGAAAGTATTCCGCCGCCATGCAAAGTGTCTAGTCTGACTAATAATTTCAGCCCTCAAGCTCTTCATTGAGCCTGAGATGAGACACAGAAAAAACATACCATTGGAGTTTAAAAGTAATCACACATCGCTTTTAGTAAATAGACTTTAATCAAATATTTCTTTTACTTTATGACAGATCCAAGTCTTTAGAGAGCAATAAAAATATGATGCAAGTAGAAAAGACAGAACATAGAGGAGATGAACAGAAGCACAGAGAAGGTGGCCAAATGGACAGAAGCGCAGAGAAGATGGACAGGTGGACAGCCCTGTTTGCTTCCAAATTTCATGGGAAATGTAAGAGTAAAGAAAACGGCTGGCTATTGTTTTAAATACAATATAAAATATGATATGAGATAAATAATTTCTCATCTTCTTTATAGGGTTCTTTACAGTTTAAATATACATATATTCATATATATGTTTTTGTGTGTGTATATATTATATACACGTATATACATGTACAGACACACACAGTTGTTTTTCCTGGAAAGAATCCCTGTGTATTCATAAAAATGAGGAAATGCATGATTTGCTTTGGCCCAGCTTCATAGTCAGAGAGACGCTTGGTCTAGTTATGTGACCAGTGTACAGTGAGGTTGGAGACAACAGCCTCAGGACACTGGGCCGTTGCTGAACCCAGTGGGATTCTGGGATTGCCAGCGCCACAGATCCTCACCTGTGGAAAGAGAAAACTAAATATGTGGAGAGAGTTCTTTGCTCAGTGTGCTTAATACTTTTTAGGACCCATATGTGTTTTTGTACATTACATATATACAGCAACTGTGACACTGGACTACAGCAGTTCCTCTTCTATTGTGTTTTAGCCTTAAGCCTGTACACCAGCTAACAACTACATTACCACTACCTTAACATTACCTACAGCGCTGTATATGCTGAAGATGACCAATGAGAGATGCCGGTCACATAGTTTACTCACACATCTTCTCCAGCCCAAAGTCCGCCTTCCAGCCCAGCTCCTTCTCTGCTAGGCGGGGGTCTGCATAGCAGGATGCGATGTCCCCACTGCGGCGTGGGGCAATCTTGTACCGGATCTGTGGAAATTACCCCCAATGAGAAAACAGCAGGGCCCAGAAACCCAGCACTGACTCAAACAACAGCCCCCACAACACTGTCTCTCCCTACACCCCACTCGCATCAAAACTCCAAAGCACTGAGCAAGACACACTCCAGACCTACTCAGACTAAAGAGTTCATTGATAACGAGTGTCATAAGTCATTACAAACTGTTGATTTTCCAGGCCATATTTCTGGTCACTTGTATAAAACCTGAGCAAAACTGAACTACAGTAACTGAGAGCAGAAGTTCCCTTTGACACCTTCACAGAGTTCACAGAGTTCACAGAGGCCCGGAACTGCAGAAGACAATGCTGATAAAAGCCAATCAGGGCCTCACATACTGCAAAACACGCCCCTCTCCACGGTTCGTTCACTGAGTGACCAGGCGTGTTTGTAGATGCTATGAGATGGCAACACCACACCTCAGACCTCGCTACACTTGTCTCATAAATTTTCAGTGGTAACATCCTTACCATTTCTTCTCTTTCCCCCCCACACACTCTGAGCCCCTACATCCTGAATTCTTAATCTCTGAAAATTTAGCTGCAGATCAAATTAAAGCCAGCTGTACCCACTGGAGTGCCTGAGCATTCTGGGTCACAGTGCAGTGGCCTCTTCCTATTACAGCGGAACATCATTTGACCAAACAGCCAGAGGGCAGCAGTTTGACCAAACAGCCAGAGGGCAGCAGTTACTGACCTCTCTGCCTGAGGCCTTCTCCATCGCCTTCACCATCTGCAGGACAGAGTAGCCGGTGCCTGTGCCCAAGTTGTAAACCTGTGAAAAAGATTTCAGCAATGAGGAAGGGCCCACAGCACCCCCTTATGGTCACCACACACACACACTCACACACGCGCACACACACACATGCACACACACACACGCACACACAGAAAAGGAGGACAGAAAGTAGGGGGTGCTTTGGGTTTATTTCTTAGTGGTGTTACACTGAGAGGGAAAGGGGTGCAGTGTGGGGCTGGATTTGGAGCTCAGCAGAGCAGGGGAAACATGAGGGGTGCAGAGAAGGGGGGCAGGAGAAGAAAGAGGCCAGTACAGGGAGGGACACTGGAAGGAGAGAGAGGAGGTGAAGGTGCCGCTTACCTTACACCCACAGTTTTCATTCAGCTTCTTGAGAGCAGCGATGTGTCCTTTAGCCAAGTCCACCACATGGATGTAATCTCTCACTCCTAGCGGGGGGGCGGGAGGGACAGATGAGACAGAGAAACAGTTGTAGAGACACAAATAAAGAACCACCACTACAAGACTGGTATCACACCATTAAAACATGCATGCTGGATTCAAAGAAAACCACTAGAGACTATGTTTTTGACAGAAAATAAGGTCCCCATAAATAAAGAACTCTGATTGTTTTTTGGTGTTGTCTACAATTCGTGATTCTGGGGGTTGGGGGGTGGGGGTTAAGATTTGCTTAAAATTGCTGCCAAGCTTTACCCTTCCAATAATTTAACATGGGTGGCAATACAGGGAAATGGGGACAAAAATGTTATACATAATATAAATTTTGACAGCATCATACAACCTACAGGTCAAATCAGAGAAAAGCAGTATCCACTATCCATACTACAGAGCACAGATCTTGTTATGCAAGAATGCACTGTGTTTGATAACTGGCTTAGCACAGATTTTATGGGTGATGGAGCAGACAGACACAAGCACACACAGACACTCACAACTCTCAACTCACAACTGTGTCTCTCCCACACACACACACACACACACACACACACACAGCTTCCTTACCAGTCCCATCAGGAGTGTTGTAGTCATTCCCAAACACATTGAGGTGTTCTCTTCTCCCAACAGCGACCTGAAAGAGGCAATGATCATGTTACAGTTACATGCTATGAACAATTGCCCTCAAAGTGTTCATTTTAAAATGAGTCTGAACAACCACTGTTTAAGAAATACAACTAAACTTTCCGGAACAGACTGGTTGCCGTTACCTGAGCAACATAGGGCATCAGATTGTTGGGGATCCCCTGAGGGTCCTCTCCAATGCGCCCTGAGGAGTGAGCGCCGATGGGGTTAAAGTACCGCAGCAGCACAGCGTTCCAGTCCTGTCAACACACACATGTGCACGGTAAAGCAGTGGAACACACAGTAAATCTGAGCACAACAGCTCCACAGCCCCATCTGGTGTCCCTCCACGGTATTACACAACAACCTGGGGTCAACTGATCTGCGCCTCATTTCCAGCATATCAACACCGTGTCAACACGTACTCAACACACATTCTTCACACATTCTAAAAAAATTTTCAACATGCTCTCGATTCACTCTAAACACATTCTAAACATGATATAAACATGCTTTAAACACACTCTTTAACAGTTACACTCCCAACACTGCTGTTGTCAGTCACTTCTGCTCTTTCAGCGCGTGCAGGCGGAGGTGTGTCTACCTTTTCGGCCCGACACTGATCCTGGATCATCTCCTCGATGAAGTACTTGGTCTTGCCGTAAGGGTTGGTGCAGCCGCCCACAGGGTGATCCTCGTCGATGGGCAGTCGCTGGGGGTCCCCGTACACGGTGGCAGAGCTGCTGAACACGATATTGTGCACCCCGTAAGCTTGCATCACCTGCAAAATGAGCCAACGCACAGACAGACAGACAGGCAGGCAGACAGACAGACACCGCGCATTTAAACATTCCTTTGGCCCACATACATGCATGGTCACATACAAAAAAAGCCATATTAACAACTTAAGGAGAGCAAACAAATGCACCAGTTACACATGTATTTATGTATACATGCTCACAGACACAAAGTAACAAAAGGACAGACTCTTCCAAACAATCGCTCATACACACATTATCACATAGACCCACTCACACATACTCACACAGGACACAATCAGGCTCCCAACACCTGAGCTGGCAGAAGCTTGCAGACAAGCAATATGAGCCACACCAGCCATAAACCAATGGCAGAACACTGTAGGTCCATGTCAGAATCCACCATATATCACCATATCAGGATCCGGCGCAGCTGCTCCTGTCCACTCACCTCCAGCAGGTTGATGGTTCCGGTCAGGTTGACCCGGTAGTACCGCAGCGGCTGCTCCACAGACTCGCCAACCGCCTTCAGACCCGCAAAGTGCATCACTGCTGAGAACTTGTGCTGCAAAGACAGATGGACAGGCGGCTCATTGAGCAGCCGGCAGGAAAAACTACCTCCAGAGAGAACAGATGCACAGACAGGAAGAGGAAGCACACTGTCTCAGCTAGCGATGTTCTTCTGTCTGTGAAAAAACACAGACTAACTCCCTTCAAAGACTTAATGACTGACTAACTGCAGACCCCGACTGATGCCCTTCATAGTCTGAGTGATTCTCTGGAGACACTGACCGACTCCCTTCACAGACTGACTGACTCATTGTAGAGACTGGGTGTCTCATTTAACAGACTGACTTGTTACAGTGGTAGATTGACGTGTTGTAGCAACTTTAGAGACCAAGCGAAAAATTGTAGAGATGACTGTCTTATTGTAGAGACTGTCTCATCAGGAGGACAGAGGAGAAAGACTATATCAAGAAATATTCTCAAAATGTACAAACATTAAGACTCTTACAGACAGACAAACAAACACACGTTGCAATTTTTGATAACTACTCCCCACAAAACCCAGACAGTCACAGAGAGATAAAGACAACCATCAAGGTCAACAGACACATGGACCGAGATGCTTCCATTTTCAGTAGCAGGGGAAAAAGATAAACTGATGGCTGATGTTGACCTCTGACCTTTTGGAAGATCTTCTCCAGGCTCGGCCGATCCAGCAGGTCCAGCTCCTGGAATTCGATGCTGGTGTCCAAAATGGCCTCTATCCTACGCAGGCTCTCAGGAACATCACCCTCTCCTCCACACAGACCAAAGCACCTCAGCACCATCCCCCAAAACCTACCACCCCCAACCCAAAACATGCCCACCCCACTGACATCCACAGACACACAAATTTACATACACCACCACTCCAAAATATACACACACAAATCAGATATCCTAACACCTGATATGTGAAGGCCATCCTCTCACCCATCCCCACAAATACAGCCCTTTCACTACCCCCACTGCGTAAGGACATACTTGTTCTACTCGTCTCATACATCGCCCAACTCAATCAAAGATAAATAAAATACTGACTTTGCTGTACGGGCCTTTCAATTACAGAGAAACATGCGAACAGGCACTGGTGCATTAAGCTGCAATGCGCTCACCTCTGACAGCGTTGCTGAAGTTGTCCACGACCACGGGGCAGTACCCGGCCTCGATCAGCTCCAGCACACAGTGGCTGCCGATGTAGCCACCTCCACCCGTCACCAGCACCTTCTGCGCCATCCTGCCCGCCTGTGGAACCCCAGGAATACATCACAGCGTGATGTCACATGTGCCGACTTAGCACCCGCCACCATGGCACTCCCCAGCATGGCACACCATGGCACATTTCTACCGCTTCATTTGGCAGGCGCTCTCTACCAGAGAACCTTGCAAAGGTATGCAAGTACATATGATAGGGCCACGTGAACAACAGTACATACAGAAAGCAGCAGAAACCATTAGAACATGTCAATCCATCACACAGTGCAACAATAACCATCACTACCATTATCAAAACCTCAACAAAAACTAGAGACAATGTATAAGTCAGTGTATGATAACTCTGAAGTATTACACAGAAAGGCATAATTTAAGTGTTAAATAATCTATGACAATAGTAACAAGCCTCCTGTACCTTCTCTATCAAACACATTACTCAGTACTAATTGTGCAGCGATAGAGAAGAAGAGAGTGTCCAGAGACAATAGGCAGAGTAGGCAGTGTGAGTGAGGGTATTTCCTGCTGTTCTAGTGCACATATGACCAGACAAGCGAAACACACTTCCCCAAATTCTCCAGTCAGGTGATGCAATTCCCACTGCTGCTGCAACAACAAAAAACTGCAGATATTGCAAATTAATCTTTTCCTTTACCTTCCATCGTTCACTGTTTGTTGTTAAAAGGCAATGTTTAATTATATTCACTTTATTCTAATTTCATTATAAAACAGATTTTACTTTTCATTTCCTTTTGTACGCTTTATTATTATCCTCATTATTATCCTCATTATGGAGTTTACAGAGAAAGAGAGAGGGAAAGATATTCCTCTTCATACAGACACAAAGAGTGCCTGTGTGAGTTGCCACGCAGTTCCATTACCTCACAACCCCCCCCCCATCCCCGAGGCCACTCTCCTCCCTTGCAGCTCTGGGATATCTCCAGACTCAAATGGTTTCTGTGAGTGCGTGTGTGTGTTGGCACATGTATGATGTGTGTGTGTGTGTGTGTGTGTGTGTGTGTGTGTTTGTTTGAGTGTGTGTGTGTTGGCACAGGTATGAGTGTGCCTGTATGCACATGTGTACATGTGTACATGTGTACGTGTGTGTGTGTGTGTGTGTGTGTGTGTGTGTGTGTGTGTTTGTTTGAGTGTGTGTGTGTGTGTGTGTGTGTGTGTGTGTGTGTGTGTGTGTGTGCGCGCGCATGTGTGTGTATGAATGTGTGTTTCCAGTCGTGTTTTTGTGTGTTTTGCGACTGCCTGCTTTGACTCAGCCATCAAGGCTGGAGCCATCAAACAGAGGCCATACGTAAACAGTCTCTTGAAATCTGAGGACAAAGATCAACACTCAGATACACTCAGATCTCTCACAATTACACCAACCCTGAAGGAGAAGAAAGCATGGACATATTTCTATGAATGTGTCACCTCTGACCAGAGCAGAGCATTGTCAAAAACAATCATGTGATGGTCTGTTCGTGTATGGTTTACCACAGGTACCACTCCTGCACTGCTGATCCCTGCATCAAATGGATTGGCTACTCAGCTCCAACAGGAGGAAGTGGGCTCCATCTTGGCTAAGTGCCTCAAACACAGTGAGCTCTTACTGAATGGAGACGAGTGACACACCCCCACAGTGGTGACACAAAAGGCATACCTGCAACATCCCCACCCTCCCTTTTCTTACACGTCACCTTGCCACCTGAACCAGTACAACCAGGACCTTATAGCTATGAAAGGCCCCCTTCCAGAAATTCAAGTCTGTCTGTTCTCCCTCATATCTAATAATACTGGAATTGCAAGGACCTTAATCACTGTAATTGGTCATTGCAAAAGGTTGGCTGGTTAATGTTTGAGAGTAACTTTTTGATAATTTCAGGGATTGTTTAAGCCAGGTCAATTTACATCAGGTTTTGCACTGATGGCGATTGTGTGCGACATCTATAGATACAGTACTGTCACGCTAATCTTGGGTTTCACCTCCCAAAAGCACGTCAACGTGCTGCTAATAGCACTCACCCTCGTCGAGGAGACGTCCAACAAAATCACCTCACTTAATTACAAGACCAGACAGGACGACACGCTGCGAAGCCTGCAGCGCCCAGGGTCCTAAATTGCCCACCACCGCCAAAGATTATAGCCGAAACAATAATATGTGTGAATATCGTCCACATCAGATCACTCGTGAACTAGCAAGCACGGACTAAAATTACTGCATATATGTATCCTTAATTTAATTCCTACTGTCTAGCTACGGCTGTAGTCGCTGTTATGAATGAATGACCAGGATGGCAGAGCAGTTTCCTTGCTTGCCAGGATGAAACGCAAGAGGTTAGCGAGCAATTACAAAGCCAAATGAATTAAACCCAGAGACAAAATGACATGGGTCTCGTAACTCGTTCACACCATCAGAATGGCTTCGCAGAAAAAGTCACAGCAGTCCCTACCTGACGAGTAATGTGTCCCTTGAAATAAAGATACATTAAACAACAGCTGTTTAAACGTTGCCTCAGCGCCGGATTTAAATCACACGATGTTCAGTTATTTCTTCGTTTAACACTCTTTTTAATACGGATGTGATGTATCTCCGAAAACAGCTTGCTAAAACAGCAAGTTATAGTTACGTACACTACATTTTAACATTGACACCAACCTAGAAGTCACAATGACTCCATTCATTCAGTGCTGGTTCTGGACTATTGCCTTTGATTCATTTAACAGCGAAAGCAACCTACTTTGTCGTCCGCTGTGTTTCGAATGTCTTCGTCTTAGTTCAACGGTAACCGGCACCCCAGCGTCCGATCCGTCCAGAAAATGAAATTACTGCAAGCTAACGTCTGATCCTTGCCCCGTTAACACCATATTCCTCCGCTTCCTGTTCGAATGAAACGTGGAGGGGGGTGGAGATTTCCTTCCAAAGTTTACCAGGAAGCAATATTATGATTGGCTACTGTCAGCTCGACGTCAGAAGTCATGGGACACCCCATAGTAACAGCGCCTTTGACGACGTATACGACTTCGCTTCCTGGTTGATTTGTTGCAGGATTTTTCCTGAAATCTTTAGTAACAAGTTGGTTTGGTTCATACCTGCCACCAATATAATCACTTTCAATTTATATCTTAGTACAGGTAAGGGAAAGAAGGTTTTGTGTTCTCAATATCAACAGGATTGAAACAGCAAGCTGCAAGCTACTACCTAATAACTACCTCACAAACTGTTTGTCCTCCTGCCTTCTGGGAGGCGCTTCAGGAGCCTCCAGTCCAAGACCAGCAGATTCAGGAACAGCTTTTTCCCCACAGCTGTCTCCTTATTGAATTCTGTCCCCCGCTGACTACCCCTACACCACTACGCACATCTCTTTGCCCCTTTAATCCAGATCCACTTTATATATTATACAACTGTAAATATCATAGTATATATTAATTCACTGTATATATCAACTGTATGTATCTATCTGTAAATTTGTCCATAATTACTGACCTCATAATGTACATATCACATTGTATATACCCATCTGTACAAAATGTTCATAGCAGTGATCTTATACTGTTCATACATACAACTGTAAATATTATATCCTCTGCACTTGCTGCTTATTGCACTTCTGGTTAGGTGCTAACTGCATTTCGTTGCCTTGTACTTTTTACATGTGTAATGACAATAAAGTTGAATCTAATCTAATCTAATCTAATCTAATGCGGTCTACATGCGGTCTATTCTGCTTATTAGGATTTATGTTATACTACCATGCCCACCCACCTATTATTTGTTATACTAAATATGTCTGGCTCAACAGAAATGTGACAAACATTATGAAAAAACTCTCCATAAAATAATTTGTCAATCATCATTTAATAAATACAAACAAAGGTTATCCACTCAATCTGAGGGGGCACAAAACAGATTCAGCTTTAGAAGACAACAAAGTTCACAGATACGGTGAAACAAAATTAAAACATCCATTCAGCTACAAACCCTTACTCCTCAGAAAAAAATCTAGAACCACTGGAATGGAGATGTAAGAAAATGACAAAATGCACACATTCCAAGGGTTATCACATGAAAGATTTAATCTGGTGACATTGCTTTCCCTCTCATAAAGGTTTATTTTAGTGTTTAGAACCTCTGAACAGGTGGTAGGCTGAAATGCACACAGTTCTCAGAGTTGAAATACTTTTTTACCTGTACAGTGAGTGTACTTGACAATGCACTGCTTGAACAGATGGCACCACTATTGCACATGGGCAGAGAACATGATTGTAGATCTTAATAACCATTCTGTAGGCCAGCGACAGCTTTGTTATGCATACATGGCTGTCCTTTGAAAGTTAAGTGAAATGACACTCACATTTCCTTCATTTATTAATGACATGTCTACTGAAAGGGTTGCAATGCTGAAAATATTTTGATTTAAATACAAACACAACAATGCCCCACATTCACACCAGCTGCACTGAGCAAGAAGTCAGAAAAAAAATCTGTGTAAAATCATGAATTCATTTTCATCTTTTTTTTTTTATCATAAAACCACACATTTTGACCAAGCGGTCAGAGTTCTGGAACACAACATTGGAATTCCATGACTAATGTGCAACAGAACGTTCTAAGGCACCAGCTCCATCAAGGACCTTCTATTTCACAAGCAGGATGTTGCACCCTTTCATGGATAACATATATAATTTCAACGTTTTTAAGTATTCTGGTGAATGTAGGCGACTGTGAATATTTAAACTGACGCTTATTTTTTTCTGTTTGCTATCTTTATAACTGCCCATCATTCAGAATCAAAATAACATTTTAGACCAGAATGTCATGAATATTCATAAAAAGACAAGACTCATGCCTTCACCTTCCAAAAAAGGAAGAGTGGAACACAGATTGCGATATCTTGCTTGTAAATAGAATGTCTCTGGTTACACATTTTAGGAGCCATTTTTTGTGCAATGTGTCATGAGGACACAAGGCCTGGGACACAGAGCCCTCCCATATCTATGAAAGGAAAGTCTCAGAGCTTGCAGGAAGCTTGCGCCACCTTTGAGCTGGTCCTGCGGTTGAGAGCACGACAGATGTATGCTCCAGCATCCATCAGCTTGGCCAAGTCTACCCCCTGAGAAACAGCAAGTGAGAGAAAGAGACATTAGTGTTAGACAAAAGAATGAACTGGTACACGGTCACAGGACAGGAGTAATAAAACATGAACATTCAAATATCATCCATGTGGTCCTGTATCACTGGTGCTGGTACAGTAGACAAGGGAGCGAGAAGAAAATGGAGGGGGGATAGACAGAGAGAGAGAGGGAGAGGGGTAAGAGACTGAGATACAGCAAGGGAGACAGGATGAAAGAGTGAGAGAGACAGATAAAGAGGGAGACAGAGACAGAGTGCAGAAGGGTGACTTACAGTGCGAATGCCCAGGCCATGCAGCATGTACACCACATCCTCTGTGGCCACGTTCCCTGAGGCACCCTGGGCATATGGACACCCGCCAAGTCCTGCCACCGACGAGTCCACCACACTCACTCCCATCTGCAAAACCAGGGATAACATTATACACATTCACATCCATCTGCAACACCAGGGATAACATTATACAAACTCACAGCCATCTGCAACACCAGGGATAACATTATACAAACTCACACCCATCTGCAACACTGCAAACAGCATTATTCTTTCAATACACACACAATGCACTCACACACACACACTCATCTCAAACATATGGAATAACCCACCCAAGAGCCACAAGCACGGACACTCACACAGTCGCATTCATCTAAAACACCATGGACAATTTTACAAATGCAGTAGAAATGTATGCATGCACAAACACTGATCTACCCAGTTCTGAGCAGCAGAGCTTTAAAAAAGATAGAACTACAAAGGACATGAGACACATTAAACACATTTATTTACTGCTGGCTCTATCTGGTTTACTTCCTTCTGTGCTACAGGAAATCAATCCAATCTCCAACCTCCCTGATCACGTGACCCCGCCACACATTCTGGGCTCCCTGCCCACCCACCTGCAGAGCTACCAGGATGTTGGCCAGCGCCTGGCCATAGGTGTCGTGGCAGTGCACCGCCAGAGCATCCACTGGCACCTCCCGCATCACCGCCGCCAGCATCTCGCCCATGCCGCCCGCCGTGCCAACCCCGATGGTGTCGCCCAGGGAGATCTCGTAGCAGCCCATGGCATACAGGCGCTTCGCCACCTGCGGAGGTGGGATCACAGGTAACTGATCACACCTGAGATCCAGAGCCTGCACTGAGCCATCACAACAGTGCTGCCAGTGTTCCCACTCGAACCAGACCGGCATTACCCACAACATTTCAATGATATTATAAAGAAAAGGTATATATGATTTTACACTAAATGTTTCTGTCATTTTTGCATAGTACAAAGACAAATTCCTATCACACTTAGCAACTCTGAAGATGGGAAATGCTTTTAGAGGCATATTCATTTCTAAATATTCTGCATCTGCAAACACCAGTGACTTTCTGTAGCTGGCTGAATGTTCACACTTGCAAGTTAGAACTATGTGAGAAACACTATGGAGGAACTCACCTCAGCCACTTTTTCTGGCAACACCTTTCCTTCATAGGGGCAGCCCAGCACGCAGGACACATATCTGTCATGCAGCCAGCAGGAGAAACTCTCAGCCAACATATCACATATTTTATGTCCAAAATACAATGGTAAACATTTACTTCCTGATTTAATTTACTTCAAGTAAAGTAAATTAAATGAGGGCTTAGGTAAACCAGGTTAAATAGGTATGAGACTCCACTGTGTCAGTTTTCTATACTTTTCCGCCTTGTGCCGCTTCTGGCTCTCTGAGCTAACCCTTCCCATTTCCTGCCCCTGTGCCTCACCCCCTGACTGGCACGCCGGCCTCTTTTGCAGCCTTGGTGACCTCTTCGAATCGCTGCAGACTCTCTTCCACAGAGCAGTTTATGTTTTTCTTGCTGAAGAGCTCTGAAGCAGCACCAAAAATGGCCACCTCCCCAGCACCTGCCTTCACCTGGAGGGGCAGAGAGAACAGTTGGCAGGGTGAAACAGTACATACAGCTGATACTGTGAGTCACTATGCAGGGAGGCAGGGTTTCCACTCAGGTCAGACTTTTCAATTAGATCTTAGGGACACATGTACGACTCTAGGGAGTTAGAAAGATGGACATATGCTGCTCGCTGTAAAGATTTTTTCTTGACTTTGAAAATACAGTGGGGTATCTGACCACTTTCCATGACTGTTCAGTATGAACATGTTCAAGGACTTTCCAGGACCATGCAAACCCTGGTGAGGGGAGTGGAGGACCTGGTGTCAGGGTGTCACAGAGGTCACTCACAGCTGCCTGGAAGCCCTTCAGGTTGGGTGTGAGGACAGGATAGACAACCCCTGGCCGTCTGTGGATCCCCTGCATCACCTCCACCTGGTCTGCCATCTACAAATCAGGGGAAAAATATTCCTATCTCTAATCGCTGTCTAATGCATTTCAACTGAGTTCCTGACTTTGTCTCCATGCACACAAATCACAGTGAAAGAAAGAAATGACAAGTGAACAGTGACAGAGCACCACTGAGAATACAATACATGTTTCACCACTGTCTTCTGAACTGAAATACAGTTAAGGACTGATACAGATATATTATTGTAATTTTCTGATTTCAGATGCATTCCTACTCTTCCGATGTGCGCCTGTTATTTTGGATATATCCAAGTGCTGCACAATTATAGAGGGTGTAAAATAATTTTTGTGGGAATAAAGCAAAAAATTAAAGTGAACAGAAGTTTTGGAAACCAGAGTTTACATGCATAAAGTCTCATTTCAGTGACTCTACCACTGGATTGAGGGCTCCATGGCCTTGAGGGGCCAGCGTTACCTGAGGGACCCATTTTGGGGAGACAAAGCTTGTTGCTTCTATGACAGGAAGTCCCGCCTCTGATAGCATGTCAATCAGCCTTATCTTCACCTCCGTGGGGACAATGGTCTGGAAGAAACAGCAATCAAGAGAGACATGGGAACAAGATGTGAATACAGATGCTCACTTAAGTCATGCTTATCCAATGCTGCTTTCACATCTTGGCCATTTTACCATGCTTCCACACTTGAACTGGAAGCCTTCTGCTTCTGTCATCCTGGCAATCTCTGCTCACCTTCTCATTCTGAAGCCCATCCCTGGGACCCACCTCCACAATCTTCACCTGTTCAGGTAGAGCCTTTATTGCGGAAACGCCGACCTGCCACAGATATGACAGCAGACGTGAGAGTCAGAGCCACACACAACCAACCCTCGCCAAGCCACTTCCTCGTTAGTATAGTGGTGAGTATCCCCGCCTGTCACGCGGGAGACCGGGGTTCGATTCCCCGACGGGGAGGCTTCCTTTTTAGGTGTGTTGTAATGCTGACTTTGGAAACTGCCACCCAAAGCAAGTCTGCAAAAGAGTGCGCTTCGCTGTAAGGACACAAAGCTGACAACCCAACAGCTGAAACCACTCATCCATGACTGGTGGCTTAAACATACAGAGAACCCGAAACGAAAACATGGCAACACTTACGGCCATTACTGTTTTCTGTAATTTCTCTATGATTAAAACGATTTGTTACCCAGCTATAATACAGAGCTAGCAGGCTAGCTGGCTATTTATCTAATCGTCTAACGACATATTAACTATGGGGTTAAAACAACTACCTAACGAGCTAAAATAATAAGCGAGCCATTTATTTATGTAGCTTAGCAACGATACAATAATTAGCTATACGGTCATAATACACAACTAGCCAGCTATGGAGCTATGGAGCAACTAGCTATAATATGGAGGTATAAAATCAGCCAGCTCATTACAGCATTGTTTAACATAGCAGTCATAACTTTGGTTACCAACAATAGATGGTAATAAGGTGTTGGCTTGTAGGCAAATATTGCTCAGTTGAATGTTTCCTCTTAAGAACCGACAGCCACACACGTGATCTTACTGGCTGAGCAGTGCTCTTCCTCTCCCACAATTCTAGGGCATAACTTTGGGAGTGTGTCCCAAAGTAAACCTTTCAATCTTTCGACCTTCGCACCTACCTTTCCAATTCGCGGTATCACTAGCGCATTAGGTGACGTCAGAAAGAGTTCACACAGATCGCTATCCCCGATTGTGCTGTCTGTGACGTTCACATCACTTCCTGGTTAGCAATACTTATTTTAGATAAATGTTTAGCAATGTAGCAGTGTAGCGGAAATAATTTTGAAATGTGGATGTTTCGTCCGAACCAAGCCCCCTGTATTACCATATCTACTATAAAGATGAATGAATCAACTCTATCATTATTAAAAAAAACCCAGACTCTGGTCTTACAGGGCGTGCTCATTTCTATTTCAATTATCATGCACGCCTGGTAATTCGTCCGTGCCAGTCACATGGGTACGCATAACCTATCAGAAACGCAACACAGAAGTAGTCAATATGCAAAGCCTGCGCTGCCCGTTTTACACTGTTTTAGTGACCAACTGGTTTACGACAATGCTGTTTCTATTTACACCTCCAGTTAGCTCGCTATGTCTAAGCGAGCTATAACTTGTTATGTATGGAAAATAAGATAACGGAGCGTGCTGGCAAGCAGACGTCAAAGAGCAGGACACGTAACGTTGGTAATTTGTTATAATGTCCTTCTAAAATCAAATGCGCCTGCACGCAGAAAAAACATGCTGACCAATAATGAAAGCAAAGCTACCACACCGGCTAACTCACAGCTCTCGCTACCGTAGTTGTTGACCTCAAGGCGATGCTTCGAGTACTGAGACTCGGACAGAAACTCCTGTACACCCGCATCGCTACGGTCGCCATCTTCAGTGGAGCTGGACTATCCGCGACGTTGCGTCAGGTACACACCCCTATGGTGAAGGTTTATGGACCGGGTGAATTGACCAATGAAATACAAGTTTAACAACGCTACAGCCAATCATAGAATGGAAATTGTTTCAATGTTGCGGTACTATGTCATGACTCTTCCCAACAATGTCGCTAGTCTACATAGTTAACTTCATGGAATTATGTAACTTGCGTAGCACCATCTAAATATATTAGCTAATCGTAGTTACCAAGCTACCCTATATAGACCTAGCTAATGACCTGTAATAGAATTTAACAGCTGGCTCCATCGTATAATTAATGAAATGTAAAGATAAAGAAAATTAACCGGTGAAATTTTCCATAAAGCTAAACCTTTAACAAGCTGTCTGAATATTACTATCAATGAAAACCTAGCCTCTTCTTCATTCCAAACCCAATCCATAAACAGGCCGTCAGGTCAACAAGCGAAATCGAGAAAGTAATCTGTAATACAATTAGTATTACCTCGGTATGCAAAGTTTCGCAGGAGCACTAATTTAATGCATAACGTTAGCCACCCACCTAACAGACCTTACTTTTTAATACGGACGTTACAAACTAGGCAGCTGTCCAAACTGATGAATGAGACAGCCATACATCTGACCAGACAGGCCAACAAGCTAACTGATCTGTTAACAAGCTGGCTAATCGACGGGATATGCAAGTGGGCTACCCAGTGGGCTAGCCATCCGATCATGCTAACTACATAGCTAGCCAGTCCCCTTCCTTACCTGAGTACAGATTGCTCCCATTCTCCCAAAACCATCATGTCACATTAATGAGGACATGTCAGAAATAAAAGATTAACAGCCTCGGTAAGCCAAAACCTCCCGTTTCCTTCCTTTTTGCCATCTGCAGATGTAGGAAAACGCGTCTCGGAAACAGACAGCGGTAGGTATCCGAGTACTGCTACTACGGATGCTCATACAAGCGTCTTCCGCTCGTAGCTTGTTCAAAGTATGACGTAACTCACATATTCTTAAGCCACTCCTCGTTAGTATAGTGGTAAGTATCCCCGCCTGTCACGCGGGAGACCGGGGTTCGATTCCCCGACGGGGAGGCTAATATTTTCTTCAATTTTAATATACAGAGATATATAAAGTTTAGGTGATGTCAGAGCTGGTGCTTGAGGAGGTCATGATAGGCATTTAACTCCGTCTCAGTGTTCAGGAAACAACTCCTGAAATCATTCATGGGAACACAGAGGAAATTCAGTGACCAGACAAACACAGACCGCCCCAAATGGGCTGAAGAAACAGCCTGGCATTGTACAGACAGTATGGCTTCAAAGCAACTACTGGCTAACAACCTGCTCTCACTTTTAACTCTTTCCTCTCACCACGATTATCAAGGAGAGCACAAACACAGTCCCCCACTACCAGAAATTATGCAGTCGAGATTCCCACATTTGGGGAATTCGCAGGGGTCAGCACAGCCGGAGTGCAATGACTGAGCCTCACCCTGGGTAAACCAATTCAATTTTTTTTTTTTTTTAGTTTTTGACAAATTTTATTGATTTCAAAATGCAGAAGTTACATGACTTTTTGAACTGAAATTACAATACAGGTACAAAATACATACAAATACATTCACATTTCAATTATGGGATTAGGAAAGTTGAAACATGTTAATTCATGGTAATTAACAATTCTTCAGATATGCATTAGGGTAAATCAGGAAGAACAAAAAATCAACATTCATCATGCATTCATCAGTTCATTATTGCCATCGAGAACTGCATTTTTTAAATAATATTTTTTCCGTATTTCTTTGCACCCCTTAGGACATGGTCCCTAATTGTACTCAGGCAACATAGCAGAGGTAGGAACAGTGTACGTTTTCTTAAAAAAAAAATACACTGCTTGCTTTCCACAGAAATTCTTTAATACAGTTCAAAATCACTGAACTAAAAACTGAAACGACTTGGCCATTGAACTCATTTCTCACTACAATAAATCTGTGGTGTCTGGAATTATTACTTTACCTACATTACTTCAGATCTTCCAAGATCTTAATCTGTAAAGGTAAAAACACAATATTCGTCTCTTCTTCATAAATTGAGAAACAGCGCCGCCTCCCGTGAAAATGCTGCAAAAGCTTACAGCACCTGGTATTCCCAGGCGGTCTCCCATCCAAGTACTAACCAGGCCCGACCCTGCTTAGCTTCCGAGATCGGGCGTGTTCAGGGTGGTATGGCCGTAAGCACTTGCTACAGCGGCAAACTCCGCTTTTATATCTCACGGTCTCATCGCACCAAATCTTCGGCTCTCGCTAAGGTTTGCGACGTAGCTCTGCCCTAGATGCGAATTTAACCCTGGGACGATAGAGCACATGCTCTTAATACAGTACTTCCTTGTCGAGAGAATACATCACAAAAGTTTAACCAGACTAACACAAACTGTAGCAAATCGGCTGAAAACACAGACTATTGTATTTCTATGAGGACTCTTTTTTGACGTCGCTTCTATTCAGGCTGACATTCATTCACTCTGCATCTTCATCGTTAAGTTATATAATCAGTGTACATTTTAAAACACCGACAGTTCACATACAAACAAATTTGTCATAACTATGAAATAATCGACACCCTACATGACAGCTAGATTAGCGATGAAATACAAAAGAAAAACTGGTATTCACAATAAACCTAAGTTTAAGATAAGTTCCAAATCGCTCGCGTATAATTACACATAGCACTATAAAGACTGCAAGGCGCCAAAGTGAAAGCTAGTTAACTGTCTGCTATTTCGCTTAACTCTTTTCTTGCACCACGAATATCAGAGGAGACCGCCAAAGCAGTGTCCCACTACAGATTCCAGGTTCTTCCAAGTTTTTCATCTGTAAAGGTAAAAACACAATATTCGTTTCTACTTCATAAATTGAGAAATAGCGCCTCCTTCTGTGAAAACGCCATAAAAGCTTACAGCACCTGGTATTCCCAGGCGGTCTCCCATCCAAGTACTAACCAGGCCCGACCCTGCTTAGCTTCCAAGATCGGACGAGATCGGGCGTGTTCAGGGTGGTATGGCCGTAAGCGCTTACCACAGCGGCAAATTCTGCTTTCATAGCTTACTGAACCAAAGATTCAGCCTGCATTATCGCCTTTGATGTAACTCTGCCCTAGACCTGAATTCAACCGTGGTCTAATATAGCACAGGCTCTTGAAACATTGCTTTTTTGTGGGCGACAGAGTAGGGATATCACTGAAGTTTAACGACCAGACTTACACAAACCGTTGCAAATCGGCTGAAGACACAGACTGTGTTTCCTTGAAGACTATTTTTGGGTGTCGCTTCTGTTCGAGCAGACATTCGTTCCTTCCACAGCTTCGTCGTTCAATTACATCATCAGTGTATGTTTTAAAGCACCGACACTTTTAACATACATTTAAGTCAGAGCTATGAAATAATGAACACACTACACGAACGCTAAACGCGCTGTTAACAACAAAAGGAAACATCACTATCTGTAACAAGCAGCTCCAAAAGCGTCGCATAGCCATATGCCTACATAAAAACACGAAGCCCCAAAGTAGAACATAATCTCATTATTCGTGTCATCTTTCTTTTCACCATATTATCAGGGGAGAGCGCGAACGCAGTCCCCCACTACCAGAAATTATGCAGTCGAGATTCCCACATTTGGGGAATTCGCAGGGGTCAGCACAGCCGGAGTGCAATGACTGAGCCTCGCCCTGGGTGAACCACCTTCTTGATCATGGTATCTCCCCTGCCAGGTAAGTATGAATTGTACATCGCGCTCATCCCGACCGCATTCCACACAGTAACCTTCACACACACGGTGGCCACGGGTCTTCCCACGGGCTACGCTGCCTCATTTGCTGACCGAAACCTGCTTACACCACTCGTTATAACTGTGAGCTATAATACAGCAACATTTTCATTTCGGACACCATCTAAATTTCACATTACTGATATTACCCATAATGCTGTGCGTGCATATTTCCATAATCAAAAATATAAAATGGCTATAGAAGAAATAAAATCCTTCACGACAGCATGAGAAAAAAAATCTCGATCTTGAGAAAGAGATGAAGCCAATTCTTTAGTTGCACAAACGATTTATTTTCTTTCATGTTTGCAATGTTTCACGGCTCGTCGATGCGACTGGCAGGATATCAGGCTAATACGGCGCATGACTTCCATCTACAGTATGCGAGGGTGAACTGCAACACCGCAATGTAAAAACAACGTGAATCCTTTCTCCGAGGCAGTGTCATTCAAAACACGCGCTTGCTACCGCGGCAAACTGCTTTCATTGCTCACTGAAACAAAGATTCAGCTTTCGCTAATGTCTCCGATGTAACTCTGCCCTAGACGTGAATTTACCCCGGAACAATCCAGCACAAGTTCTTGATACAGATCTTTCTTGTGGGCGTGAGTATATCACAAAAGTTCAATAGCCAAACTAACACAAACTGTCGCAACTCGGCTAAAGACACAGACTTTTTTGCATGTAATTTCTTCCAGGCTGATAACCAGTCACATTGCATCCTCATGGTACAGTTATATGTTCAGTGTATATTTTAAAACATTGACACTGTTAACATACAAACTATTATGTCAGAACTGTGAAATAATGGACACCCTACACGACGGCTAGATTAGCAACGAAAAACAAAAGTCAAATTGCTATTTGAAAAAGAAACGTAGAGAGAGCAACACCAACAGCAGCAACAAGAATGAGCTCCTAATCAAAAGATCAAATTTAGTTATTTAAAAGTACAATAAAATACAGGTCTAAACTAAACAACATCACATGAGAAAGTGCTGAACAACTTTACAGGAAACAAGAACTTACCATAAAATGATATAAAGGAGTAACTAAACGACATGACATCAAAATTGCAAAGTAAGCTAACATTAGCAAGACAGCCAATTAAGGTAAAGACAACAAAGAGTACAAAGAACGCACACAAAAACAAGAAGGAAACAAGGAAAAAAAGGCTTACCCCCAAAAAGCAAAAAGGTATTCGAGGCAAAATGGAAAGGATCATGATACATCACTAAAAACTCAAAAGACTTGCCCGTGGAATTTATTTCTGATTCTAATAAATCTGTGCTGTATAAACATTTTACTCCTGCACAGGCCAACAAGCATTAGGGCCTACATGAAAGTAGAAAATTATTAAAATAATTAATTTGAAATTGTGTGGCCGTAAGCAATTGCTGCAAGCAGCAAACTCTACTTTCATAACTCAAAGAACCAAAAATTCAGCTTTTGCTATCGCCTCTGATGGAACTCCGTCCTAGACGTGAATTCAATCCGTGGTATAATACAGCACAGGCTCTTGAAACACTGCTTTTTTGTGAGTGACAGTAGCCTATGTCACGGAAGTTTGACGACAGAACTTACACAAACCATCGCAAATCGATTAAAGACACAGCTTAGTGTATTTTCTTGAAGACTATTTTTGGAAGTCGCTTCCGTTCAGGCTGACATTCGTTCCCTCTACAACTTCACCGTTCAGATATATGAACAGTGTATATTTCAACATATCGACAATTTAACATACAATAAAACGATAAAAATGAAGGCTAGAATAGTGACAAAAAACAAATTATTATTTTCAATACACCACTTGCAGAGCGCTTGCGCAAAAACTATAACAATTGAAACACTCTATAACTGAACCTCTTCACTCATTCTTATCTTTTCTTTCACCACGATATCAGGGGAGAGCGCGAACGCAGTCCCCCACTACCAGAAATTATGCAGTCGAGATTCCCACATTTGGGGAATTCGCAGGGGTCAGCACAGCCGGAGTGCAATGACTGAGCCTCGCCCTGGGTGAACCACCTTCTTGATCATGGTATCTCCCCTGCCAGGTAAGTATGAATTGTACATCGCGCTCATCCCGACCACATTCCACACAGTAACCTTCACACACACGGTGGCCACGGGTCTTCCCACGGGCTACGCTGCCTCATTTGCGGACTGAAACCTGCTTACATCACTCGTTATAACTGTGAGCTATAATACAGCAACATTTTCATTTCGGACACCATCTAAATTTCATATTACTGATATTACCCACAATGCTGTGCGTGCATATTTCCATAATCAATAGGGATCTAGAAGACATAAAGTCCTGCATGACAGCATGAGAAAAAAATTTCATTCTTGAGAAAAAATTGAAGCCATTCTTCATTTGTACAAACAATGTATACTTGTTTTTACGGCGCATCCCTTTCATCTACAGTATATGCGAGGGTGAACTGCAACATTGCAATGTAAAATCAACGCGAATCCTTTCTCCGAGGCAGTGTCATTCAAAAACACGGGTAAGTTACTGCTTTAGAGCTCCCCACTACGATTTTAAGTGGAGGGCAACTTTTTCAATGAAACCGTCATTACTGACGGAATACAAGGACTGAGCATCCTTCTGGTTGAGCGAAACAATTTTTCAAAAAATTTTAAGGCTTTTCGCATTTTTCGTAGAAGATTTACAAACATCGTATATGCATAATAATGAACGAAAAAAGGGACACGCTGCCAGTTGCTTCAAAACTGTTGTTGGAGCTTTTATCGTTCTTCAGTCGCCCAACAAGCATCATTATAAAAACAAAATGCAAGAATGATATTTAATAAGGACATGAACACTAGCACTGTGATCTAAAAATGGCTTCAGGAAGGTGAAATACTAGCGCTTGCTACCGCGGCAAACTGCTTTCATTGCTCACTGAAACAAAGATTCAGCTTTGGCTAATGTCACCGATGTAACTCTGCCCTAGACGTGAATTTACCCCGGAACAATCCAGCACAGGTTCTTGATACAGATCTTTCTTGTGGCGTGAGTATATCACAAAAGTTCAATAGCCAAACTAGCATAAACTGGCCACCACATACTTGAACTCATTTCCCCCGGCAGGCGCTTCAGATCACTACCCACCAAAAAAGCCGACACTGGAATAGCTTCTTCCCACACACCATCACACTCCTGAACTGTTAAGCTAATGACTCACAAAGCAATAGGTGTACAACTATAGTTGTGCATACCCATAGCCTGCACTCAGGTACACTTTATTTCAAACTCATTGTGCAATAGCTGTATATAATACTGTGCAATAGCAGTCTGAAACAAACTATTGTACAGACCCACAGCCTGTACTCCTATACATTTCTTAACTCATTGTACAGTATCTGTTCATATTTATTTTTTATATACCTCATTCATTCCATTCTTACGCCATTCTATGTATGTGTCCTGCACTACTCTTGTCGTTTATTGTTCCACTACTGTTGGATGGTAACTGTGGTTGTCGCATTGCACTACGAGAGACACTGGAACCGGAGTCAAATTCCTTGTATGTGTAAAACCACATTTGGCCAATAAAGACTGATTCTGTTTCTGAAACTCTAGTCAGGCAGCAAATGAATTGAAAAAGAAAGTCTGTCAAGCCTTCCATCCTATAAAAAGAAAATTCCACAAAATAGATTTTCCAATGAAAATCTGGTCTAAAATATCTTACAGCATCATCCTTCCCTCTGCATTATATAGGAGTGAAGTTTGGGGCCCACTCATTAAGCAAGACTACACTAAAGGGGACAAGCATCCTTAGACCCAAACAACCAGTGCATGTAGGGCATAATTAGGCTGGTCTCCATTAATAAAAAATATCCAAAAAAGAGCACTAAAATTTTGGATGAATTTAAAATCAAGTCCCCATAATTCATTGCATTTTAAAGCATTTCAAACCCAAGACCTGAGCCACAAAAAGAGAACCCTTAGTCAGCTAGATCTGAAACTAAATAACAACTAATACAAGTTTTAGAACAGCATTGCTAACCAACCACAAATAACAGTGACACAAACCATAAAACAAACAAAAATATCATACCTGGAACACTGAGATACTGAAACCAAAACACAAAATAAACTTAATTGCTACTGGGCCCTAAACAGGTATTACACACTAGCTGAGTGTCTCTTCACTGTCAGAGTTACCAAGCAGAGACAATTCCTGACCAAGTTCAGGCTCAGTGACCACACCCCAACAATCGAAAAAGGCAGACAAAGACAGTCATGGCTACCACAGGAAGACAGGCTGTGTGGTCACTGTGAAACAGGTGAGGCAGAAACGTAGATGTACTTTCTCCTACACTGTACTCACTTGCAAACAATCAGAGACAAAATAGTTTAAATATACTGAATTACACCCCCCACATTTAAGCAATAGAAAGATGAAGAAAAATTACAAATTGTTCTGGGAGAGGGAAACATTGTACCTTTAGATGGTATGATGGCATGATGATTCCGAGTGACATTTGTAAAGGTAAAAACAGAACATTCGTTTCTACTTCATAAATTGAGAAACAGCGCCTCCTTCTGTTGAAAATAGAAAAAAGCTTACAGCACCTGGTATTCCCAGGCGGTCTCCCATCCAAGTACTAACCAGGCCCGACCCTGCTTAGCTTCCGAGATCGGACGAGATCGGGCGTGTTCAGGGTGGTATGGCCGTAAGCGCTAGCAACTGCGGCAAACTCCGCTTTCATAGCTCACTGAACCAAATATTCAGCTTTTCTCGAGCTATCCACAGATATAAAACCAAAGGCTTCCCCCAAAAAGTAAAAAAAAAGTATGCCAGGCAAAATGAAAAGGATCATGGCACATCACTAAAAACTCAAAAGACTTGCCCATAGAATTTATTTCTCATTCTAATAAATCTGTGCTGTATAAACATTTTTCTCCTGCACAGGCCAACAAGCATTACATGAAAGTACAAATTTATGAAAAATTAACTTGAAATTATTTGACTACAGACATTGCAACCTGAAATTTACCTCAGCATGAAGAAGCCATTCTGCTCCATCATTACTTTACTTATATTAAATCTTCAAAATACCTCTGAATGTAGGATCTTCCTAATTCTTTATTAGTAAAGATAAAAACAAAATATTCGTTTCTTCTTCATAAATTGAGAAACAGCGCCTCCCTCTGTGAAAACGCCATAAAAGCTTACAGCACCGGGTATTCCCAGGCGGTCTCCCATCCAAGTACTAACCAGGCCCGACCCTGCTTAGCTTCCGAGATCGGACGAGATCGGGCGTGTTCAGGGTGGTATGGCCGTAAGCGCTTACCACAGCGGCAAACTCTGCTTTCATAGCTCACTGAACCAAATATTCACCTTTCGCTACGGTTTCTGATGTAACTCAGTCCTAGATGTGAATTTAACCCTGAGACAATACAGCACGGGTTCTTCATACAGTTCCTTCTTGTGGTAGAGATTTCAATAATTTCAATAACCAGACTAACACACACTGTCGCAAATCAATTATAGACATAGCTTAGTGTATTTTCTTCAAGACTATTTTTGGATGTCTTTTCCGTTCAGGCTGACATCTGTTCCCTCCACAGCTTCATCGTTAAGTTACATGATCAGTGTATATTTTAACATATCGACAATTTTAACATACAATCAAATGAAAGAGCTACGAAAAAGAGAGAGTAGCTTGTTCTTATCGTCCCTAATCTATTTATCATAAATCAGTCGCAAAAACCTCCCCAATAACTACAATACATCAGTGGTCATCCCTTCCGCTCACTCTTAAGTCTTTTCTTTCACCATATTATCAGGGGAGAGCGCGAACGCAGTCCCCCACTACCAGAAATTATGCAGTCGAGATTCCCACATTTGGGGAATTCGCAGGGGTCAGCACAGCCGGAGTGCAATGACTGAGCCTCGCCCTGGGTGAACCACCTTCTTGATCATGGTATCTCCCCTGCCAGGTAAGTATGAATTGTACATCGCGCTCATCCCGACCGCATTCCACACAGTAACCTTCACACACACGGTGGCCACGGGTCTTCCCACGGGCTACGCTGCCTCATTTGCGGACTGAAACCTGCTTACATCACTCGTTATAACTGTGAGCTATAATACAGCAACATTTTCATTTCGGACACCATCTAAATTTCATATTACTGATATTACCCATAATGCCACGGGACCATATTTTCATAATCAATAGGGATCTACAAGACAAACTAGGTGAACGAGTACACTATGTGAAATCCGCTTAAATCCTTTCGTTCGGGTAGTGTCATTTAAACACACGAGTACAGTCTTGTAAAGCTCCCCACTACAATTACCTGGGCCACGTAACTCTTTCCATGAAACTGCCCGACTACCATGATAAAGAACGGTTCATAACCGTGGTCCCTTTAAATCTACGTCAGACCTAAAACTACTATGCAACTCCTCGTTAGTATAGTGGTAAGTATCCCCGCCTGTCACGCGGGAGACCGGGGTTCGATTCCCCGACGGGGAGGTTCAATGTTTTTTTCTCATCCTTCGTCCTTTTCTTTACCCTCACAAACCATAACACATTCACAAGATGCTTGCTACTAGCTAACATGCTTACAGAACTACCTGAGCTGTGTACACAAGGAGTCACCTCTTTTAGTTTTCAACAAAATGGATGTTTGAAGAATTACTGCAATTCTTATTAAAAACTGCAAATTAGAGGTCTACGATACACCTATTCATTAGCCAGAAAACATGACTATTTAGTTGAAATATCTTACCACCAACATATTGGTTACTCCCTAACCAAGTAGCTGATGAGCTAGCTAAGTGGGCAAGCAAGTATTAACAGGTTTCATGTATTTTGTGCTCCATGTTATTTAGAAAAGAAGGCACCAAGCTTAATTGCTGCAGCTGGGAAACAAAGCCAGGTCTTGCACTCTACAACACAGCAACATTACAAAATAACTACCTCTCTACAAAGCTCTTACCAGCCACAACACCTCCGCCTGACAGGCACTACCACAAAATGCTAGCTAAATGTACAGAAATGTCAAAAGAAAAATATAAAAAAATAACCTGAGTAAGTTGTTGCAGGGCATGCCCGTATTCAGATGCTTGTAGTAGAGGTACTCCTCTGCCTTGAATGCTTATGGCTGGATCTCCAGGAGCCTTAGCATCATGTGGGGAACACATCCATCTGCTGGGGGAAGTTGCACATGTTGTAGTCCAGTGTCATAGTATTTTCCTGCTCCTGGATGCACTCTATCAACTGAGGGCTATCAGTTAAGTAGGAATGAATATAACCCTGATTATCCATAATGCCAGTTCATTACTGGTGCACTTTAGGATTGCTGTACTTTTATATTGGACTTATGTTCAGCCACTCACCGGGGCATATGTAAATAATAGTCCACTTACTGTAACATGGTGTCACAATACACAGTTGCAGTTGTATTAATGATTTTTGTATTTCTAATATCATTCTTCTAATCATATTACATGCACTAAAAAGCAAACCATTATTGCTCAAATATGGTTCTGGGGACCCACTGCGTATGCTGATTTTCCTTCCAGTTAAGTTTTCCTAATTAGGACCAAGTGAGCTGTTAACTGAATACTGATCTGAATCTGAGATTGCTTAACCAGTATCTGTTCTGAGCTTGTTATTAAAGGCATGGTTTGTTGACTCTGTTCATGTAACAGAAGATTAAGAGGCATCTTATTTTCTTGTGCCCCTTAATGAAGTTGGCCAGGCAGTTATTCAGCTGTATTGATGAATGGTAAATTATTGTAAAGAAAGGGATTCAACTCTTAAGACTACATCTTTGCACGAAGTTCAAGGAGCCTTGAAAACTGAACAGACTGCACAACTAATTAAGCTTAACAAAGACAGTTCGCCTCTATTTTAACTAAATTATTGAGTCAACATGTGTTCGTTACGTTTCACATACCCTTTACAGAATCCAGGTTGACACACACACAATAACCAGTAATTTGTATTACTTTGTTCTTATATACATGTATTTATGTATTTTAATTATATCTATATTCATCAGACTATATTAGAAGTGTATAACATCAGCTAACTTAACCAAATGGCCAATGCCATTATGTTACATAGTTTTTTCCATGTTAAAGAGGTTATCCTTGCATTCAAAGCTTAAGTTATTTGAACTGATCATCCCTCAGACTATACTTGGAACGTGCCAGCAACGTCGCTGATATGCCACTGTGCAACGTTTTCGCGATGCAGGAATGCAGCGTCGTGGACCGACATTTACAGATCGAAAGACGTTGCTGGCCTGCCCTGGGCCTAGTCAGAGGGTTGGAGCTTGATCCATTTTGCCGTTCACGATGCCTCACTCCTTCCTTTTGTCCCACCCAGACACATTCCACCATGCGCTTTAGGCGCCCATTCTGTACACATACGGTGAAGTGGACCGTTTCAATTACGCGTTATATGACGCCTTGGTGGCTCTGACAAACTTATTTCCAGCACTAACCGTTTTGATAACTGCGGCTTAAGTAACAATTGCAGGCATTCAAAATTTGCTTGTTCGTGAGAATGCTACAGTGTAAAGAACTGCAGGGCCAGTTCTTCGTGGCCTACTTCAAAAAACGTAACCCAGCCGAGACAACACACAGTCAAGTTACTAGCTAGGTATATTTTCCTGTGTAGTGGTTTACAATTAATCGAGTCCCGTTATACATTTAGTCTAGGTTAAATTCTTTCGCGCCTCTCGGTAATGGTAGGCCTATGTATATAAAAGCAGTTGAAACAGTTAGCTGGTTATCAAGTCGTGCTCATTCTTTTGTTACAATCCAAAGAATCAGGCAAGCAATATTATTCGCTAAATTATAATACGTCTTTTTAAAAACAGCTACTTGCACAACTTAAACTACAAACAACTAGTTATTTTTTCTCTCACTTAGGAATAGCCAACTAGGGCCAATTACGGCTTCCTGTGCAACCGCAATAGGCCCACCGTAAACGTTAGCTACTTTGTCTTTAACACCCAAGTTCAACCACGTACTTGCCTGACCAAAGTTTTCAAATACTAAGCCAACATTATGAGTTCGGCAGCTGCTAAACTGTGCAAACGAAGTGTGTAAGAATAAAAAGTTCTTTACGTTACCAAGTCATCGAAGTTCCAGACAGAATGCATTGTGATTACCCACATTGAATCCGGGCCTAAAGAGCGCCATGTTTAGGTGGTAAGATAACATTAACAAATTATACAAAAGGCGAAAACACAAGTTGGCCTACACTCTAGGTAAACTATAGTCCAAGAAAAGTTACGTCGAAGCTAAGCGAACATCCTTGAAAACGTTATCTTGCAAGGACAATTGGCGACTTGGATAACTGGCTGGCCACAGGATTTTTTATCACGTGAATTGCAACACGTGAATATGAGGTGCAAAAATTAACTCACCTCAGCGACACTCACCGACAATTAGTTTTTTTTAAGCAGCAAAGTAATCACCTGACATCAATAATCATATAAATAAATGTAAAATGACATGTTTAGCTATATTGCTTCATCCAGGCATCAAGCTACTAGTATCCACCCTCTTCCACGTTTAGCACGTCGTCTTATCTCACTGGATTCAAAAGGAAGTCGTCAAAGGTCAGAAGTGAGAGAATAGAAATGTCCGGAAAGTAAATTATTATACTGTCTGGCTCTGTTCACGTTCATGGTTTGTATAAAATGTTGTAAATAAAGGTTTTTGGGGAAAAAAGTCCTGAAGGTGGTATTGCGCTGCCATCAGTGTAGTGTAAAGATCGAAGCCATCGTTACCTCCGTTATTCGGGCAAGCCTTCCACACGAAAGCAGGAGAGGATGGAAATAAGTAAACGCTACGTATTTAGTGAATGTAAAGCCGATGTTCTGTCACCTCCGCACTCACTTTGCTGAAACATATCCGGCATCTTACAAGCTGTACGCCATCTTTAAAAAGTAAGGTAATTAGAATGATATGGAATGGTGCCCATTTGACATAATAGTGAGACACGAATTCCACAGGACGCAAAAAGTGTCTTTGGGAAAAGTTTCAGTAAAACGGGTCTGCAAGCGCATACTTCAGGACATGACCCATACTGCTCCTCTTTATTATGACAGACACACACATAACACACGTGGCATTCCACCAGACACTTCCCACTGTTCCCTCTGCAAATAATGTGTATAAAAATATCTTTATTGTGTAGAAAAATTATAAGTAAAAAAGTCATAAATAAATCATGTCAATCACAGAACAACATTTACATATCAATGTTTAAAATATAAAATTGGTCATTCATAAGCACAGGCAGGGTAACTGCACCACTTTACCAGGGGTTTAAACCTCAAGTGTGAACCATAAGACTCTAATTATATTAGAATTCAAATTGTCATTCCACTGTCTGACGAATTCAGTGGTCTGACATTGTCAACTTGAGGATGAAACTCCTACCAAGGTTGCTGCGATTGGCCCAAAGTGTTTATTAAATACAGTTAAATACAAGTAGATACAATTTCCACCATGTAGAGGGTAGCACAGGGACACCTGGACTATAGCAGTTCACAAAGGGTTCTGTTGCTGCCCTACAGTGGGTTAACAAAACCATCATTTATTGCTTGGTTTTTAAGCTATATTTGTTTTCTGTGGTGCATTCTGACTTCCCTTTACATTTCCTGTATATTGTCAAAATGCATTTACTGGCATTACAGGTTGAAGACATCACCATTCAGTTGAAAGTTCAGGTGTTATACCTGTTCCTCTGCAGACAGATATCACTCTTTGTGTGAGAGTAAAAGAGTGTGATCATACACGATCTGTTATAAAGTGGTTTCAAATTAAGATACAAATAACTGTATTATTTACATAACATATAATAGTAAAATGCCTGTATGTGATTGTTTAAATGATGATGTTAGCTATTTTCTCCAACAAATTTAGTTAAGATTCAAACCGAGCAAAACCAAACAATATTTTGGAAGTCAGGCTGCAATAATTACAAACCAATTTGGCACTGGTAACTCAACGAACAGAAAATTACCATAGGAGATGCATGTGATTGTTCTTTTATGACTGTCTTGTGAGATATTACTTGTGAGTTGTTTTTCTTACTAAATATTGGACATTTGTTCAGACTTTGTAGATGGTTAAATCCTGGGGTTTATACAATCCCAAGGAATGATGTAATAAGTGATTTTAAATCATGCCTCCACACAAGGGGTACTCTAAGTGAAGACTGGCTGATTTTCACACTGGAGGTCTAGCTCTTCCTCGCTGTCATCCACTTCCTGGATGATGAGGTCAGCGCCCGAGTCTTCCGCCAGATCATCATCATCGTCATCAGCCATGAGCCACGCCTTGTCCCGGTCCTCCTCCTCCGTGTCTACAGCCAGAAACAGCCCTGACTCACTACTGGCTGCGTCCGAACTGTCAATCACCACGCTGTCGCAGCCACTCTCCTGGATGCACTCATTGCAGAGGCGGTAGCGGCGCGTGCCCTCGCTCACCACACGCCCACTCTGCTCCGTCACATGACGCTTGCACTTCCTGCACACCAGCTTCCGCGCCTGGTGGATCTGCATGAGAGGACAGGAAGACGAGGCGTTACGCCAACATCAAACAACGCACAGATACACATGTGCACACACATATACACAGAGACCAATGCCCATACACACACATATATACACAAACCCTAACACACACACAGTCGCACATATACACAGAGCCCAACACACACACACACACACAAAGCACAAACACACACCATTGGCCCAGATGCTCAGCGAAGGAGCATCATTGACTCAGAGCATCACAGACTCAGTTGCAGCGCCCAGCAGACTCAGTGGCTCACCGTCTCAAAGTGGCTGCGGAGGTGCTCCAGGCGGGTGAAGCGCTTGCTGCAGGCCTCGCAGGGGTATGGACGCTCCCCCGTGTGACAGCGCAGGTGCCTCTTCAGGTCAGCTTTCCTCTTCACCGTGTGCGTGCAGAACGGGCACTTAAAGCGCATGGTGGGGCTAGTGTCTGGGTGGGACACAAAGGAAGGAGAGATTGAAGAGGGAGGCATCATGAACCCCAAACTGGGTAAAGCTGCAGCTTAATGACTAGGCCCAGCAAAGTCTTTTGATTTATAAATGTCAGGGATCAACAGTACATCCTAGCTCCACCAATCATGGGGTTCATGACATCTTACTCTCCCAACCCTAGCAGGCCACCTCCAAATTCATCATGCTCCACCCACTCCTCTGACCAGCACAACAGAGCTGGAGTATTCTTACACTGAAGACATTGATTTCCAGAAGTCATAATGAATTCAAATTTAGAAATAAACAGTGAATGAATTCACATACTGAAATTAATGCAAAAAGTAATTGGAAAAATGTTGAAAAAAGGGATTCATCCAGACACTGAACAGGCAAGGGGATGAAGTGGAACATAGAAACCAAGTTAACCACTGCTGGGCCCTGCTTCTTCTTCCTGACCCTTCTGACACATCCTCCACCCTCCACCCCCATCCACCCGCCTTTATCTTACCTTTGTTAAAGAGCCCCACTACCCCGACAATGGTGGGGAGGGTGGCATAAAGCTCGTCTGCTTTCTGTGCTTTGAGAGACGGCGCCCCCTGGAGGTCCAGAGAGTACATTGCATCAGCATCACTCAAGGCATTCCAGGATTTCCTTTTCCCTGATCCCTTTCCTCTGCTCTCCGGAACCAGCGTGGGTAGCTGATATCCCCCTGGGTCCGGCAGAACCTCTGCCTCATGGGCCTGCTGCTGGGCTTTACGCCCCCCACGCTGGGGAGGGGTGCCAGTGGCTCGTTTTGGGGAAGGGGCCTCAGGCTCCTGGTAGTAATCGATTTGAGGGCTGCCACAGTAACCTGACCATGCAGTGGGCAGTGGACTGGAGTCTTTTTGCGGGGCGTCGGGGCAGGCTGGCTGCAGCTCTGCATCTGTGCTGGTTCCATGGCTGCTGTCGCTCTCAGACATGTGTTCGTCATCCTCCTTGGCGCTGATATCCAGGGAGGACTTGATGAAGCCCTTACAGAAGCTGATGACGTCGTTCATCTGCAGGTAGCTGGCCGCGGACATCACCTCAATCACGTTGTCGCTGGTGAGGTCAAGCTGGCCTGAATAGACGAAGTCGAGGATGACGGAGAAGATGTCAGGGCTGAAGACCTCGAAGGAGGCGCTAACGGGCTCCCCGCAGTTCTGTGCGCCCTGAGACAGAAGCATGCGGAAGTACCCGCTGCTCCCGAACAAGACGTTGCGGTGCGCCTTGAAAAGCCGTCCCTCCACCAACACATTGCAGTCGCAGAAGAGTTCCTGACGTCTCTGTTCATCCAGCTGCTTCAGCAGACGGCTCTGGTGGCTGACAGACATCTCTGTGCTGGACACTCGCAGTGCATGTCTACATTGACAGTATACACAGTGCATTAGAGCAAACATCACAATGATATATTTATATATCTGTGTGTGTGGATCATATTTATATCATAATCATGGCTGCAATCTCAACACATTTGTATGTATTTGTATGACAGTATTGCTAAATGTTTTCAAATGGACTTGTCTGAACAGAATATATTTTCAGGAATATTACGGCATTCAATATTAAATCATTAAATGCATTCATAAATACTATACTGGGATCATAGAAATGTGCTTATATATAGGATAAGAACAGTGATTTATTCAATTACTCCAGGCAATGGTTTATGAAAATGCATATACAGTGCAAAAGAAAAAATGGAAAAAAATGTATGGTCAAAGTAATTGGAATATGAGCATAGCCACAAAGAAGAGAAAAAACAAGGGGGCAAAACAAAGTGTGATGCAGTGTTCAGGCTTCTAGACTCAGCATCTCAGGGGGTACTCTCTGTGTACTTGGTGGCCTCACTACCCTGCTGCTATGGGATGTGTGAGATCTTATGCTGCAAGCATTAGACCTATTTCCTAAGGGCATTAGCAAAGAAAACAAACAATCGACATTAACTGTGCCTTCAGCAGGGACCAAGAACAGAAATACCATAGTTACTGAAAGCCTTAATATGAGCACATTTTGTTGTGCTTCCAGTTGGTCTCAAGCTAGTCGTTCACTGTTGTTTCAAAACAGAACTGAAAATAAAACACGCAGAACAAAGAGGAAATGACCCTGCTGGCAATCATTCATTAAGGCAATATTTTGCTGCCAGCATTGGTTATAATCACAAAAACAAACATTTTGCTCCTCTCTGAGTCGGCCTACAACTGACAGTTGTCCAACCAGTATCGGCTCATCTAAACGTCAAAATATCAGTATTACAGAATTTTACTGACTAGGATATCTCTAGCTGACAAGATTGACGGTATGTACTAACCAAAGGGAGCAGCTCGGAACCGAAATCGCAGGTTTCGAGTTCACCTTAACACCCCTATCTTTTGTCTTACACCTTCGCACTAGAGATCCTTTTGTTTTGTACAGCATAAAGAGGGTATTCCTCGGAGACTCTGCCCACCGCACTCCCTGCAATGTGAATGGTGGAAGAAGCTGTCAATCAATGGAGCGCTCTCGACGAGGGAAGCTACACCCGACTCTCTGCATCGGGCAACAAGGGACTCCAACGGCAAGCGCTCGAGGCACCGATCTGCGCTGAGCTAAAAACGAGTCTGGGCAACGACATCAACCCAAGACAAGCTCAATTCGGGGTATAGGATCGGTTATCTAAAGATGAGAAGTACACATACTAACATCTTTAAACAGAAAATGAAACGTGCCTTGAATAAAAAAAAAAAACTATTAGTAAATGGCAATTGCCTTCATTGGTGATTATTGACGTGAATGTTATTTGCAGCGCTAATGCGCAGTGCAAAAGGAGCCATCATTCTCTCATTGCCCGTTTTTTTAAAGGATTCTCAATTTAAATAAACATGACAGCTCAGTAGCGCCCGAAGTACCGACGCCCGTTTAGTGCCTAGGGAAAGAATACTCATCACCAAAAATACAGTGCAATGCACAGGAGATATTGTAACACTGGTACACTAAGCTACACTTGAACATCTGTATTTGAACAATTTATGAAAAAGTGTACATTGTCCAAGAATAATAAAACGGGTAGCTCTTTTCTGTCCTCACGCAACGAAGCCCCATGGGTCTGGAGAGACGCCCACTTGTATACTAACAATAGAAAATATACCATGTCAGTTGACAATACATTCAGGGACACAAATGCCTGTTTTCAGCCCGACTCTCAAACATCTGTCCTGCCCGACGTGCCCGTGGCTCACATCTTACGTACACCCGGTTTTTGCCGTCTGTCGACGACCCCCTCTCACCTCAGTCCGGGAGTACCATGGTCAGCGGAGAGTGAATTCATGTGTTGCGGAAAGAAGCACTTACTTCGCAGGCGTTCGATATCCGCAGGACCCGCTGACGCCCTAACGTTACACCCCGCCACCCAGCCTCCCCCAGATACTGCCAATAATAGCTATCGATACTCACTGTTGCCCTGGTTCGCCGGGCGTCCGAGAAGATCTCTTCGTCCTCATTTCGGAGACCATTTCCATTTTTTTGTATTTGGTCTAACGTTAACTGGCTACCTCTCTCCTTCTCACTCGCGCAGGGTACACATTCGTTTAGTTCCTGCTCAGCCCTAAAGACCGAAACCCGGTTATTGGACAAAAGAAGCTGTGCTGACGTGGGTGTTTAGCTGAGCGCCCGAGGGCCGGAGAGCCACTTAAAGCTCCAGTGTCCCTTTTTAGCTAAGTAAATACATCTGAGGTACCCGCCGGAACGCCCGCGAAGCGGCACCAACACCCAAAAGGGCGGTGGATGATTTGTATCTTGTATCCAGGATACCAAATAATTTCAGATTGCAGTTAAACGACTTCTTCACCGCCGTGTTTGACTTTGTGCGTACACGTCTGTTAGAAACGTTGCCTAAATGTACTCACTATACAGGGCATCCCCATCTCCTGCGCATCGACTATGGAAATAAACCTTTCCTCATACTACGGCAAATATAAGACTAGTCGCATATCTACTGACCTATCTACTTGTCCCTCTCTTTAATTTTAATCTCAACTGTATAGCCTAATTGAATTGTCTTTTTGATTTTTTTTATTCGAGTTGCCTTGTTATTATTAACTGTTATTATCACGTTTATCCACGAACGGTTTTCTTTGCTTTATACAGCTGTTTTAATTAGGTATATAAAACCTCTGACTGCAGCCGCTTAATTAAAAAGTCAGTTCGACCATTGTGTATTTATTTTACAACAATACAGACTCATACCTCAGACCTTGTTTTTGGAAATCAGTTGTAAATCTTTAGAAGCTTTAGAAATCACAATGGAGTAGGCTTGATGTAGTTTAATTTAAAAAAAAATACAGGCAAAGTGTTCGAAGTACAAGCCAAGTTTTTTTTCAACCAAGTACATTTAATAATCATTGCTTCATGTTATTTAAAATGAATATGAATATATAAAAAATGCTATCAGAATAATATCATAATGTAACATTTGCTCATTCCAAAAATAAAACAAAAACAAAAACAAAAAAACCTTCATGTTATAGCCATTCTAATTTAAATGATTTTCAGACAACTGTGCTTACAAAAAACAGCATTGTATGTCTACTTTATAACAAATGCAGAGCTGTGTGGCAACAGTTCGGAGAAAAGCAAAGAATGAGAATGCTAACTTTACTTTCGCTTTTACTTAAAACTTTATAGGTACCCAGAAGGTGTCCCAGTGTTACTATGGAAACAGTCCTTTACTTACAGCAGCAGCCTTTGCTGCTGTGGAGGCCTCTGTTGGCAGGGCCCTCAACAGCGTGGGGAGGTTAAAGCCAGACCTGCCCTCTGATATGGGGCAGCTAGGATAGCCGTATCCAACTGCTCCAGACAAATGCAGAGATATGGAACAAAACCACTTGCCTCTGCTTCAACATCCTCTCCCTCAGCAATAAGGAAGAAAAACGGCCCCCACTCGTCCCTGTGGAAGGAACCAAATGTAACCTCAATTGTCTGCATGAGACCTGGTGTCTATGTCTTTGCCTGGCAGTCCGGACTGGCGTCTTCCTTTGGTAACACCCAGCACTGACCAAAATTGGGTCTCAGTGATCCTCTCCGTCCTCTAGGAAAACAATATGGAGATCCTGTAGGTGGAATTACAAGAAGAGTGACTGCATCCACATACGCACCTGCTATATTAACCCCTACCTCTCAAGACGACCACCTCCACTGTTCTACTTTGTTGTCCAAGTCATCTAAGTTCAAAACTGTTGTAAGACCTTTAAAACACAAAACTGCCTGAGGACTCAAGATTATAATGTAAAAACAAGTTATTTTCAGCACGACGCAATCTCCATCAACAGTGTACCTGGTCACTACAGCAAATAATTTTACCTAAAGCTCTTCATCTAAAAAAATCCAGCCCTGTTCACAAGATTAGAAGGTGAAATAAGGGAAAACTCTTCTAAATGGCCAGATACCAATCAACCTCTGCAGTGCATGCAGTTAAAGGCACTGTGGAGCAAAAACATCAAAAGCCTTCAGACTTTCCATTAGCTCCTATACTGACCAAACAGCTCAGAGCCCAAAAGAAATAGCAAAACTACAACAAGAACTAACTTGCAAAACACCAACAACCCTGGCCATTAGGCTACTCCACATCACAGCCCCACCCTAATTACAACCAACAGCACTTACTGATTATAGCCTTGCCCTGATGCTAATGCAAAGGCCCCGCACTCGCTCCAAGAATACACTTAATTATCAAATAATTAAAGACCATTTTCCGAGCACCAATGTAATCCCAGTGTGGCCTCAGACCTGTGGTCGACACCTTATCCTGAAATATAACCCGCATTAACCTATCCGTCATTTGTGACCCATTCCTGTAACTGACAGGCCCCCAATGTAAAATAAACGGCATTAATACAGGACAGCAGTGGGGTTTGAGAACTGTTTACAGGGCTAAAAGTAGTTTGTCATGATGCCATCAACAATAGACAAGATACTTGTTCATGTATATCATCAAGAGCAGGTGGCACTCAGATCATCTCTTAACATCATCAGGACTGGCTGATGCCGAGCAAAGATAATTAGATTACCACATCATTATACTATCAAAATCAGCAGATCGGTGTAACACCTGCTGTAATTGCCCATAAAGTAGAAGCCCTCTTACATGTATCTTCCCCTTACTGTGTCAATGTGGATCTCCACAATGGAAGTCCTGTCCATTCCTAGCACTTCATCTACATGGAAACTCTCCTCCCCCGTTCTTGCTCTGAGCGACATGCAGGACCAGCTGTTCCTTCAGTCTGAATCACCTAGGGCAAAGGGTGAGGCCAGGGTAACTGGAAGGGGGGGGGATGACCTTAGCTCATCTGAGCTCTCAGCTCATATAAACCAGTAGAGGTGCTACCAATTACCTGTGAGGAGTGCTGTACTCTGTAAGGCTTTATTGTCCTTTCTCCTCTTCAGACTCCCCTTCACTCTCCTGGCTGCAGATCTCCAGGGAGGAGCCAATGCATTGGAGAAGCTGATCGTGTCAGTCGCATGCTGGTTGTCAGGATCCAACATCATCTGCGTGATGGTCAGTAAACCACTTTGTGACTGGGTGTGGCTGACTTCCTAACGGTCCAAAAAGGCCATCTTGTCCACAGGAATGATGAATCTAACCCTGACTCCAACCCTGACTTTTATTCCAGGTATAATTAAATTTGAGGGGACTAGCAAGATGGATGTCAGTTTAGAGGGTGGGTTGGGTCCTTTTTAAGGCCAGATCTGCCTCTGAAGGCTGCAATCAAAACTGTGAGATCAAAGGGCACCTGTGTTCTTCATACTATTGTCAGAAGAGGGTACTAGATCTTTGGGTTCTCAGACACAAATTGATTTTTACAGATATGGGAATACTGTGTCAATATGCATCCTTTTTTTGCTGTCACACCATTCAGAATTGTATCTTATTGCATAGTACATAGAAATATTAGCATCACAACCAAGCTACCACAATGTGGAGCACACTAGGCAGATTATAGTAATGAACATCTGCATACATCTAAATCATACATTCTGGATGGTCTTGTGCTTTTGATGTGGTTGTGGGGTAGGGGAGGGGTGGGGGTTGAGTCTCAGTATATTTCCTGCAGTTGAGCCTCAGATTATTTGAGTCACAGCTCAGAGAGCGATTCTTTAGGACCTTAATAACAGCAACACTTTTCTTTTTTTCTCATTTAGTACATAGCGGGCATGCTCTCAGTTTGGAGGCCAAAATTAAAACCAGATCTTCCCTTTGCACCATTTTTCTTATTCACTCTGCTGTTCGAGCCCATGTAGTCCTCAGAGGAACTGTCTGAATGTGGGAAAGAATTTTTTCAGGATATGTTTATTGTTGAAGTTGCGTGATTTTACTATGTTCAACCCCTTAAAAATTTGTGGTCTCTGCCAAAATTTCAGACACTGGGTTTAAAGACTCAACAAAAGGATAAAAAGAAGGAAGCCACAAGGCCCAGTGCCTGAAGAGATTTAAAAATGGCAGTTCTCAAAAAAAAAAAAAAAAAAAAAAAAAAACAGTACAAAAAAATCAGAGGGGGGAAGACAAAGAGGGAAGGGCTAAGGAAGGGGGGTGGGATCGTTCCCCTCGGGGCCACATGAAAAGACACAAAAAAGACAACAAACAAAAAACATGTCTGACATGAAGACACTGGTTTCTGCGGTGACAGGCAGTGCTGCCAGGGGCCTGGGGCTGGCACCACAGAAAGGGAGCCCGCAAACAAGTCCTCGCCTGGAGCTGAGCCTCTGTGCAGGAACACGGGCCCAAACAGAACTGCCATCAGGATCCACAGAAGAAACAATTCACCCTCTCTTGTCAGCTTAACCCTTCTTATTTAGCCTTCAGGATCTTGGCGAATATCCCCTAAATCACTCCCCCGTCACTCTTTCTCTCTTTCTTGTGCTTGTGGTCTGTGTTGCTGTGATTCAAACCTGCTGTGCATCCCTGTGGCACACATGCATGAGAGCTGCCATTATATGAGTGTATCAACACAACATGAATTACTGTGTCCTTTTTTAGTATAACATATCTCCCTGTTTTAGAGCATTATGCCTTTTTTCAAAGACAGATGTCAACCTTGACTGTCATGATGGTGAACAACCAACAACTGGCGCAAATACAAGCTAGCAAGCTAAAAATAGTTAGCACCATGCCACTGGTTATTAATATCTAGTTGGCTAGATGGAAAAATGGATGATGATGGTTATGATGGCCTCTTTGGTTGCTGGGGTTTTTATGGATAACTAAAAGCAAATTGTCACATGTGTTCCTTTGGTTTTCACACATGAAAAAGACATAAATATATGGAGAATCATAATTATGTGAAAGATCAAAATTAAAACATTTCTTGTGTGTGTGTGTGTGTGTGGTGTGTGTGTGTGTTTGCTCAAAAGGAAAACTATGGGCTTGTTCCCTCCATAAACTCTCATTGGCTGCCAGTGATCCTTTATTCTCTGTCTCTTTCCACTTTTTGTTATTTCCACTTTCCACTTATTGTTACCTCCACTTGGAATTTTTTCAATCAAATGCAAACTACAGAGGTGCACACAAGAAAATAAACACAGAAACATATGCACACCCGTGTGCACACACACACACACACACACACACACGGAACCCTGTGCCAAGTCATCAAAGGATTACCAGGTACTGAGGGTTACGGATGTACGTTGAGGGCATTGTACACGTATGTGTATGTGTACATGTATGTGTGTATGAGCATGTGTGTGCATGTGTGTGGGCGTGAAGGTGTGTGTGGGTTTGTGCACATGTGCATGTGCATGTGCAGGTGTGTGAACATGTTTGGCTGGAGTGTGTGAAACATGGTGTTATACCTGCTGAAGAGGCCTGTTCAGACTCTCATTGCAAATACATCATTGTTAATTCTGCTCTATGCTCCTTTTCTTTTTTGTTTTGCACAAATCAGGTAGATGGTCAGATTTTGATGCCCTCTCTAAAACCTGAAACTGAAACGGAAGGCAGCCTCTCTCCATGAAATGAACTGTAGGGTTTAATCCTCCCAGAGTGAAACTGCTCATAAATAATTTATGTTTGCTGTCGGTAATATTTTATCACTTTGGCCAAGTGAGAAAGGGGGAGACACAGAGTAAGAGAAGGGGGAATCATTAAAGAATGTATGATCAGGTTTAAAAATAGCTGTGATTTCCCCCTCAGAAAGAATCTGCTCACTGCCCCATGGCTGTTTATGGGTGGTAATGATGCTTGTTTCTTGCTTTTCACAGCACTGTTCACATTATGGTGTAAAACAGTGGAACACAGAAATGATGTTTAAAAAGCAGAAAGGGCGAAATAAGGAGAACATGAAGAAACAAGGATGGGTGAAAGTGAACAAGGAAGAAAATATTTAAGCTCCTCCAAGAAAGGGGGGGGCGGCACGAGAAAGAAGAGGAGGGACAAATCTCTGACACTTCTGCTAAATTGTGCAAGTGGAGCTCTGTCGCCCCCTGAAGAATGCAATGTGAGAGAGAGGAATTGGAGACACATCCTCATCCTGAAGGAGGAGAAGAGGTGGAGAGGAGAGAAAGATAGGAAGGAAAGAGATAAGGAGGAAGACAGAAGACAGGGAAAGAGAAAGAGGGAGTGAGAGAAGGGCTATGGGGCAAAAGTTGTTTAAGAAAATGCCTTCAGAAGGATTCAGTGAAAGACTGTGCATTGTAGGGCCAGTGGGAAATTTGTGAGATAGTCCTGGAAAGAAGAGATAGCGAGAGAGAGTGTGATGCATGGATGAGTACAGAACAGGAGGAGGAGGAGGAGGAGGAGGAGCCCAGGCACTGGAGGAGTGTAAGGAGTCCCATCACCAAGAGGACAGAGGTGGAGAGCATCACAGGGACCACTCTGAGACTGCTCAAAGACCACTCAGAGGCCTTTCAGAGACCACTCACAAACCACTCAGAGGCCACACTTCCATTTAGCTCCTGCCTCCATTTGCCAGTCTGCCAGCCTCTCCTACTGTTATGAGGGAGTGGGAGAGGACCCAGCAATGAAGAGACCCCCCCAACAGAGCGGAAGAGGAGCCGAAAGGCAAGGGCTGGGGGGACAGCAACAGGTAAGGACGACATCCCAGAAATAAGGCCCTAGACATCACACATCTCTAATGCCACACCCTCACCTACTAAACCTACACTCTAATCCACTAACCATACACTCTCACCCACTAAACCCACCACACCCTTCAGCCACTAAACCCACAATAAACACATTTTACTGCAGATTAAGCAATGCCAGAATGCTCGCTCACCAAAGAGGGGATGTAAGGTTTTTAATACATATTTGGAGAAATCCGAAGTAGTTTTGACCAAAGGAAACTATCAACGTTTTCATCTTTAGTTGAAAATATTTCAATGACGTCAATCGAGTCAAGTTCTTGTTGAAAACAGAACTAGACAAAGACACAGGTGTGAAGTTAATGTATGAAAGACTTGATTTTGTATATCTTTCTTTCTTTGCCTCCTACTGTATATCTGATGTATGGTTTCCATTATCTTTCTCATCTATGAATACCCCATCAATCACCATTCAATTTGTAATGTTCTCTGAAAATCAAGAGCAGGTGTATGTTCTAAGTAAATGAAAAGACTTCCAGAAAGCTGTGATCACTTAAATTGATTTAACACAGAAATACGAAGATATGTTCTGATTTAACTGGAGCAAGTTATAGACATAAGGAATGGAAAAGGGAAAACATGTCTGAAGTCATTTCTCTCTCAGTTCCTCCCTTCATCCAGTTGCTATGTGTTAATAAGTCCTGAAAATAGTCACTTAGCTTAAAAAAATAGACATGGTAGGATTTACAACTATGCATTAATTTCTATAAAGCAGCCAGCTGAGGTCCACATTCAAAAGAGACTGATATAAGTTAAGGCAAATATGTATACCACAAATCACATCTCAAATCACTGCCAGTGATCAAAGAAAGTAGAAGAGTGGGCATGTTACCAGAAGCATGACTGAAAATGCTGTCCCATAGCAAAAATGCTTTGATCCACTTCTTTGATGAATGTGCTTGTAATGTTTGGCCTTCATTGTTTTTTTTTTTTTTTATAAGGATGTACGTAAAACACATATTTCCATGGACTCCAACTGCTAATCCATTTCTTCAAGTATTAATCTTTTAAGGACTTTAAGGAACTTTTCACAATATGCAAGCAGCTTAACATTTTTATTACATTCACTATAAGGCAAACAGACAAGCATAATACATATAACAAGACAATTGAGCGAAACAGGTTGAAATAAATAAACGTTTTGTTATCAGATTCGCACTTCTGAATTCTATCACAGATTCCTTGTGCTTTTAAAATGTGGATTGTAGTATACGGTGATGCACATGCATTCACATGCAGATTGATCCCTTGTATGTAAGTGATGCCCTGTATGTTCTGAAGGAACATGTGTCTGTTTCTCTGTATGTTTGTTTAGCCCTGTCTCTGGCCCCAGGCTGTGTCTCACAATTTCCATCCCACAGGAAGCGCAGAGGGGTGAGTATCTACAGACATGATTATATCTGTTATATATATTATACTATATACACACCATACCTTGAAGAGGCTGAAATTGGGGTTGGTGGAACCTAGACAGGTGAATAAGAGCTGGGGTTAGCAGAATCAGGGCAGGTGAATGAAAATTAAGGTTCGTGAAATCATAACAGATGAATCAGAGTGGGGAAATCATAACTTATTAATTAGAACAGGGGTTAATGGAAGTGGTGGAGTGGAACAGGCCTGTTCTGCTGCCTAATCTCTAACCTCTTCCGTGTTACTCAGATTATTGAGAAGAAGCGCAGAGATCACATTAATTACAGCCTGTCAATACCCAGTGCCTTGGAGAAACAGGTATCTACCTATATCTAAGATATTTACTCAGGGAAACAGGTATTTATGTACGCCTCTGATGCAGAATCTACCGCAAGAAAAAGGTTACCATTTACACCTAAAATCCATATTTTATCACAGAGAGGCACATATCTTATCCATGTCATGTAACTGAAGTATAAGATAACATTTTTCCATGGATATGGTACAGTAGGCATACAGTTGTATGTGTTTGTAGACTAAACCTGAAAGCATGAACCATAGAGCATTTCTGTGGTCATTATTGTAAAACTATATCTCATGTTTAAATCATTTCTGTGGTCTTGACTATAACGCTGTATCTCATTTTTAAACTATTTCTGTGGTCTGAATTGTAACACGGTGTCTATGTTTAAAGCGTTTCTGTGGACTTGACTGTAACATGGTATTTCATGTTCAGAGTATTTCTATGGTCTCTAATGTAACACTGTGTCTCATGTTTAAGGCAATTCTGTGGTCTCAACTGGCCACAACCACATCTCATGTTTGAAGCATTTCTATGGTCTACACTGTAACACAGTGTCAATGCTGGCTCAGGGTTCCTCCAAGCTTGAGAAGACTGAGATTCTGCAGATGACAGTGGACTGTCTCAAACAGCTCCATGCTGTGTGTGCCACCTGAGCCAATTCGCCAGGAGCTGGATCCTCTGATGCACAGCCCCATTGCCCTGCTTTTCAGCCCCTTGCCCTGGGCATGCTTCCAGCTGCTCTCTCACTCACCCACCTCAGGGACCTCCCATCCAACAGCACCCACGCTTCATTTGCAGAACGTGCAGCTCCAATTGATTGCATGCCTGCCGATCAGCACCTAGCAACCATGTACAAGGTATCATATTCCCATTTTGCTCCGCACGGACAGTCACACCTGTCCAAGGATATGCCCCTGCCGTCTGTCCCGCCCTCACCTGGTCTCCTGCAGGTGTGTTTCCAGCTCTTAGCTCCCCCGCGGCTCTGTTGCAGCACAGCTAGTAGGTGTTCAACCCCCCAGTAAGGAAGTAAGGCCAGGGTTTTCTTATCCTTTGTGCAGCCCCACCCCCTCCATCAGCTCACTCCTCAAAACACCATGTTGTCTCTGAGGAACACACAACATGCCAGCTGGAAATGGAGAAGGGGAGACTGGTCAAAAACTCTTGTTCATCTTTAAATGGGCATGCACCTCAATTGTAGGACCATTTAAGGGTGTTCAAAAAATACGCTGCTTCATTGGCTGTGGGATCTCTGCATAGACTAAAGTGAATCTGAAATCATCTCATTAACCACCACTAGAGGGCGTTGAGGCACGCCATCAGGTACATGAGCAGTCTGTGGGACAGTTTATGGAACCATTGATTTAAACTATGGACCTTGTTTCAGGCAAAATTCTGAGAAACCTCAGACCTGACAGAACTGATTGCACAGCTCAGTTAATTTGAATTAAGCTGGCCTTTTCTTTGACAGAACACAAAATTTGCTATGTTAGCAACACTGATTTAGCAGTAAGGGGTTCCAGTACAGGGCTCACATTTTAGAGAGTGGCTTTGTCACAGGGAGAGTACAGAAGAACGTGGTCAAGCGATATGATTGTGATTGAGACCACATTTAAGCACCAGCAGACCTGCAGGACCATCCTGGTTCAATAAAAGACATTTTAAAATAAAAAACAGAACAGCAGCCATTGCCCAAGATGTACCATCAAACTTCCACAATGTACAGCTTAAGCTAATATTGCAAGGGTGTTAATCATGTACAGTGACTAAACAACAGTCGGACGGCCGGCCACATACTGGATTGGAGACAATGTGATGTACGAGCATGTGGGTGAGAAGGCAAAGACTGAAGGGGTTGCACAGAAATTCCAGGGATAAGACGGGAAATGTTCTATGGCTTGAATCAATCAAACTCTCCACTGTACAAGACTGGATCAGAGCTCATTTCCCAGACTTGTTTGTGAAAGTGCAACTGTGAGCAAGACAAACAAAGTCTCATAAACCTCTGTTATGTGTTCTTATTTTTTTCTTTAGGTTTGGGTCATTCTCTTGAATTGCTATTCTGAAAACAATGGTGTTGCTTTTCCACAGTGAAAATGTCAGATATCTTGGCTTTAGAACTACATTCAAGAAAAACACATACATATCATAACACATACATGTAAACACATAAATGGCATTAAAGTACAATACCTCTGACAAAATGGTGGCAGTTTCCTCTTTAGGTTTAATAAAATTACCCAAAAAAAGATTCTATAATCTGATATTTTATCATGCAAGAATTTTTTGATCATTACCATTTCCCCTTTGCATACAAATGTATACAATGATAAGTTTAAGTGAAACAAAATATTTTCAACAATCCCATTTAAATTAATTTTGCAAACTCACGTTACACAATTGCTGGAATGTAAAAAGATTTCACCAAATCCAGAGATTTTTTTAAATGAATGTTGTTCAATTTATTTGCACTAGGTGGCAGCAGAGGATTAGCAGAGGACTGAATGAGTCAATAGTGTCTGCAGCTAACCTTCATTTATGGATCAAGCCATGGAGGGTGAATGAACTGTATTTTTCACTATTAGCAGTATGAAAATACAAGGCCACATCATGGACCACTTGGAAGAGATGGTCGAGAATTCAAGCTTAAGTGCTCCCTCAACTACAGACAGAGCAGGAGGTGTTCCTGCTCTATCAGGTGGGATGTTCAAAGGATTGTGCTCCACCATTTTTAATGCTCTTATAGCTTTGTTTTCAGCCCAGTATGGTTGCCACAGTGAATAATGAGAATAGAAAGTCATAAAGTTAACTCATACTCATTTTCTTGATTTACACAGAGCTATTCAGAGCAGGGATATCCAGAGCTCATTTCCTGCATTACAGTCAGTTGAATATTTGTTGTAGTTTGTGCATATCACCACTTTTTTGCTGTTAAAAAGCTGTAGCTTATTTTGAACAAATTTACCATGAGGTAAAAGAATCCCAAACATAATGAACTGAAAATATTAATAATTGGTTAACTCTGTAGAAAAGAACTTTATTTTAGAGAAGACCACTTCTGTTGCACATGCCCGCTTCAGCAACTTTTTACTATGCTGTGGGTGTTTCCATTGAAAACGTTCTCTTCTTGCAACAGAATCGTTGTGGAAAGCAAGTACTGTGTGGGGTTTGATTAGCTGCTTGGCCTCATATTGTCAGTTCAGTCTGAGTTCATGCAATAGGCATTTTGAAGTGATGATCTCTGCAGTGCTGATACTGTCTACGGGTGTGGTGGACATTTGATTTAAGGTGAACTACACTGACGCAAACTGAGTTTGTATCCATTTCTTCCAAGTTGCTTTACCACTTAAACTACAGAAAAAAAAGAAAGGTCTTCTTCAAACCAGAAAGAATTACAGATCTGCACACAAATATTGGAACATTGTTTAACTGCTGAGAATACTGGAACACAGGAAAACCCAGGCAAACAGAAATTTGAATGACTAAAAGCGTTTGTCTTCTACTTTGTTTGTGATTGTGCTTCTGTGCCTGCCAGGTGTTGCAGAGTTTGCTCAAATATGATTTATTTGATGTATTCAGGGAGAATGGGAAGTTTTTCAAAAATATAGTGACAGATAATGCAAAAAATGATAAATCATGGTTTCTTACTAATTTGCTGTTTGCATTTTGCCCTTGTATCTGAAGCTCTCTAAGACATGACATTGTATTATATTATGTATTTGCTTTGCATATGTCCTTATACACTGACATGGCTTAATTGTTTATACAAGTAATTCATTTAATGAGTTGGATATTCCACTGACACAACGCAGGTGCAGCACCTCACTCAGAGGTACAGTACAAGTGCCAGCTAGGAATCAAACATGCAACGTCTATGTTTAGGCTAAACTCCTCAAATATTACACCACACTGCAATAAAATCAAAACTGATTTCACCCGAGAACATTATTATGTACAGTAACAAAATCAATTCCAAAAGTGGATATCTAAATAAAAATCCTGTAGTCGATCAGACTTAAGTAACAATTACGTCTGGGCAGGAAATGCATACAATATATATAATATAATATATGCTTATAATACATCTTTTTTTAAAAAAAAAAACCCTCTGAAATCTCGCATTATTGAGGTGAGTCACACCCAGATGTCGCTATAGCGGGTTTGGGTGAGTAGTGACAGTAATGCACCCGCTCTTCCTTCTCCGCCGCGTGCTCCATGCTTTTTTTATCCCAAGTTTGACCCTCGTTACAGTTTCCTCCGGCCTGTCTATAAAGTCCCCATGCGTTTCCCACGCAGTCTCTTTCCCCGGCCACAAAACAGTGAGTGCCTCACTCACCGTTCTTTTTCAACTCAAAAAAAGAAAAAATAAATAAAAAACACAAAATACATAAAAAAATCTTTATAAAAAATAATTAAGTACCGGAACATCTAAACGAGTAAACTACAAAATTAAAAAAAAAATTAAAAATCGTAAATACTGTATTTTTTTCTTTTTCTTTTTGTTTATAAAGCAGAACGGAAGGCCTCGGGCTTATCTAGCCTGAAGTTTTAAGACTGAATTTTAAATAAATATTTAAAAAGAAGGAAACTTGAAAACGCCTGGAGTTTTGAAGGGACTCCGCATCCCTGTTTCATGCTATTCCTTGGACTGTCAGTTCTCCTGCCATCTTAAGTTGACGGGTCCAGTAAAAGTTTTACGGAATACTGAGTTTTATATTTTAAAATTCATAACGTATGTAATACAAAGCAGCATACCCTACGCTGTCTAAATACATAATAATTTCGGAAACAGTGATAGCGCTACTGGGAATTTTGCAGCACGTCTCTGACAATAGGTTTCGCCCAAACGTTTTCAAGATCGAGAAATGAATACAGCGACAGCGGGGAGTTATCCAATGGCTTCTCTCTATGTTGGCGACCTGCACCCCGATATAACCGAGGCAATGCTGTACGAGAAATTCAGCCCCGCCGGACCGGTCCTTTCTATTCGGGTTTGCCGTGACATGATCACCCGACGTTCTTTGGGTTACGCCTATGTGAACTTTCAGCAACCCGCAGACGGTGAGTCACAAACGCATCCCCCGTGATAACGATTTGTGTTTATGTGTGTTTATATGCGTTGCTGTGATCGTTTTTATACATTTGCCTCTTCGTGGGATGTTACAGATGCCGTTTCTTATGTGTGCTGGGTGTTGCAGTGCTTTGCGGTAGTAAGCCGATGAGGTAACTGGAAACCTGCCCTCTCCACTCCCCACCTAAAAAACCGTCACAATGTATACAATTCACTGGACAATTCTTTGCAGGAATGTTACTGATGTCTTTGCCGGTTGCAGCACCAACATCGATGTATACACGAGGTGGTTCGTGAATGTCATACTAAAATGAATGGCATTTCATGTCTTTACAGCACACTGTTGTGCACTGCTGCAGCAACACCCATCTGAATGTAAAAGCCAGCCTGCACACTCAGTAACATATCTGAGGTTAAGTAATGTTGTGGGAAAATATTCCTTCCTGTTGTTCCTAAAGTACCCCTGCCCCCTGCAGCTGTTGAAGTTCTCCACTTTGCCCCTAAAACGTTCCCTTATTTAAAAATAAAAATGCAACGTTTTAATGTCCATACTATTGCCTGAACCTTCCCTATTTAATATGGTAACTCAAATTATGCAGGAAGTAATCAATGTATCATGACAGAATCAGTGGAATCAATCTGGTACTGGAGGGGTTCTACACATCAAAAAGGAATGTCCAAATAACTAGAAGTGTGTGGTGTTGTGTTGTGATGAGTATCCCAAGTGTCACGGGTAGGGAGCGAGATGAGGCACAGATAGGATTTCTGGCTGAAGAATGTGAGTACTACAAGCCATTCCAGTACTAGAATTGTTCTGCACACTAAAGAGTAATGTTCAAAAAATCTGAAGAGACATGATGGCCATATTCAGTAATTTTTCATCAAAAGACTTCTTCCAGTACAAACATTATCACATTCATTTCTCCGATATCCTATCTGCATCTTGTCTCTATTCATGTATCAGCACAACACAACAGGAGAGTGGACCAGGTTCTGCTCTACATTGCTAACCCATAACCCAGAGTGACCCATTTTTGCACCTATTTAAAGGGGCATCAAGGGACAGTCTTAGCTCATTACAGTCCCCTCATCTCCTCATTTCTGAACATGAGAAGCTGTGCTTGATGCGCACAGGTATAGGAGCGTATAGCACTTTCCAGGGTTCGTTTTGAACCTTATGTTGTTTCTTCCTGGTCGTTCGGTGCCACTCCAGTGTCATGGCTGACTCTCGGGGGCTACTGTCTTGTGGGCTCTTGTCCTCTCCTCTGCAGCAGGTAATGAAGCCAGTCAAGGGGGACAGTCCTGCCCATTTCCCATTGTTCAGAACAACAACACCACACCCCATGCCACTCACTGACAGAGTGTACACCCAGAGTAGAACAGATACATTGTCCCTGCTGGGTAGAGCGACAATGGGCAGAAAATCCCAAGCTTCGCGTTGTCTGGGCTCTTTCATTAAATGCTTCACCTGCTGTCACACTGATTCAGAGCTGAGCGAGGAGGTCACAGGTTAACAGCTGGTGGTCCTGTGAATGTTGCGGCGATGTACTAACGGCAGATAACTCTAGCTCAGTATTACAAAAGAGATGCAAAAACCGCATGCCCTGAATATCAGGTGAACACGACATCACTTTGGTCTGAGTGCCAACCAGAGAGTATTTCAGAAGGATACTACTTTTCAAACCCATTCAAATATAAAGTAGCACCCTCATGAATGTATTCTTAAATGTTTGTGGTGCAGATGCCTTAATATGGAGTCACTTATTATTGTGAATTATTCTCAATTGTACAGGTTTTGTAGCCCATGTATGCATATGGGATTGTAGTGGGACAGCTGTGGTAAATTTGCACCCAGGATTCAAACCTCTTATCCAAGGGATGTAGAGTCCAGCCATCTAATATCCCATGGTGTGTGTCATCAGTATGTGAATGGATGGCAGCATGAGAAGGGAGCTATCTCAGGTGGCAAGGTATTGCAGCTATATAAACAGTCTGGTAGAACAGTTGATCCAGTAAAATTTACCTGGCAGGTTTCATAGCCCTGCTCTGCTGTGGACTGCAAGAGACAGTTACTCTACTATTGCTGTGAGAGGACTGCTTGGCTGCCTGTGATCTCACTGATTGAGAATGTGACAGGTTTGAGAATGTGGGCTCCCGACTGTAATGTGTGTCTGCAGGGGAAGCCCACCACATGGCTGAAATAGAGCAGGTTCCTGTGAGGAATCACTCAGCTGCTGACTGGGGAGTACCTTTGCCTATAGATCTGTCACAGAGATTCTGTGCACAGCAGCTGCATTTGCAAACAGTTGCTCACTGCTCACTGCTGCTCATTTGTTCTTTCTTGTTGAGCGTGTCCACCCCCATGAGCAGCAGAGAAATTTCAACCCACCGTCCATGCCAGCACATACCTTTCAGGACCCCTCTCTGCTAAATATAGATCCCCACTTTTAGGCTGGCCTGGACTCTGCCTGTCCATAAAAAGTCAGGCAGTGTTGCACTGTAAGCCAGGCTTTTCAGAAGGGCGCTGAGGGCCAACATTTAGACAAAGCTCATTAGTCAGTCGTGTCCCAATTTTTTCAGGATCCAGTTCTCATGTTTTATCTTTTGTGGTAGCGTGGTAGCCTACAGAGGCAGCTGGGTTGTAAAACTGCCAGAATTGCCAGCCACACTCCTGTGCTCAGGAGAGTCGTGTAGCTATGTACCCACTTCAGAACAAATAAGGCAGCCGTTTGATTCTTCACCTCAGTCTATCTGTTGCATTTCCTTGCGTCTTTTCCCCTTGGGTGTTCAGAATTCCCTCGGTTCATAATGTCACTGGAACTGGGGCTCTCTCTCCTTCCACAGCTCCTCTCAGAACTTTCTAGAACTGGATACAGAGTGATGGGCACCTATTGTGAACCCGTTGTGAGGTACAATCCCTCTCGCAAACTGCTGACGCCAGCAGACGCAAGGCAGCTCAGTTTTGTTTATCTGCCTTTTTCAGTTCCACAGCAGAAGAACTGTACACTGTGGAATGGCAGGCAGCCCACATGTCCACAGCAGCATTTAAGGTGTCACAATCTAGACTTTTTTTTTTTTTACATATCACTGGTGTAAGACTAGACACCGGAGTGCAGTGAGAGGGGTCTAGGTTATGGTGCCAGGGAGAAATTAAAGGAAAAAGTTTCACTCTGTGAAACTGTCTGGTTTAAATGATGCTAAGAATCAAAATATGTCTCTATAGAAGTCCTTAAAGGACTCTCTACTTCACCTCAGCTGAGGGTGGTCTCATTCAGTCTGAATAGATGGGAGACAGTACAGTCATTTAGTCATATGGCACACACTTCTTAACCAAAGTGACTTACAAAGTAAAGGTACATGAGTGCTTACAATAATGCCACATGAAAAGCTGTGTATACAGAAAAAGTCCATCAGACCACATCTGAACAAAAGAACTCATACTGCCACAGTAACTGGTGCCATATTTAATATAGAATACGTTTCTTACATAATCAAAATTGTAACAATTAGTGTCACAATACAATACAATACAATACAATACAATAATAAATTAAAAGTTATACAAAAGGTAAGACAACTGTAAATGTTTATCGTAAGTTGACAGCAGAAGCTGGCGAGTAAATCTGCTGTCCTAACCTCTGTGGGGACTTCATTTTCACCAGTGACTTTTCATCATTTTGGACTTGAGTATCAACAGTATCTGTCAGTGGTACATAGACCATTAACTTGTTTTGCAAAATAGTTCCTGTCAAAGCTTAAAGTTTATCAGAAAGTTTGGACTGGAAATGCATATTGGTGAAGCCCTTGTTATTTGGTAACATAGAAAGCAATATCCCATTTCATTTGTTCACCTTTTGGGAACCTAGGAAATGACCTCAGGGAAAGGGAGGAAAGGACTGGCATTTGGTTTCATGTAGCCTCGATGGAGGCAAAACATGGAACGTGAGCAATTTTCAAAACATCACCATCTGAAAAATGATGTGCCATCACATTGACTTTCTCATTATATTTAGTATACATTTTACCTTACAAACTTAATTTAACACTTCTCTCCTGATCTGCTTTACACATGTGACTGGTTTACTAGCAGACTACTAGCTGTTGGAATTTTATTAGATATTGATGCATATTAATTAAAAAATCTGAAAGACAAATTTAGTAATAGGAAAAAAAACATTAATTAGCCAGCTGTGGGGCTGACTGAACTTAGACAGCTGGCAACCATCTAACTGTCCAGGTATGTCTGTAAGATTTCTTTCCAGAACTTGCAATAGATGCATAAATGCAAGGTACTTCCTCAGGTTGGATTTAGGTCAGTTGTCCCAACTCTAAAAAACTCCAGTACACATATTTATGGATGTTTCTCTCTAGCCTGTCTGATTCACATGTCACAGTATAGCAAGCGTACACTCCAAAAGAGATTTTTTGGGGTGTATTAGAGAGGATAACATTTCCATCCAGGGACTCTAGCTTTGTAAAATAAACTTAAAAAGGAGGATTTGTGTAGTGTTCTCAAAGATGAACATTCTTTTTTCATTGGGCTAGCTGTCTCACACTTTTTAAATTCTTGATACATGTCTGATTGATGTCTATATTTGCTGCATTGATGGTTTTTAAAATTCAATACATTTGTCCCAGCACTGAGGCAGATGCTGGAATGTTTTGCCAAACAAGGTCTGAAACATTCAGTGACATGGGTTTACCAATCTGCAGAAGCTACTCATTCCACTGATTTGGTTTGAATTGCTGTGGATTTTCTCAAGGTTTAGGAGTACCCTACCACCTGCACAAGGGAGTGACCAACTGGTAAACTGGAATATATCAAAATATTTCTATAAAATGCGATCACTCAGTATCATTAAATTTTGAACTGAGGAGTGAGTGAGATTGAAATAGGTGTTTGGTTTTAAAAAGTTGACCTTTAAAATGTAATTTGGTGCTGAATGTGGGGTTGTGCCTTCCCAGCATTCCTTGCATGGTGGGTGGTATAATGTAGTGCTACAGTGGGGTCACCAGGGGGTGAGCAGGAACAATAAGGGAATTGAGAAGGGTGGATGTCCTAGGTGACAGATGTGTTCTATTGCAAAATGTGTAATTATTTTTTCATTGAATCCACTGGTTATTATGAATAATCCTCAGAGGACTGGCACACTGGCAATGTGCTGTTACACTGCACACCGGCCTAAGTCTTATTTTCATGCGTGAGTGTATGAGAATGTGCGCCTTCACAGGCACTGGTGTGGCCACCAGAGGTATTCCTACATATGCTCATGACAATGCTTTGAGGATGTGATGTCTGAGGTGTGCATTAGGCCCCATCCAACCCTGCCCGGCACCATCCACTCCACCCACTAACTCCACCCCCTTCCTCCTCCAGCGGAGAGAGCCCTGGACACCATGAACTTTGACGTGGTGAAAGGCAAGCCCATTCGCATAATGTGGTCTCAGAGAGACCCCTCGCTCAGGAAGTCCGGGGTGGGGAACGTGTTCATCAAGAACCTGGACAAGTCCATCGACAACAAGGCACTCTACGACACCTTCTCTGCCTTCGGAAACATCCTGTCCTGCAAGGTAACTTTTGGAGTGGGGAGGAGATACCTGCTGGTTTTATGGGATAGGGGTAGAGCAGGTGTGCATGCTGGCAGTAATTTAGGGCAGAGGGAGTTGAGAGGGTTCCCATATCCTCAGGTTATTTCAGGTTAATTAATTTGTCATAAACATTCAATACAAAAGGTGTCACATCTAGATCCTGATGAGGATTCAGTGGTTCTGGGATTAAATCCAGAGAGTGATGTACACAGGGTATTTTGGTTTGTGTCTGCACTTTGGTTTGTGTCTGCACTGCAGTTTTAGACCCCAGTGCTGTCTGCTCCATCTCCCTGTATAGGTTCTTTAACTTGTCCAACAGAACTCAGTGGTATACCACGGAGCTGGGCTATTTGGGATTGTCAACTGTAGGTTTAGGTAAACTTGTGACAGGTGTTTAGTCCTGTAGAAGGGGATTTCTTACAGTCAGTTTATAGCCATAGTCACTCCTTGGTTGCCTGTATACAGTGTAGTTAAACAAGAAGGATGACATGCTTTGGGGCTTTGGGAGTTGGAAATGATTAATGCCAGTCCTGTTTTTATATCACGATGAAATGCTGGAGTTCTGAGTAATCCCCATTTTGATGCCTATTTATAAATATTTCTTTGATTCTCATTGACCAAATGGCTAACTTGAGGTCCATGGCAGACTGCACTTGGCCCAGCTCAAATGCCTCATCCCCCTGTCTGCATTCTCTTCCCTAGAGCACTCCATCAGTGTATGCCTCTAATGAACACCTGCACTCACAAGTGTCATCCTGAAAACAAGCTAAACCCTCTCCCTCCTTCACAGGTGGTGTGTGACGAAAACGGGTCCAAAGGTTATGCGTTTGTGCACTTTGAGACACAGGACGCGGCCGACCGTGCCATCGAGAAGATGAATGGCATGCTTCTGAACGACCGCAAGGTGTGAGTGTCCTGGTGACGATTAAAGGGGTGGTTTGGTGGCTGAGATCACACTGCACAGCAAATACGTTCAGTGAATAAGAGAAAGATCTATTCACTGCTTTAAGAAAAATAGGGGATGAGGACAAAGGATGAGTATGAGCCTAAATGGTGGTGGTGATGATGATGATGATGATGATGATGATGATGATGATGATGATGATGATGATGGTGATAAAGATGATGACATGTCACCAACAGCAGAGATGAAGCAGACTTTGGAGGCAGTTTCCTTTTCTTATTGTAGGAGACATTTAGCTTTTCCGTCTTACTTTAACATTTACAGCATTTGAATTGTTCAAGGCTTCGATCTATCTTTACTGTTGGGATAGTGTAAAGGCCATCTCAAATGTAACAGCAAAATGTGTGAATTGGTAAAAGTTTCTGATGGCACTGTCGCCATGAATAAACATGAAAAGAATGAGGCCGAGGCATGAGGTCACTACACTGAATGACACCCGCCACGCTGACATGGGTCTGGAGCATGGTGTCTACCACATAACAGTTCCAGTGTCTTGCTGTCTTGTCTGTTGTACACAATGTTGTGTCATCCTTGCTAATTGCACGAGTGACTGTGAGTGGAGATGTCTTGCAAGGCTTTAGAGAAATGGACCACCCCCATCCCTGCTCGACCCAGCTACACACACAGACACCCTGTACCCTTCCCATCACCTCTAGCAAACCCCCTTCCCCCCAGGCTAGCCCAGTGGCTCTGCCTGGCCTGCCAGAGTAAAGTGTCCGTCTGTCCGGCTGCCTGGCTGCCCGTCTGTCTGTGTGTAACCCCGGTTGTGTGTTTTAGTGACGGAGCAAGTGCAGGAATGCGATGCTGAAGGCACGGGATGGGAGAGGTCTGGATAGCAGGTACAGTTTGCGCACTGCAGGACTCTTCAAACCCTCCAAAAAGCCTATCTTCTCTAGTCCTGAGCCAAACTTCCTCAGAACATCCGTCTGTCCGTTCATCCCTAGTGTCTCATTTAGGGGGGAGGGGGCAGTGTGTCATCGTCACTAACTTCTTGTTCCTGATGTGTTTTTTGGTACATGTATGGTGGCATGTGCATTTTGCCTTCTGTTTGCCTGACTGCGGCACAGTTAGCCTTGCGAAAGATTGTTCATTCATGGTTGTCTCACAGGGCTTTTCTGCCAGTTCAGTCAAGCTTGTTTTCTTGGTTTAGATGCAGTAGGGTAAGATGCAGCATAAAGTGAGCCTAGCTATTTAAAAGAATGCTTCACCTGTGATGGTCTTCCTGGTTGGCTATTAGTGTCCACATCCTGAATAAGAACCTACCATGATTAAAAAAAAAAAAGAGAGGGAAGGTTTCAAAGTTCCCACTGTTCCTTAACTGGGCTGGTTTAGATGAGTCATTTCCGGCCTCTTGCTTCAAATGTAGGTTTGTGGGACGTTTCAAGTCTCGCAAGGAGAGGGAGGCTGAACTGGGTGCCAAAGCGAAGGAGTTCACCAATGTGTACATCAAGAACTTCGGGGAGGACATGGACGACGACAGGCTCAAGGAACTCTTCGATAAATATGGTAACCTTTGATGGGGTGGTAACCCCTAGTGACAGGGTTTATCGCTAGGCAAGTGGAAAGTCACCATTACTGAAACACAGCATCAAGCCCAATTTAGTTTCCTTTTAATGTAGTAAATCTAAATCATGTTTTTGTTTTCCTCAGATTATCTTGTAAAATGCAGAACTAGAAGGGAATAGTGGTTAATATTGTTTCCTGACCTCTGGCAGGTAAAACACTCAGTGTGAAGGTTATGACAGATCCCACCGGCAAATCGCGAGGCTTTGGGTTTGTGAGCTACGAAAAACATGAAGACGCCAACAAGGTACGCAGACAGCAAGACGGACCCAACTTTGATCACAGATTGGATACTATACTGCAGCTTTTCAGAAATTACCCAATGGGAAAGTACTGAAAGACAACTTTACATAGAGGGTGCTAGGTTAGCTTTGGAGCTAACCCTTCACTCAGATCCCTGTGCTTCTTCCTCTGCAGTATGAGCTGATAAAAGTGGGATCTACCTGGAGAAGCTATAGTCATCCTTAGTAAATACTCTGCTAAAATGACCAAACAAATTACATTGTTTGAAAAGCTCCCGTCATACAGTACTGTTATATTCATCTGTAATGTACAGGTCAGTCACTTTGAGGCTATGTTTCTATGTCACGCAGTTTAGTTTAGACAAGTAAACTCTGTGGTGTCCCTTGTACACGTGAACCGATACGGGCGGGTCACATTTCAAATTGGGCTATCGGTGCACAAAATGCTAGTGCAAGGCTGTGGTGGGTGGTCCACTGGGACCAGGCCTCCAGGCCTGACCTGGATCTGTGGGTATCTGCAATGAGAGTGCAGGCTGTGGAGGAGATGAATGGCACGGAGCTCAACGGAAAGACTGTGTTCGTGGGGAGAGCTCAGAAGAAGATGGAGCGGCAGGCGGAGCTGAAGAGGAAGTTCGAGCAGCTGAAGCAGGAGAGGATAAGTCGATATCAGGTCCGCATGCTTCCCACCGTTAAATTTTCACAGCAACGCAGGGGCATGTCTCCTTGAACCTGCAGTGTGTGACAATACCTTACATCCAACTCAACTGACACCTCTCAATCATAACACAACCCATTCATTTGAGATAAAAATCTCAAGCAGCAGTGTTTCTAGGATGTAGCAGAGGTTGTGTGTAGAGGCGTTGCCTGAACATGCTCATACTCTTGGCTCAGGGTGTGAACCTCTACATCAAGAACTTGGATGACACCATTGACGATGAAAAACTGCGCAAGGAATTCTCCCCCTTTGGCTCCATCACAAGTGCCAAAGTAAGATCTCACTTTCCCTGAGTCTTCTACAGCGTTCTTGGCTTAGCAATGTCTGCTAGTTCCTTTGTCCAGTCCCCTGTGGAATTAACATGACTGTGACAGATGTAGCATTACCTTGTCTCCATGGTAACCCCTCTCCCCCCCATGCCAGGTAATGCTGGAGGAGGGTCGCTCAAAGGGCTTTGGCTTCGTGTGCTTCTCATCCCCCGAGGAGGCCACTAAAGCCGTGACAGAGATGAACGGACGCATTGTGGGCTCCAAGCCGCTCTACGTAGCCCTGGCCCAGCGCAAGGAGGAGCGCAAGGCCCACCTCACCAACCAGTACATGCAGCGGATCGCAGGCATGAGGGCCATGCCCGCTAATGCCATCATCAACCAGTTCCAGCCTGCCAGTGGCTACTTCATGCCTGCCGTGCCACAGGTGAGTGAAGGACATCAAGCTTAATGTAGGTCACTGCGCTGCCAGCTAAGTTTCCATGCCTGGCCATGTATTCACATGTCCCTCTCTGCCAGGCCCAGAACAGGACCACATATTACGCTCCTAACCAGCTGGCACAGATGCGGCCCAACCCACGCTGGCAGCAGCAAGGAGGCAGAGCGCAAGGTAAGGACACAGAGGAATGGCTCTGTGAGGTTTCCCAGCAGGTCCCTGAAAAACCTGGAATTACCCCCTTGGAGCTACACCTTCTGAGCAGCTGAGAGTCACTTGATTTCAACTGCTGCAGCAGTACAATAATCACGGAATGTCTAAAATGTTTAACCTTAAAACATCACTGAAAAAGCCATGGGAAAAGTACATCTGATATGAGTGGGAGCCCCGTGTGTAAACTGAGACATGACTCGGTCTGCGGTCTGAAACCATGACTGACCCAGTCTGACGTCCTGCCCCTTCTACTTTCCACCAGGTGGATTCCAGGGGATGCCCAACTCCCTGCGCCAACCCGGCCCCCGCGCCAACCTGAGACATCTCGCTCCCAACGCCAACACACAGGGCCCGAGGGGTATGCCAACAGGGGCACAGAGAGTGGGTAAGAGAGAGGGGTGGCGAGAGAGGGGCGTAGGGAATTGGTAAGAAAGAGTAGCGCAGAGACAAATCCTAGTCCTCAGACTACTGTGAGTGAGGCTTCATAACCCTAAAAAAAGTGGAGCTACTGTGTGTAATCAGTGATTCACTGATGCAAATAAATCAGCCTTTGGCTATGGTGAGCAGGATCGTCTCATAGGATCTTACAAGATGACTGTCAGCATCCATTATGGGAATTGTGAAGCCTCATTCTCTGGTTACCACCTTTGACATGGTGAGCGGTATATTCAGGGAGGAGAACTCACATGTAATAATTGAGCTTACACAGGCAGTAACCACCTCTTCTCAGTATTATAATGATTATGTACTGAAGTCAGGGGAAGGTTGACACTGACTGTTCTCTTCACCAGGCAGTGGTCAAACCCTGGGTCCACGCCCCTCCATGGGTGTCCCCACCCCACGTGCCATGCCACCCTACAAATATGCCACCAGCGTGCGCAACACTCAACCGCAGGTGGTACAACCTATCGCCCTTCAGCAGGTAAATGAAAGCATTTTTAATTGGTTTAGCCCATTAGTCAGATTGTCACACAACATTGCACAGTGGGCACTTCTCAGAGGGAGTCAAACAAACAACACATTTAGCCAATATGTGAAAAGGTACATAATTATTTCCTGCTCATGACATAAAAAAACAATGAAGTTGATTTCCAGGTGAAACAACAGGATGCTAAAAATTGCAAAAAATGATTACATTATTGTCATTTTGCAGATGCTCTTATCCATAGCAACTTATATAGGGTACAATTTTTACATGTTATCCATTTACACAACTGGATATTTACTGAGGCAATTTTCGGCTAAGTACCTTGTCCAAGGGTACAGCAGCAGAGCCCTAGCAGGGAACTGGGCCAGTAACCTTTTGGGTTACAAGCCCTGCTCCACACTGCCACCCCTATGACCCTGATTAACTAATATTAAAAAGATAAATGAGACTAACAATGTTTGGACATTAGCTTTCTTATTAATGCTGCGCTCTCATTTGTACACCTCTCAGACACAGCCAGCTGTTCACGTCCAGGGACAGGAGCCCCTGACAGCTTCAATGCTGGCTGCAGCCCCCCCACAGGAGCAGAAACAGATGCTGGGTGAGCAGAGAACCATGCCTTTGAGGGAGGGGTGGAACAGCTGCTCAGAATTGGGAGGGAAGAGTTATTGTGAGTGCCGAGAGAGTGGTGAAACAGGTTATTGAGAGATGGATGGTGGGGTGACAGAAAGTAGGAACAAATGGAAATTTATAAAATGCACATTTATCTATTTTTACATTTATATACATAAATGTACATGGAGCCAGCAGCTGAGCTGAGTGTTTTTATGTGGACCTGAAAGAAAAGAAGTTTGGGAGCTTCTGTTGTATCTTCCCAGTTGGTCTCTCCAGCTGTATCTCTCCTCCTTTTGTCCTTCTTTCTTCCTGCCCCCCCTTCTCTCCCTCTTTCTGTCCCTCCATCCTACCCTTCCAAGTCTTCTCCTTCCTTTCCCTTTCTTTCCTTTACCTCTCCTTCCCATCTTTCCTTCCTTTGCTCCCCCTTTATCTCTTCCCTCCACACATATCTCCTCACACTCTCCCTCTCTTTCAGGGGAGCGCTTGTTCCCTCTGATCCAGGCCATGCACCCTAGCCTAGCTGGGAAGATTACTGGGATGCTGCTGGAGATCGACAACTCAGAGCTGCTCCACATGCTGGAGTCCCATGAGTCTCTGCGCTCCAAGGTGAGAGGAGGAGTCAGATGGTTTCTCTTGGGGGTGCCACCTAACCCTACCAAGTGCAGTGAACTCCATGGCCTACACAGCCCCTTCCCAGATGGCTACAAATGACCATTTTAATGACATCACAAAACACAGAGCACCATGCAACATTATTGTGCATTTTCTTTGTTACTTGATCAGAGATCAGTTAGGATGTTAGAGATATCTGAAGGATTAGATTGTATGGTATGTCCTTCAGCTTGTACCATCTCTAATTCTGTGGAATCACCCTTCATAAGACTTCCTAATATGCCAGTTTGTCTTTCTATTCCAACAATACTCTGGGATTAAAATGGGTGATTATACTGTTTGAAAACAGTATCAATTGTCTCACATTGATTCAACTCAAAAAAATTTGGGTTTTTTTTTTTGACACATTTCATTTTTTCATGCAGTGTTCACACACCCTTCTCTGTACTGATTTAACCTTTGACCCCTCACCCTGTGTATGGTCTCCAGGTGGAGGAAGCAGTTGCCGTGCTACAGGCTCACCAGGCCAAGAAAGACGCCACGCAGAAAGTGGGGGTCATCGCCACGGCTGCGACAGCTGCCACGTCTTGACCTGTGTAGAGGCACAGATCACTGAACTACTACAAATAGGGTCGGTGAGGCCCTCTATCTGTTTAGAAACATGTACACATTCATCAGCAGGCCCAAGAGCACTGCCACCTGGTACTCCAGCCTATTATAATTTTTAATTTAGTAGGCATTTTTATTCACAACAAGTTACCACACTGTGTGGGCAAGATACATAAAGTGCCACAAGAGCAGCAAGAAAAATGGTGCAGGTATACTCTTATTCACATTTAATATTTTTATCAATGCATAATAAGCGTACAGGTTTTTAAGCTGAGTGCTGAGTCTAAATCATGCACATTTAAATGTGAAATCCTGCTCTTTAAGGATTAAAAACGTTTGTTCTTTCTTTTCAGGTACCAGGAACTGAACAGTCAGGAGAGAATCACTACACTTGGGCAACTTTAGCCTGGGTCCCTCTCAACAACTGAATGCAAAAATGCATACTTGAAATAAATTTTAAAAAGTATAATTACAGTTATTTGAAATTATATTTTAGTACTGTAATAATTTAATAAAAAGATATATATTAAAAATAGAACACAGTGGAGAAGGATTTATTTCAACAACAAAAAATCTGATCCCTCCACTTTGTGGCCAGGACAGATCCTTTTTTTCTATTAGAAAATATATACTTTTCTTTTGTTTGGAAGCTGTGAGTGTTTGGTGGTTTGATTGGGACTGTTGGTTTCCTCTATCCCACGATGTAAGTTTGGGTGATGTGACTCTCTCAATAAAGGGATGAAATTATCACCGGTGTTATTTGTCTCTTTTATTTCGACATAAATTTTGTATAAATAGCAGTGTGGAGCAGTAGTTGGAACGGTTGTCACGGTGTGGGGTATGCTTGTCTGAGCAAGGAGCTGCACATAAATCTTCCCTCAAGTCCAGTTCTTCAGACTGGTCATGTGCAAGACCTAATAATAAATGACATGATGTCACAAATTCATGTTCCAAATAACCAGCGCTCGACAGGTACAAGAGCTACATGTATGCAATGCCTAATAATAATGGTTCTAATGTGAAAAATCCCTTCTACCGTGCACTAAATAAAACATCGTAACGTTACCGCCTCTGTCGGCAGACTGTTTTCGCTAGTTGTACAGAATTGTGTTATGGTCAACACGACTGTAAATGTTTCACATCGTTCTGAATATTCGTATCTAGTTAGCTTCATGCCGCCCCAAAAAATTAGACCAACAACAAGAAATGTACAGAGGCAGCTAGCATGCTAAATTCGGGGTAGTACACAGCTAACGTAGCAGCAGGGTAGATGACCACATTGGTTCGCAATTTGTTGGGCAGGCGTCCCGTAAGGCTAGCTGCACATTAGCACTGAAGAATTCGGAATTCTGTGTCCTCACCCACCGTCTCTCCCAACTCCACACGTGTTTTCGGCGCAGTACAGGGGCGGGCACCCAACAGGAAGAGGAGGATCTAACAGGGAGTCAAAGGCTAAAGGTTAATAGTAATATGGCAGCCTCCATGTGTATTTTATGTCCATGAATTGAAAATGTAGCTAGCTTGGTACTTTGAACTTTATCTGTGTGCTAATTACAGCCATGTTTCTTTGGACATATAATCGAGTAGCTAACTTTGCCTGCATAGATAAACGACGATATTTCGCAGGTTTTGGGGACGTAAACGTGTGGAGATGAAAGGCAGCTTGAACTAGTCTAACAGTATTGGAAGTTAACCTAAATTTAACTTAAAGCATTAGAAAGATGCAAGTCACAAAAATATGATCTCGGCAAACAAAGCAATACAACGGCGTTTTCTTGTTGTGTGTGATTTGGCCGAAATGCGAAACATTAGCTTGTCTGGATGACAGGCGTTTGGAGGCTAGCTTCTAAAGTTAGTTAGCAAGGTTTATGCTGCCACTTAGTGGTGATCTTCGTATTCGCGACGCCACGGTGTTTTGAAAAGTAGTATCACTGGGCGAACAGTTGTTAATAAAGAACAAAATGGCTTTTCCCTGCTCCATTCTTTGGTTTTCCGCTTCTCTTTAACCAGGGAATTTCTGCCGCTGTTGATAGCACGGTGAGTGAGCACAAGTTCCAGGAAAACACTGATGCTTGTTGCTTTCCTCCGTACCTTAAACGCTTTCGTAAGAAATATCTCTTAGTGGTCCATCAATAGACACGATAAAGACAAATACTTGGTAAAGCCTAGATATCGTCTCTACACCAACAATTCCCACCTATAGCTCCTCTTTGTTCTTCGTTGTCGCACCTGGTACTACATGGAGGCCTGTTTGGGCTGGGCACATTCAAAGGTTCACCTGGTCTAACCACATATTTCAACTCAGGACAATAATTTCTGATTAACTATGCTTCTTAATGGTGAGCCCTCACAGTATGCTAGCTGTCGCCTCAGTTTAAAGGCCTTGGCCCTGGCCTTGTCTCCCTGTAGCTGTACACCTGTGAGTGGGGCTTTGGCATCAGGGAGCAACAGTTTGGAGCAGGTGATCCCCCATGAGCCAGGGCAGGTACAGTAGCACCAAGCATGATGAGAGCAGCTTCATATCCAAGCGCAAAATCCTCAGGTGACAGCCCAGTCAGTTGCCACGGATGAAGATCAGGCCTGCAGACTCCAGGGTGTCACCATCACAGGGAATGATCATGGCCCCGTGTATTCATCCTGGTGCCCTTTTTGTTTCATTGGTGTTCTTCATCATGTAACTACATATTGCACTTTTTTTTAATTTTGTGTCAGCGCATAGGCTAGCTCTACGCACATTAGCATTTCTTGGCCTTCTCAGCTATGTTTTTACATGCTAGAATAAAATGGCTAGAAAAAATACCTTTTCAGAGGTGGAAATCCAACTTGAAAGAAGTTTGTTGCACCGTATAGATGACTGTAATGTATAAGATGACATGTCAGCCAGCTTTATGTGTTTGTGGATTGAGGAAGACATCTGTGCCACTAAAGTAAAACGCTACAAGAAAGTCAGCATTGTTGCGGTGCACCGAAAGACCTGTGTGAATGAGCAAGGTCAGTCTCAATGGCCGGACATCAGGAAATAAAGTAGGCACAAAACAGAGCTTAATTACAAGGGATTTTCTGACCTTCTTATACACACACACCAAAGGGACTGTCCTCTAATTACATCCGTGATTTTATCATAATCGCTGTATTCAATCACCTTTATCAAGGAGGAAAATCAGATGATTTAAATAGTTATTGTGCTGCCCCAGATACCAGGTATCGACTTAGAGGGTGATGCTGGACTTTACACTAAACCTGTAGTTGTTTTCATGCCTTAAGAATGTTGAGCCTAGCCTCATTACACACTTATTAAAAGAGGCAAAAGGGATACTATTTTAATACTTAGTGTCTATGCTAACCTTATGTTAAGCATCCAGGGAAAGTATTTCCATTTAGGATTTTTAGCATGTTTGGTTTGCAGAGGAGCAGGTAAACCATTCATATGCTCAGGAACATTAACAGGAATGGATTGGTTGAAATTACATCTGCAAATCGGTCTGTTCACATTCAGACTCAACAGTGTCCACAACAGCCACCAAAAAAGGTACCAATGCAGCAAAGGTAATTCAGGAAACTGACTGTTGAATTAACTGCGCTGATCTCCAACCAGCCAACAATATACCACTGAAAATGTGTGGCAAGTTATTTCTTTTCCACAATCTACCAGTTTACCTGAGTCGACCAGGGATTCCACACTCCAGTTGGGGAGTAACACTGACATTTATTTAATTGCTCTCTTTAATCATTCATTTCAGGTATACACAGCAATGAGAACATTAAAAGTGAATAAGAAATATTTCCATCTATTGTGATGGAAGCTCTAAATCCAACAACTCCCCACCCCCAAAAAAAGAATTAAAAAAAAATTATCAAGCCCAAAGTCACAGTCCTTAAACTCTGTCCTGCAGGTTCAGCTGTCCCATAATTCCTTGCTTCCAACATTCCGTTACATTACATTACATACATACATAAACTCCAGAAGGCTTTGCCCATTTCTACTGCTTCACAATGAGCTGTTCAGTTCATCAAGATAAATTTGAATTCTTTTTTGAAGAAATTCAAAAAAGTAAAAATTATTTGCTGAGGTAGGGGGAGGGGCAGGGCTTCGCTGCTTTCTTATTCTCCTCCCGTCCAGAGTTCTGCCCTCATCTGATCTTAGAATGCAATATATACAGATTAATATTGTTAACAGTTGCCAGTACTATTAAGGTTACTATCATAAATGCATACAATGGCCTCCCTGACTCTAGAGGGAGGCACTAGAGGAATCCCCACTGCCATTTTCGGGCTGAGAACTGTCTTCTTGAAGCCCAAAGCAGGGACCCTTCCGTGTGCCCTACATTCTTATGTCCCTACACTTTACCCCAAATATCACTCCTCATCAGCTGCCTCCCGTTTCAAATCTTCTGTTTTTTGATTGGCCAGATGCAGGGTGGTGCTTGGAAGTGTCATCACCCCAGTGACCAATGAGGTTGTGTCTTGTTCTGCATCTTTTCTGGACGAAATTTCTTCCTGTGTAAGAGAGTAAACGTTATCAATGGCGGTCTAAAAAGCAGGTTGTCGGCATGAATAGCACCAGATCAGCTGCAAGCAGTTGAATGGTAATCTTAGAACTCCGCAGTCAGAGCTCAATGTGAATGGGTGAAATGATCTATGGGAGTTTTATTCCTCCCTACCGCAGTCAAAACCAAAACAAACTGAGTCATCATCGAAGGGAAAGGAGATAACCAATGAAGCCCTGCTGTAGGAGGCCTGAGACTGCAGTTTTGCAGAGAGGACCCCCACACACACACACACACACACACACACACACACACACACACACACACACACACACACGCACACAACCCCGACTCACTTGAGGCTCCATGAGTTCATGTGACTCCCCCTCTTCCCCGTTTGAGTGACAGCTGGGGCTAGGAACCTCGATCCCATGGCTCTCCAGGATAGCGGCCTCTACGAAAGATATAATTCAGGACATCTGCAACACCCGCCACACCTTTCCCTTCCCATCACTCTGTCAGGCTAAAGACAGGGATTCCCCACTTGTTACACTCCTATTTACTTAACAGAAACTCCTGTCCAGAGCAACTGATATAGTTTATATATCCTGCTTTTACACAGAAAAGTATTTACTAAAGCCAATGGGATTAAGTACTTTGCTCAAGGGTACAACAACCCCACCTGGAAATCAAACCTGCAACCTTTGCTTTGAGAACCATGTCCCTTACCACTGCACCACACTGCTGCACCCTCCCTATCTGCAGCACCTTAGATTCACTCCAGTTATTTCTTCTACTGCTCACCAGCTCCTCCAAGCCTCGTTATGTTCCATGTGGTTAGCAGACCTCTATCAACTGCAATATATGATTATTCTGTTTGATGATCTTTCAGTCCCTTTGGATTCTGAATAAACAAGTGATGTGACATAGCCTGTTGGGCTGGTTTATGTGAGGAAGTGCTGTAGTTTGGTCAACACAAGATTCTGTGTGGTAATCATGCTACAGTATGTAAGCTTTTTGTCCTACTGTTTGTCCTGCATGTTTATTTATTGATAGAATTATGGTATGTATTATGTGTCTTACATTGCGAATCAAGGAGCTTAAGGAAAATGTCAATTTCATGTAGTATTTAACGAGCAATTAAGATTTCAGTTCTCTTCTGTGTTGTCTGTGCTGTTCCTATTTGTCTGACAATGATGATCCTTTTTGTATTTAACACAACTCATTTGCTCACGTTCCTCAAAAACGTGACAGTTAACAGATAGTGTTTAGATTACTGGGTAGTGATCAGAGATCTATGCTGTTGCCATTGGTTTGGAATCCACCTGGGGTTTCTCCCAAAAACACTGTCTCACCTATGTTAGCCCGTCTCTTCATGTCCTTCCTGCGATTGGCAAACCAGTTGTACACCTTCAGTGCTGTAACACGCTCAAACTCTGACAGCTTGCAGCCTGGGAAATGAAGGAATGAAAAAAAAAATGGATGCTGTGTCCCAACCACAATTTGAATATTCAGCTCTTTGATTGCAAGCCTTGTTCCCAGACCCTCCCTTGTTACCTGTTTCAACAAACCTGCCCGGAGTGAAGCTCCTAGTCACAGAGACTGAGGTCATGCTCAAGGGTGTGGCAGTACGGGGTTAGCTATCCCACCCAAGGTTCAAATTCCTTATTCCCAGAGTTTCCTGCCTCATCCAGCACTACTCCATACTGCTGTCTTCTGGAAACCTGTGTGACTGACCTGGTTTCTGGATCACACAGTTGCAGGCATTGGCGATCTCCTCCCTCTTTGCCTCGTCAGGATACTGGTTCTCCATGAAGAAACTGAAATACAATTCACTTTGGTCTGAGGAAACGCCTCAGACAGGCTTTCCTACATGACCATCTGACAACAAGCGCTGCATGACAAGCATATTCACATTTCACTCACATATTTCTTCAGGTATTGAAAGAATACTTTTATTATTGAGGTTCATGGCTAATATCCTATCCTGTGTCATAAGGTTATGTATGCTGTTGCAGAGCAGGTCGTGTGATTGGCTCACCCCTCCATGATGGACAGGCACTCCTTCCTCCATGTGAAGCGGCTCCCTCTGCGCAGCCTCATGGCACCTCCCACTGACCCGCCTCCTGCTCCGCCCCCACCTCCACCAGGGCTCACACTGGCCCTCCAGTCGGGCTCTTCTTTCACAAGGGGCCGAAATGACAAGGTTGCACCTGCAGGGGGTAGTAAAGAGATGCCTATACAGGCACTGATGCCCAATATTCATGCATGATGTGCGAGTTCTACACGGGTCTTTTAAACTTTCCTTATATAGAAAATATCAGGACTAAAACACAGTCAGTGCAGAGGTCCTTCTGAAACAGATTTCTCAGCCTCACTGGTAAATAAACAGCGTGTTAAGGCACTCACCTGGGCTACTGCGCTCCAGCAGGTACCAGCGGTAGAACGCCCTCCGTTTGGAGTCGCTCATCTCCAGACCCTGCTGAAGCAGCCACTGCGAGATGTAGCTCTGGCTGATCCCTGGGGGGTGGCCAGGGGGAGGGTCAGGTATCCAACACGAAGGTCAAAGGTGGAAGGGGAAAGAGGTAGACAATTGTGAGATCAGAGGTGAAAAGAACAGTTATAACTTTTGTGATCTTATAATATCAGGAAAATTGAAAAAAAATAATGAAAAAATGTATTTCATTTTAACAAAAAACCCTGGGACAATATGTGTCACAACTGTTGAATGCACTGTGACCTGTAAGCTCATGCAATACCTGTGACCTGTCCCACAATTGCCTGAGAGATCCTCCTACTGTTGAGGAAAACCTTGATCTCCTCCTTCACCATGTTGCTGTCCCTCCTGGGATCATAAATGCAGGCAGATGAATACACACACACACATACAGGAGTCATACAAAAATAGCGAGAACTCAAACAGCAGCCACACAATACACACATGCAAGCATGCTAGTATGTGAAAACAAAATAATTAAAGTTAAATGCCATCTGTTTTAGCTATCTGTATGGCATTTCAAAAGCCTCAGGGAATCCCTCTTCAAATCACTAGCTTTTCCCTGTCCTTCCAGAAAGGATCAGAGTTCCATCTGGGAGTCTGTCAGTCTCTCCTGTTATATCAGTCTGACCCCTCATATGTAAAGAATATACTGTACTACAAGGCTGAACCTCTATATAGTGCTTTCCATCCTATAAACACCTTAACCAACAGATACAGATTTAGTAGGTTGGACCTTACATTGTAATATGTAGATTCACTTGAGTAAACATATGTCTATGGTATTACCTCATGTACTCTTCTACTTTCTCCTCCACATCCCAGTCCTCCTCTGCCAGCTCGTAGCAAAATGACCTCTGACCTCCACTGACGGAGTAGACGGGCGGAGGCGAGGCCTCGTAACTGTTGCTGGGTGACGGGGAGGCATCCAGGCTGGGGGTC